>JASSRZ010000060.1:1231265-1260641 GCA_032164315.1 Malacoctenus gilli
ACACACACACACACACACACACACACACACACACACACACACACACACACACACACACACACACACACCCTTTTCCAAGGATGCATTGTGGCTGAAGGGCCGCATCATCACGTCTCACCACTGGGTTGCTGTGATCTCAAGGACCCTTCTGCCTGCACCCAAGGACAAACCCCATTTACAGGACATACCGAGGATGCATCAAGTGAAGAGCTTCGGATTACAGTACAAATCCTGCTCACACATGGAGGTAGACACAACAGGGATTTATTGACAACTCAATGTAGTTGCAGAAAGAACACTGAAGGCAACATTGCAGAACGAGAACCTATGAGATGAACATTTAACACCATCTCTCCTGTCTTATTCTTCTTCCATCTTTCCTGTTTTTAAAGCTGGTAAAAGTGAAAAACTGCAGTTTGTGAGAAATGTCTCAACCTTCGATTTGACCTTACTGCAAGTACAGGGGGACAAAGTTCCTTTTATTTTGAAAGGAGTGTTTGTACACTGCTGGCAGCGACTTGGAGTTCAGTGCCTTGTAGACAGACATTCAAATCATACATAACACCCTTTTTGGACTAGACGAGAGAGGATCCTTCCGAGCAAGGTCGCGTCTTTGCAGGAGAAATTCCCTCAGTCACTGAAAAGACTGAGATGTTTTCACTCTGGCGTGTGATGGACACAGCTTAATGAGAGGCCTTATCCAAAATAAAAGCTTGAACAGCGAGCAAAGGAGTCGACTTGTGGCAGGTTGGTAGTAATAGTCTACATCTGCTGAGGCAGATTAACTCCCAAATATATTAAGAAAATCAGCTGGAAACCGTTACATGGCTTCAAGGACAATTAGTAGTGATTAAAAGAAACATTAAATCAGATTATGAGACATAACTTTATAAAACTCATTTGAGCACAATTCCAATTGCAGGTGGAAGCATTCAAAAATGGCGCCTTTGAGACGTTCATGCGTGCCAGTTGGCAAGGGGAGGAGACACCTGGGCGGGACCTTCCGACCGTGGCGAATCGAGATGCTCATCGCTGTCGAGGATTCAGGCCCTTGAATTCAGAATACATTTGTTCGACAAATTTCCATCAATTTTCCCATAATTACCCCCGCCCCCCCTCCCCTCTCAAACGACTGAACTTCCAGGAAGCACCGCCGCTTCCATGGTCTAATGGTGTTTACCCGACCCAACGAGTTAAATGAAGTTCGGTGCTTCGTCTCAGTTGGAAGACATTAATTTTCCATTATGGGATGTTGTTGTAGTTACCTGCTGGGACCCGGCTCTGGGACAAGACAGGAAGTCGCCCTGCTGTAACCTCCCAGGGAGCTGCATATTCCAGGGAAAGTCATTACGATTTCATTTGAATGTTTTTTTTTTTTCTTTTCTTTTCTTTCCTCACCATCTTCCCCTTTGCTAACAGATCTACAGCGCACAGTGTGGTGCTGTTCGTGGAGAGAGACGGAATTGAGCTCCTTAAATGCCGGCTGAGGGGGAGGGGGATTGTCAAAATGAAACATTAAACATCAACAAATGCTCGAGGCAAGGTGCTGTTCTGCGCAAATGTCCCTGTAGATCACTTCGCCTCCGACTTGAAGCTTCCCCTCGCTGAGAGGACCAGGAGGTTCTGTTGTTGGTTTAGCTTTAATTCTCTGAAGAGTGTTTACTTTAGTGCGAGCAGCGCCGGAGAAACCACATCTATGCAAATCAATCTCTCAAATCTGTGATCATCCGAACTATTGATAGTCAGACTTAAACAGTAAAGTTTTTTGGGGCGGTGAACCGCTGGCTGTGGACTCTCGACCTTCCAGAGCATCGAGTGATGACCTTGGCATGGTGGTGGGATGAAAGTTCAACAGGAACACCTGCAACTTAGCAGCAGATAGCGGCTAAAAAAAACTAAAGTTCTATCCTGAAGCCACCTAAGATATTTTCAGGTTTGTTTTGTTTTTCTGGGTTTAATTTGTTGTTTTGGCCAATTAGTTTGACTTTTAGTCATTATTACTGGTGCTGCTGTTCACACCGCTTATAATTTTACTCTTAATTTATTTGGTAAATGTTTGAAATAAATTTAAAAAATAGGGGTGTTTCACAGTTTGAGTTTTCTACTGTAGATTAGAACAATTACAGTGGAGAAAAACAAGGTGTTTATTAAAATTTGCGAGCCTTGAACTGCGTCTTGTATTTTCCACTCGTTATTGAAGATTGGCCTCATTTGTTCTTGTAACTGTGGTGCCATTTTTTGTCAGAAAGTGACACTGAGGTATTAACATCTGAAATATGCTGCTGATTACTTGAGATTATCACCTGTTTTTTTTCCAGAATGTGTTGTGGAGGAATTAAACTTGGGTAGGAGAGAAAGGTGTAGAGAGGTTTCCTGATGAAGCCGGGGGGGGCGGGGGTAGAAAAGAATAGGCGTAGCTGCATGTGCTAATCATACACTCGAGGACTGGCTTCCTTCCTCTCATCAATGCTGCCAGTTTGTCCATCACATCCGATGTTGCAATTATAGCTTCCAACATCCCAGAGAAGGAAAAGAAAGAAGCCATGTCGAGGATGGCAAGCGTTTTTTTGCTTCACCCTCCTTCTCCCCCTCCCCTCCTCTTTCTGCTTCTCTAATGAGTGGAGTCCAGAAGTAGCAATCAGAGGCATTCATCCCATGAAATTGGCTGTTGAATGACAGCGGATGGACGGCGGAACGGTTGCGGGCTGCATCTGTGGCACTGGCAGTCGCAAGATGAGGACGGGGTGGTGGAGGAAGGACAGATGGATGCTCGCGAGAGAGGACGCAAGATCTCCGTGGCGACTGCTGATGAGTTTTGACCTCGCAAATGAAAGGAAAATGGAGGTCAGATGGGAGAGGCATCGGTTTCCACCGGATAAATGTAGCATCGACCTTCCAGGCCCGAAACTCCAAATGTTCAGCGATGCTAAAGACACAGACAATGGAAGGACAGGGACAGCGGTGTTACAGTTTAACCGGCATACACACACACAACCAATGGCATGCGGCACAGCTTAAATTACTCCCGTCAGTGTCCAGAGGGTTCCTACTCGGCATTAATTAGGAATATTTGTCATAAAGCAGCAAAACACGGAAAGCTCCTCGGCGGATCTCGAGTCTGGCTTGTACAAATTAGCATTAAGTGAAGAAATCATCAACAACCCCTCCGCATGACTGCGCTGACGACTAAAGCAAGACATTAGTGCGGGATCTCTTCCGCTCTGACATGTGGAGGTCCAATTTACTCATGGGCCCCCTTAATTAGGACTCCGGCCAGCTCCTCCGATCTCCGAGACTTCCTGATTCATCCCCCTTTGAAACACGTTCCATGACATCACCACTGGGGGCTTTTAAATTAAGGGAACAGAGAACGGGGGGAGTCTGAGTGAATCGCCGCGTGAATTGATTAGGCAGAGAAGGGGGAGTGGGATGTTTTCAAGTGGGGGGACTTCCTTCAGTTATCTTTCATGTTCTCCTCACAGAGTGGAAACAGTTGTTGAATCCACATGTATTAATGTTCTCGAGAAAATACAAATTATCAGAGCGTAGGCGGGGGTTGGGGGGGTGGAGGAGGTTAATCACTGACATCTGATCTAACCAACACACCAGTATTTGAAAACAAATCTTGGCTGATTATTATTTGATTCGCTTGCTCGTACGAGGACGTTGTCCTTACTTCTGGCAGCTATGCTTGGTGCTTCACTTTGCGATTAGATGACACCGAGACTTTGGAGCTCAAAAAAATGCAGTCACACCTAGAAATGTTTAATGTGTAGGGTGTAAAGTGCAAGTACTGTCTCAGCACTCATTGATACAATGCTCCAAAATCAGCCACTGTCAAAAACTCCCACAACTCGTCCAGACTGACAGTCGCGCTTGCGCTCGTTTGAACTCCGTCAGCTCTCCACAGTCTTAACTATGCGCCATTGCTTGTCATTAATTGCAACCAGGGAATAGCAAATCACATCGTTTGACAGGCCTCCAAAGCGCCTGACTGACGACGGCTGCTGCTGCTGCTGCGGCTGCTACAGGAAAGTGACCATAAAGATTTAATGCTCACTCGCTTAGGATAAGTGCTTTGCCGGGGGTCAACAGTTCCCTGCGGTATTTCCAGGGAATCAAATGTACATGAACGCACCCGCATGCATGCACACACTCGGAAATTCTTTGCTTGTTTTCAAAAAGAAACAGGACCTTTTTATAACTCTCAATTTTACCCAAATTATCTGAGAATTTGTACAATTATTCAAGATTTCTCTTACGACAAAATAGCTACATGATGATGAGGCGATTTTCCGGTGTCGTCCAGACACCAATTTCTGTACCAACACAAGCTTAACCTATCGATGACCGTTGCACGTACGGATCAAAGCCCTGCTGGTTCTCGTAGAGTCAGTGCCTGTCGCCAGGTAATCAACTAGCCTTCATCCCCAGCATGTGTCCTCCTCCTCCTTCTCCTTTACATCCACATCAAGCCACCGTCGACAACCACGCGCTGTCAGCATACAGCCGCTTCTCCTGATGTCACGGTGCGAAACTTCAGCGCAGCCCCCCCCTACTCCCTTTGAACCAGCACAAGCTGTGCATTAATAATTCAGAGCATTGGAGAATTGTTGAGGTGTCCCCCCCACCCCCACCCCACCTCCAACTATCTCCAGCCTTCCTTCTCTCATTGAATAGATATCAGTGCTGAATTATGGAGGCACTTTAAATTCAGCCACAGTTTCCATATTACTTAAGCTGCTGAAAGACCGCTGCATTATAGATCAGACCACTCCGATGAATATTGTTTCAGATTCAATCCGCAGCCAATTTCCAGACTTCCTTTAAACAGATGATTCTACAAATTGCCGCGGTTTGTTTCGGAGCACTCAGCGCCCGTCGCCGTGCTGCTTTTTGGCATTGAGAGATGTGCGGCGATGATCACACGCTGAAACTTTAGCTCGGCGCCGGCCGAGTAAAAGGGCCATTGATTTGTGGAAGTGTCGAACGTTTTGGATAGTGTGCAGTTTTATATGTGGTGCCCGGGAGTGCGCCAAGGAATGAGGGGCCCAAGAAGAGGATTTATCGCCCTTATTTTGAATTTCAAGACTTCAGTACGCCCGGGCAGCTCTCGAGCACCGGGCGCGTTCCCGCCAGAGCCACCGACGCCCACCGGGGACACGGCCAGGCTGGAGCTTTCAAGGAGACGGGGGTACGTGTCGGTGGCCATATGCCCGAGAGCCCTTGGAGGATGATGCTATTCAACATGCCATCCGCGGCGCCCCAGGGGGTGCCCCTCCTGAGTTACTCGCCGTGTCCATCTGATAAACGGGGGGGGCAGAGGAAGTGCGAGCGGGGAGATAATGATGATGGCTCTGGTTTTTCTTTCCCTGCCTGCCTCTGAGTTAGGGCTGCTGCCGCCAATGCGGACCCCAAACACACCTGCTCACATGTGTGGACGATGATGATGATGATGATTAAAGATCCATCTTTATGTGTCTTTGCACATCTGTCCAAAAACAAATTACAAGAGTAAACCTTTATTCCTCAGTACTTCTTTGTCATCAGCAAAGTGTGAAAATAGTTGTTTGTGCAGCGTTTCCATGCAGGCAAATCTCTAATATCAATAAATTACTTGGTGCAATGAAGCTGTTTGGAGGCATAATAGTGGTTGGTGACTCAGTCTCAGTCCTGCACTGATGTTCAACCAGCCACCGCTCATCAATCAGCAGCTTTGCTAAAGAGTAGTGGCTTGTGTTGATTGGATGTGACAGAGCAGAGAACGGGAGCAAAAGTGGGGGTGAAAGGGGAAGGAAGGAAGGAAGGAAGGAAAGAGTGTTTGCCAGTAAGAGATGTAGGCATGTTTTTTCCCCTAATGATGGAATCATGATCCCCCCCTCCGTGCCAGCTGACACTCGGTCACAAGCAGCCAGTCGGCGCCAGCCTGCACTTCCCATCTGTACCCGGAGAATTAAGGCTGTAATCAAACGCGCCGACGTCCAGGAGATGGGAGGAAACTCACAGCTTGGACGCCGATTCTGTCACGTTCCTTCGTGTGTGTGGCAGTTTGATTCATCCTCCTAATATCGATGCAGGAAGGAAGTTAAGAGCCCCCCACATACACACACACACATCCGCAGCATTTGGATGCCTTGGAGTGATCAGTGATTTACATTTTCTGTCATGCCACCCCTTTCTCCCCAAACCACTCGTGAGCGAAAGTCATCACATCCTGATCAAGATCTGGCGCATCGGGGGTCTGAAATCCAACGCTCGCACCAGCGAAAACATGACGTGTTTGTGCGTGATTGGCTGTGTGTGCGTTTGGCGTGCATGCTGCCTTTTCTTTCTGTGTGTGTGTATTGCAGCTTGGCGCAGGCAGAATCACACCTTCTTAATTTTCTCTTCACCGCCTGATACAATACTTGGAAGTGAGTGACTCCTTTAGAATTATTTTGGAGGGTTTTCTTTGCACCTGCACACCTGCCCGTGAATTGCTCGGTTAACACCGACTGCCATGTGACAACTTGCTGCCATTGCTGTGTATTCTCACCTCTCTTGCTGTGTCTGTTTTTGTACCCTCTCTTCTTCTCTCCCGCCTTCCCTTCGCGACCAAGTCTCCCCCACCGCCTCACTGCCCGCCTGAGCCGTGCGGGGTCGGGGCGGGAGGCGGCGGGTGGGGTGGGGGTGGGGGGGCGTATTTGAATGATTCGGTATGCAGCCACAGCGCCATTCTGTTTCATTGCAGGGGCCTTCGCCTTATCTCCTTAATGGATTATGAGCAAGGGAACAAAAACAGAAGGAGGCAGAGTGAGAATGATTGGACTCCCTGCAAAGGGCCGGCAGGAAACGGACTGCAGACGGATAAATAAGAACCCTCAGCCTGCATGTGTCTTCTGCTCCCGAATCACAGACGTTATTAAGGAAGAGGACAATAGGAACAGCTTGTAGTGAAGAGTCATTTAGGCCTGTGCCGTTCTTTTCTTTCCTCTTTTTTGCATTCTATTTTCTTTCCTCTTAAGCAGACGTGTTGCGCATTTAAAAAACCGTTAAATACTAATCAATTTATATTTATTCTGTAATGCTCCTTGTTTGGAAGCACAAATATACAGACTGGCTTCAAATATTCAGCTCAGCAGTGATCACTGGTGCAGTGTTTCACAGTCATGTTTACCTTTCGGTGCAGTCAATGAAGCTTGTTCCTATGTGCATGTTTGTTTCACAATGTTTTATTTCTAACCTCCAACCAGGTAGAGGCTGAAAATGTGAGGAAAGTGAGGAACATGATTAAATTTTGCATGAGATGGCACAACTTTGACAGTTGATAATTCAAATCAACAGTCAGGAACCAGCTGGGTTAGTTCCTTTCTCTCGGATACAAACACCCAAAAAACAGCTTCTGATTTTGCAGACTCACAGCTGGCTAGCTGTGTCTATATTGCAGACTGACAGCAGTCTGCTGGTTTTCTATTCTATTTGGGGATCCAGAGCAGTGAAGCTTGTCAGTAAATGCCACCTGTGTGCTGCTCAGTGCTGTAAGATCTCTTTCCTCGTTTCTAAGCGAAGCAAAACACTGCTTTGAAGTGGCGTAAAGGTGTTTAGTTCTGTTTTCCTACATCTTTGAATGAAGCGGAGTACAGGCGTGCTGAGTCGTGGCAACTTTTTCACTGTGCCGTAACCACTTGCGTGTTGCATCTGCTCAGCTGTCAAGTTGATGGCAAATTAGTGAGGAAAAAGGTCACAGTTTGGGTAGATCACTGTTGGACCAAACTACACGTTTGTAGCTCGACGTGTTCGGACCAAAACTTACAAGCTGAGCGTCTAATTATTGCTCCATTTGCTGGCTTGTGTCAGCCCAGAAAGGTCTTTAGAGAAGCAAACACCTCGTCTTCACAGCGCGTTACACTCCCATTTGCGAGCGATTGTGTTTCAGACGAGTAAAAGCACACCGGAGCCAGGCCAAGCTGCACTTCCCCCTTGATGCTAAACGCTTATTCAGATTGAGCCGTTTGCTGCTGCTGCCAAGAGTGTGTTGGAAATGGTTTCGATCAAGAAAGGGACAGGTCGGCTCGAGAAAAGGGTTGACCTTTTTTGGGGTATTTTAGTCCGACAGATGTAATGCTGTTTATACTCTGCACTGCCTGGAGTTGAATCCAATTTGCTTCTGCGATGAAGGTTTACTTGAGAAGAAACTCTGCTTGAGGCTACCGTGGTTCTGTGTGTGTGTGTGTGTGTGTGTGTCTGTGTGTGGGGGGGATCATGAACACTGGCGTATAAGGTCCTGAATTTGTTGGCTGTCTCCTTTCGTGACTCCTTTTGTTGAAGTTTTCCCCTAATGATGATGATTAAATGTGTTTTCGGCATCTCACTTGTTTGTTTTCTACCGTCGGTCTTGGACCAACGGATATGAACGCACATGAGCTCCTGAGTCCCTCAGGATCGACTTCAGGCAGCAGATTCTGGTTCTCCGATGTCCCCAAACAATGCTGCACACAAGACTAAAAGCTGTATTTATGAGGTCAAACACACCCACACAGACTTTGGAAAGAAAAAACTGTGGTTAAAGCAACCCCTGCAGTCAGTTTTGGCTTGGTCCCATTTGTGGTTTGATTGGCAGCATTCCTACCCGTATTTATGACCCACCCCAGCAGGGTAAATAACAAAATTCGGTTCATTCGAACCAAAAGTGAACACAGCACCTCTTTCCTGAAGTTTCTCAAAGAGGAAATTAAAACTTCTGTCTTGAATTCTCATTCAAGTCCAAGGAAAAAGAAAAGGTTGTCTTCTTCTGAATTTCAGTCGGAATATTACGAGTGGTTCTTTGTATCCCTGGCTGGCTCGGCATGTCAGGCGGTTCTTTAATACCACAGCCTGACTCTGAAGCTACTTAGTGTTGGTTGATCGATCTGTGTGTTTTGACCAGATGTGCACACCGTAGCCTGTAGCTAGATGGAAGTCGGAACAGAAAACAGCGGTGTGAGTTTTTTTGCGGATGATGTTTGGCTCTTTTCCTCATGTGTTCCTGACCTCCTCTGTGGGAGTCTTCGCAGAGCTCTGATGCTTCTACTTCTTTCTTTTTTTCTTTCTCCCGTCTGATTCGAGTACAGTAGAGATCCAGTTCAAGCCTTTTTTCTGCCAAACAGTTCTCTGTGTGTTCCATAAGTACTCCAGAGGAAAAAAAAGCATTTGTGAGAGCAATAGCCTTCGGGGGTTGCGCCAAATGAAAATGCTTTTTTTTCTACAATCCCCTCCGCCCCCCTACACCTCACTCAAGAAGTGTTTGCTTGTTTTCTGTTCCTCTTCTCTCTCTTCCTCTCTCTCTTTCGCTCTCTCTGGTTCTCTCTCTTCTCTTCTTTTTTTTTTACCTTTGATTTGAACTCTGACATCCAAGTCTGCCCCAGGATGTCTGTCACAAACTGCAGTCCAACGTTGTGACAATGCTTTTTTTCTTCCCTGTGCCTTTTATGACCTTCTTTTCTTCCTCTTTCTGTTCTTTTTTTCTGTTTTTTCCCTCTCAAGGTCTGGCGCACCTGACGTTAAACGACCAAGGTATGGGTTCATTCCTTTTTAATTTGGGTTCTAGTTCTTTTCTTTTTGAAAAAAATACCAAGACTTTTCTTTTTCCTAAAAAAGAGGAAGTGACTCAGCCTCTTCGCCCCCCAAGTCCTTCGAAACAACTGCGTTCCCTCCCCTCTCCACACTCACCCCTCTGCTTTTTACCCCCCTCCGTGACACATCTTTCCATTCCCTCTCGACTCCCTTCTCGCCTCTCAATCCGACATCACCCCCCCCATCTTTCTCACCGATCCATTTTGGTGTCCTCCTGCATCGCCTCCTCTCCCTCCCTCCCCCCGCTCCCATCTTCTCGTGCCTCCGTGACCTCCACCAACCAAATGTGTGTCCCACCCTTTTTGTCCTGTCCTATGGCTCACGTCCTGGACCTTCACTTCTGACCACCTTTGACCCCGACGACCTGACCCCCCCCTCACCTGGGGCTGAAGGTAACACTTTTCTGCTCTCCCTTCTGCTTGGGTTTCAATGAGAATAACACCAGAAAACGCCACCAACAACAGATGATCCCAATGGAAAATGTGTTTGCTGGTCAAAGCCACCAAAGCTAAATTTGTCTCGACGTTTCATTCACAAACACTTCAAGGTGAAAGTGTTGTCGAATGTGCAGAGTTTCTCATCACCACTCTGCTAACATTCCCATTGTTTGGCATTCAGATCTCTTAAGGGCAATAGTTTGATTTCAATGTGCTGCTTTTTCTTTCTTTTTCAAACCAAATGTGTCTGCAAATGTGTTTTGATGTTGCTATGACCACTGAATGATGTTGTTCTTGCTAATCTGTGTACATTTACAACCAATGCACCTGTTATGTTCACAGTCACCCTGCTCGTCTTGAAGGATCTTTGTGTTTGGGTTTTGTTTTTTGAAAGGTTTCACGGAAGCTAAGCTGTCTGTTGTGTTGTGCGTGCGCGCGCGCGCACACACACACACACACACACACACACACACACACACACAAACACACACACACACACGAACTTGTGTCATCCTGCTTATTTCCTGATAAATGTTCCTGATAAATAGTTAATTTCTGTGGTATTCGACACCTTGCTGTTACTGGAGGGCCACTTTACAGTACTGGTGTGAACAAACTCCGCATCGGCTCTGCAGCCATCATGGGAGCAGGTGTTCACCACATTCCCTCCCGCCCAGATACATTCGCCCCCACGAGCAAATGCATCATCCCCCCTAATCCCTCCATCTCGATGTAGCCCCACTCTGCCTCCTTTTAACATTTCCTCACAACTCGCCGCCTGCTCGACCTCCCCCTTCCCAGACCGGGGAAGGGAGGTGTGTGTGTGTGTGGGGGGGCTGTTTACTCCAGCCACCTGCTCAGAGCGAGGAATGCACACATTGAGATAATGGAGCATAGCAGAGGAATAGGAAAGCTGACATTACAGCACCTATCCATCTTGCCCGAGACGCTCGCTGATCTCGACATTAGACAGTCAGTCTCCGATCCGCCACGTCAAGGGCAGAGCAGCACCACTCCTGCGATTCAGGCCCCTGACTGGCGGCAGGACCTGGAACCCGTGCGCCCACTAAAAATAGTGCGACTTTTCTTCATAAATGTATTGAGAAAATTCTCCAAACCTCAATTTGCAGCATCTATTTGCATTACTTTAAATGGCTATTATGCAATTCACAAGCTGGGCCCGCTTCTCCCTTGTGTGCATCAGCCCTGAAAAATCCACATGCGATTATCAAGAAAAACTAGCAGCACATAGGCCACAAGCATGTATTAGAAATCTCATACATAATTCTGTTTGAGACTGAATAAATTGACGACTGTACACTTAGCCGTATGTATATCATTTTCTTTTTATTATTCATCTTTCCCCTCTCGCCAGAGCGAAGTTAAATAAAAGCTGCATCAAAATAAATCGCACCAGGTAAATAGCCCCGAGGATGGATGCCATATTACGAGATTTCAAAGTAAAGTAGGTGATTATGCTCGTTTTATCAAACGGTGCCTGGCTGGCCACTTAAATTGATTTACCCTGTAGCCAGAATTAATACAGTGTGTGTTCCCAGTGGACAGGCCAAAAAACATCTTGAAAACCGGGGAAAAATCAATAAAGCTATTTGGTAAAGGTGACAAAGTGTCACATGTCGGCACGCCGGAGGATTCTTATTCCAGAAGAGAATGTAAGCAAGTCATCTCTGAATATGTGCCGGCATGCTAAGCTGCATGTCAGGATTGCTCCGATTCCCTAAGTGGGAGGGAAAGATTTTGGTCAGTGTTACAGATCACAGAGGCAGGTGCCTCGGCTGTCACACAGGCAGGCCCGGGAAAAATCAATGTCAGTCTCCTCTCGGAGCCAAGGCTGTCCTTCACCGCCGCGCGAAGGACGAACCCCGGGCTTCAGTCGCAGCTGATTTCTATCTGCGCTGCCTGTGAGACCGCAGCCAGCCTCACAAGTCGGACCGCGGGCTCAGAAGGCAACACATTACATCAAACAAGGGTAGCTCTCTTTGAAGGGTGACCGGACCCAAAACTGTAGCTCGAATGAACCTGTTCTCAGCTTTTCTCAGCAAAAGTTAATGCGAGTTCAGTGGGCCACATAAACCGCAGAAGATATACCACAGAAGGTGCGAGCAGGGCGCCATTTCACCCTCAGCGAAGGTTCCACAAGGTGTCCTGAACAACGCTCACGTCAGTCCGGCCATGATCTGACACCGAGAAAGCCGTTCGTTGTAAAGAACAACAATCGGACTCCTGACACTTTCGCTTACCAGTGATAGCTCGGCTTCGCCCCGTCGCCGCAGCGCTACCACTCGTTTAGCGCCACTCGGCTGAAAAGTTGAGGCGCGGCTCTGTCCATAAATCAGCCGGGACGGCGGCTGCATATTGATCACCATGCAAAAAGTCGAGTGGCCTCCGAGTCGTTGCTTCGGTATCGGGGGGGAGGGCTCGTGGAAACCTGACCTTTAGTGCAAAGAAATTAAAAAGATCAATGCTGCAAATTAGTTTCATTTTATGGCCGAACAAGAAGCGGAGGAGCACCTTAATGAATGGCAATCGTCTGGTTGCCAGATTTTTAAGTAACTCCCAAAATTCATTGACCTTTATAGATAGGCAAGCCAGAACAAACACAGTCTGAGGATCTATTTCAGGGGAGTTTGTATTTAACAAGGGACTCGATTAGGAAAATCAATCTAATCAATTACGGGCTTGTAATTAATCACATTTTAATCACTATTTAATCCCTCGTCAGTATTTGTCACAACCAGCAATACATTTTAAATGCAAACTTTTTCAGTGGATGGCTTTATCATATTGACAGAGAGATGTTCAAACAATTAAATCCTGTTTGCTTTTTAGTTTCTGAGAGCTTTTATACTGAGTAATTCAAAGAAATTCAAAGAAGTGTGAGCTTTTGCCCCCTGGTGGGTCCCAAAGATACTGCAGGGGTGCCGTGAGAGGTCATTTCCAAGAGGGAAATTACACATTTCTTGAGATTTAGTACTTTTAATTGGATTTGGAACGACTTGGAAATGTCTTTTTTGATCAGAAGTTTGCCAAAAAGTGATAAAACAAAACTTAACTTCCTTTTACAAAGTCTTGTCTGTTTGATCAACTCAGCAGAATAAATCACTCACAATATAATTGAATATTCAAGAGTTATTATCGTTCATCACCTGCAAACTAACTTTTGGCAACATCGGCAGTCCTCTCTGTGGAGCAGCTGATGACATCCTGTATTTAAATATAGTCGCAGGCTAATTTCCTGGCCCAGCAGTCAGCAAGGTGTTCATATATCACTCTAAGCATCAACCCCGAAGCAGCTTTGACAAACTAATTAAACGGCTCCTAAACAAACCGCCTTTTTTTTTTTCAATAATAGGGCAAAAATAGTGCAAGTTAATGACTCTCAATTGGCAGTGTTTCCTTCCTTTCCCGCTGCTGGAAGTGCAGATGCTTTTGTCCACGGACCATTTGATTTACGCTTGAATGAAGAAGCCCCCACCACCCCACCCCACCCTCATTCACTCACACACACACTTCTTCTCCCTCCGCCACCTCTCTTGGAGAGACCGGTGTGACGCACACTGGGAATGAAATTAACCGGAGCCCCGGGAGATTGTCTCTTGGAAGGCTTAATGTAGATCTCCTTGGTGATACCGGGCAGAAAATGAAGGGAATATCCAGCATGATCTGTATCTAACCTCGAATGTAATAGACTAGGTCCGGGGCCCAGATAGCCATCTCTGTCTGCGCCTCACTGAGGGCGGTTTGTAGAGTTCAACGCGGCACTTCTAATCTATGCATAAAAAAAAAAAAAAAACGCATCAGGGCTTCCAGACAGTCGGCAGACCTACAGGACTCAATTTATGACGCTCCGTCTCACTTCACGTAGTCTCACTTTATTTCCGTCGGCATTCCAGACCAGCATCAAGTCCTAATTAAAGTCTGATTGCAAGCTTTTTCTTGATGTCAGTGAAGCCGTCTGGTTCAGTTTCTTTCGTCTGGACTTATTTGACACCTCGATGACCACTCGGATAGATCCGCTTGATGTCATTATTGCAACAGCTACAATTCAGTCTGTTTACTTAAAATACAGGAAGCGTTTGATTTTTCACAAAACACGACCTTAAAAGTTTTATCTAAGTTAACCCGAATGAGTGTTTGACGACAGCTACTTCCTCAAAAAGGAGTGGAGTCACTCCACATAATGTTATGATACTAACCATGAGCTGAATTGTAAGAATTTCATTCACACGTTCAGCTGAAGGCGTATCAGTTTGTGGGAGAAAGATGCTCTATAATTTGGGTGCAAGCATCGCCTGATAAAAGAAGAAAATACATCACATCTGTCCCAAATCTACCACCTTCAGTCAAACGAGAGAAGCAGAGAAATAAGGAGGTGATTCTGTTCAGTTTTGACGCGCATTCCCATAGTTGATGGCAGCGACTTCGTCGTCAGCGCTGCTTATACCAACACAAGGCTGCCTGATTAGATCCGAACCCAAGTTTGCAGTGGCGCCAGGCAGCCAGCCAGCATCGTAATTAACTACCTTCGATGACAGTGAGGAACTGAGAGACTCGTGGAAGACGGCGCGGCCCCCTCGAAAGAAAAAAAAAATAAAAAACCTTTGCCCTGCGCGTTATGAAGTTTCAAATCAACAAAAGTAACTGAGGCAGTTTGGGTGGAGGAAGTTGGATGCCGACAGAGTTAGAGGCCACGAGTCCAAGTAGAACCGGTTCTGTAAGGAAGCCAACAGACGATGGCGTTAAGCAGCAACTTGACTTCTTTTAAGCACTGCGCCCTTCGAAAGAAATTATAGAAGTGAGAAATACCAACCTGAGATTATTTTGAAGTACTTGTTGTTCTGGGAGAAACACTCACCAGCTTTGTTTGGAATAGAGCCTACTGCCCTTTATAACGGAAACAGCCACAGCTGCAACTGTGTGATACAAATTTAAGAACAATAGACATAGTTCCATAGCTATCATGTCATTATTGTCGTGATGCTTATTAAACATTTAGACAAAATACAAGCGAAGAAAAAGAAAAAAAAAAACATTGCAGACTTGATGTCACGATCCTTCTTAAGAGATGTTCGATCAGCTGATGTTATTTTCTCATGTTTTTCATCTAAAATAGTGAAAGAAAGAAATTATCAATTGTGGTATCAACTCGAACTTGTGCTTCTGTGTGAAAGCACCTTAGAAAAACTTCAATTTTATCACAGTTCCATAATCAGAGTGAGTAATTATCCCCCAAACCTTTCTGCTTTAGCAAAGGAGCGTTTACAGTGGAGACTAACTGTCGAGCAGACTGCGTTTGTGTGTAAACTTTAATGCCGCTCAGGTGGAGAAATCTATCGAAACTCTTTCAACTTTAAAAAAAAAAAGAGTGAAAGTGTCCGCTTTGCCGTTTTTGTGAAGTAGAAACAAGATGAATATTAGATGGAGGCTCGCATATAACCTTGTTTGATCCTAATCACTTCTTAAAGGTGCTTCGGCATTAGTCCACGTAATTCCGCCTGGTTTCATCCGCTCCGCTCATCCCGGGGGATCATTTGAAAGATTTAGCAGTGACCTCTCCCACCCTCTTCAGCAGCCCTGGCTTGGAGAGCGAAGGGTGCTTGGTAAGGGTGGCGGTGACGGTGGCGGCGGCAGCGGCTGTGGTGGTGGTGAAGTGATGGGGGGGGGGGCGCTGTCTGGCTTGAAGCCTGCGAGGCTGCAGAGACATTAGGCGAGGATGACAGAAGTCCTCGCACAGGCAGAAATTTCTCCTGACACAGCAGCGGGCTAAAATGGATGGTGCTCTACAGCAGCCTGAGTCTGCTTCATGCAGACTGGGATGAGCACACCCGCATGCACGGTCCTGCTTCAGTTCCCGCATGTTCGCGGCTTTGTCCCATTAGCATTAGTGTCCTGTTAGAATCAAATCAAAGGCACAGTCAGACAAATGGAAAGGCAGCACATAATGTGTTCTGGCCAAGCGAATGAAGGGAAAAACTTGATATCCTCTAATGAAAATGGACCAAAGGCTACGTCTTCAATATTCCAGCTGCTTTTCAGTGCATGTGTCAGAAATCAGAGTACATGTTATTAAAGAACAGGTTTGTTGCTAATCTGTGTTTCCGTAGTCATTAGGTGTAATCACAAGCTTGATGCAAATGCTGATGGACAGGGCTGGACTGAGGCTACCCAGCCTGACCTTAAGTCCCCCCCCCCCCCCCCCCCCCATTAAAGTGAAAGGCAGAGCGAGTGGTGTGCGAAAATACGCCCCCCCCCCCCCCACACACACACACACATAATAACTCCCACACTCACCCCATTCGCAGCCTTCGTCCAAGATTGATTGGAGGGACACGTTTTGTTTCCCAGGCTACTCACGCCCTGTTATTGGCAGGCTCACTTAGAGGAACTGACAGGACACGTCAAACGCCCGGAGAACTCCCACTTTACCACACAGCGGTAACACACTGCTGCGCAACACACCCCCGGCCAACTCAACCCTGGACATTGTGTCTTGAAAAAGTGTGAGGGGTTTTTGCTGCTTGACAAACACCAACGTTCAATCGAATGAATAGACACAACATCAATCGACAAAGTTTTTATCAACTTACAGTGACTTGAAAAAGGTAATTGACACTTTAATTCAACAGTTAATTGAAGTAACACTTTCTGTCTGTCAGGCAGAGCAACGCTGCCTCATCATGTGATGATGCTTTAGATGCATCACAGTACTCAATAGTTTTTGGTCTTGTAATAAAAATAGATCAAACTAAATTGTGTTTTGAAGAGTACAATGTGAGTAAAACTTAAAATATTTAACATTTAGTTTGTAGTTCCATTGATAGCTCTGCTTCAGAATGAACAGAGGAACAAAAAAAAAAGGCGAGCGGGTTCCATCTGTTGGACGAATCAGAACACAAGCGTGGGCGGGCCATATTCATGGATGAATTCACAACAACAACAGAGAAACAAACCTCTAAAAAAAAGCTAAACTTAGCCTTTTGAATCACACCTTCTCCCTTGTTTCGGCTCCCGAGCTAATCGGCCGACCTTGACCCACATCGGGCTCGGCCGGAGGCGGCGTTCGCAGACGCGATGACGCCGCGGCTTGGCTCTGGGATCCCCTCCTGTGAGTTTGTAATGAAAACACAGATCACCGCCGTATGGCCGCGCTCAGTGTGAGACGCCACGCGCCATATCTCGCCCAGCAGACAAAATAGCACATTATAAGGCCACATATGAAGGAGCTGTGTGTCTGTCAGTGGGGTTCAGCAACAGTTCATTATGCTGAAATATTAACCGCATGCAGGAAAAAAATAATCCGCAGTGTTTCTACCCTGAGTTTTAACAACATGTTGTGCAGAAACAAAGTCTTAGAAAACCATCAAATTGATCATTTCACTTCACACTAAACTTAACTATCTTGAAAATTTAAAAAAAAATCAGTTATAAAACTCGACAAAAATATTTTCTCTTCTTTTTAGTTTTAAAAAAAAAAGGTTAAAGCTTCTGATTGGCCAATAGATTTTTCTCACCCAGGCAGTCACTTGTGTGCCGTTACAGACATATGGAGTTACCAGGGAAACCTGTCAATGGCAATAGGCATATTGACGGTTGAAGACACTGTTCGATTTCATTCTTTTTAAATGGCACCAATTACCGTCTCACAGCGCCGTTGGCTCCAGTCGAAACACGGAGGAAAACAACCCGACATCACCTCTTAATGTACACTGGAATTCAGCCAACCTTCAAATGTGGCATTGACCCTTTTCTATGTACCTATTATTATGTGAACCTTTTGTTCCTCTAGTGTGTGTGTTTTTTTTTTTACTTCTCCCTCAATCACACACTCGCACACACACAGGCCGCCTCTCCATGCACTTCTACTGCCTACCTCTGTTATTTTTTTGGGGAGGGGTTGGGAGTGGTGGGGGGGGGGGACTACATTTGTAGTCCTTAAGGAAGTTTAATTGAATTTGGCCCGTTGGGTATTAATCTCGGGGCGGTGTGGTCAGAGGCTGGAAATTGGATCCAGGTCAGGTTTTTACATGCTGTAATTAAGGTCACGGGAGGGCAAGAGAAAGAGAGAGGAAGAGAGGGCGGAAAGAAGGGGGGACGGGGGGGGGGGGGCTCTCTAGAAGAAAGTCAGAGATAAAAGGAAACGTGGGAGGAAGGTAAGGAGATGAAGAGAGGGAATTAAACACTGTGTGAAGAAGGGACAAAACGGATTATAATATCTTCAGTAAAACACGGCACTGACGATGGAACAAATGAGGACGTAACAAAACTTCCTGAACGTTTTATGGTGATGTAACTCATCTAATAGAAAGGTTTGCCTCGTCTGAAACTCAGCTAGTTTTGGTGCATAATATAGATATATTATAGTAGGATGCAGCCTGAATACAATAAGCACGAAGCATGCAAAATAAAACTTGAAACTGAGACTATATTGAGAGAAAACATATCACTTCGAATCCACGTTGCACAGACAAGGTGGGGGAAAATAAACAGACTGTCAATTCAAGCTATTTTTCATGCGGTAATTAGAAAAAGAAAAAGAAAAAGGTGCGTTCCTGTTTCTGTCACCAGTGAGAAAATAGAACAGCGATGTTTGCAGGATCGCACCATGCCAGCACAGACTGTCACTGTCAGCATCCCCCGACTGCAACCGACCCCATCGGCAGCCAAACCCTTGCAAACAAACCTGTGTTAACAAACATTAGCTCAAATCCCGGCAGCAGTTTCCCTGCCGGCCGCTGTGCGCAAACAAATACCCCCTCACCCCCTGAAAAACGGACAAAACCAAATGTCCAGCTGCTATTTTTACATTCACAGATCATCCTTGATGTCGAGCAGATGTGCTACAGTCAATATCAGCTTTGCATCCTCCGCACTGAGGGAATTGTTGATTTAAAAAGAAAACAAACAAAAATAAGAGGGTAGAAATAGAAAATGTTAGCAGTGATAGTTGGGGACATTCTGCTAATACAAGCAGAGCCGAAGGCCTCGAGATTAAACGAGAACGATTCCTAAATGTGAAGGAAATCCGCCACCTCTCCTCCTTTCTGTTTAGACATCTGTTTCCTTCCCTCCCCGCTTGCTCGCTCTCTTCCTCCGTCTGCTCCTCCAAGAGATGGAATCAGGCAGCGCGGGAGGGGGACGGCTGGAGACAACCGAAGAGGAAGGAGGGGAGGGTGTGTGTGTGTGGAGAGATGAGACACATCAGGTGATGAGTGGTAACAGGAGCAGAATGATAATGACCGGCGAGCCCTCGCCGCTCCTGTTGTAGTGTCACCAGGAAGAGGAGAGGAGGGAGAAAAAAAAATCACACATAACGCGGCTGCAGTGTAACATCTAATCTCGCCTCTGCCTACACGTGGCCTCTATACTCTCCCACTCAGTTCAACAATACAGAGGCTGTTCGCAGGAAGGAAAAAAAAATAGGGAAAAAAGCCCCTTGAGGGACCAGGAATTACCATGCTGAACATCAAAAGCGATCACACACTCATAGAATTAATCACGGCGCCTCCATGACACACACACACCGCTGCGCGATCATCCAGACGAAGCAGCCTCGTGTCTCACTCCGACCGTCCTGTAACACAGGTCTAAAGCAGCTAGTTCAGTGAGCGAAACCGGCACTGTAGCACCGAGCTCCCTCTAATGTTCCCTTTCAGAGTGGTTCAGTGTAAACTGCTGCAGAGAAGAATGCTGAATAAGTACATTTTAGTTCACATATTTAATAGTTTTCCAGCCAGGAAAAAAAAAAAATCATTCCGGCTGGCCGACCAGAATGAAATGTAATGAACAAAAATAATCACTTCCCTCCCTCTCTCGTTTTTTTCCCCCCCTCTCTCTGCCTTTCTCCATGTCTTGGCAAAAATGATATTTCTGCATTTAGTAAATAAAAAAGAAGGGGGGAGCTAATCTCTTTGGTGGGAACGGCGGAGGACGGGCTAATGAAACATGTTGACACATGTATTAGAGGCTGCCATAATTGAATAAGGGGATTTGGGGGAAAAAGAGGGAGAGAGAGAAAGAGGGAGAGAACATTATTAAGATACACGAGGATTTAAAAGGAGGCAGAACAGCGGCGGAGGGGGAACTTCGTCAAAACCAGCAAGGAAAAAACGTCTCCTTTGAGTCGCCTTTGTTTGTAAATATGTTTGTGAAAGTTTGAGCTCATACGAACGTGTCGCGTGTCATTTGGTGCCCAACTTAGTGTGATATTGGCTCGCCTCGATTCAACATCTTTCGCTTTGCAGAGGAGCCTGCAGCTTTGTTGCTGTTTAAACCTACAGTAGAGTCACAGCAATCCTGGTCTTTGGAGACCTGAGTCAGTCCCTCCAATTAACTTGATCAAAAAGTAAAGTTTTGAGCCCGATCTTCAACGCGGACTCTGTGTTAAGCGTCCTGAACTCACACTGGGAGGCTGTTTCAATGAGAACAGAGGCTAACAGCTGAAAGCTCTGCGCAGAAGGGCAAAGCACTTGAATCCAGAGTTCGCGCTCAACAGGTTTGTTTTTATTTCAATAAAGTGACGATTGGCTTGATCGCTCCATGAGAGCACTTCATCTTTGGAAATACGATGGCTCCCCTGTGAATTTTGACCTGGGTGGTGGTTGGTCTAAATGACCTCAACACAAAATGCCGAGAAAAACACCAAACTGAATGCAATCATACGCAACGGCGGCCTCGAGGTAATATACTTGTTTGATTCTTTGTTTAAATTGGGATTTGGGCTTCCAGAATTTCTCGGCTTGGATTCGTTGCTACTCAAATGCTCTATTATTTCAATTCCGACTTATGAAATAGTTAACAACATTTTCTTCCTGTCTGGCCACAACCACCCCCATGACCTGTTTATAAAGCTGTAAGCTGAGCAGTTAGAAAAGCTCCAAGCTGATGCATCATTCATTGCGCCCGCTCCCGTTCCGAGTCCAAGTCGAGCATCCGAAGCCGCTCGACTGCGATCCACAGGTGGCCGTTAATATTCTGTCCCAGTGCGTCACGCGGGGCTTCTCAGCCTCCGCCGTCTGCACCTCCCCCCCCTAACGACGTGATCGCTCGCGAGCGTCGGCGCGTATTGACAGTTCAGTTGGAGGAGCGTTTCTACGCACCAAAAACAAAACTCGCCACGGAAAATGTCAGCAGGAAGACGTCGCACGACTGAGTGACCCAGATAAAACTCCCTTAAAATTCAGGCCTCAAATCCCTTTCAGAAAGACTTTTGTAAGGTGTGACCACACACGTCCACACCAGGGTCTTCGGCCACGGGGGGGCCGCCCCGTATGGACTCTCTCTGACGCCCTTACTCGTATGTAAACCGCTTTTGTAGATTAAAGGAAAGAAAACAGGTTCAAACATAAAAGAGCTGGGAAGTGTATTGGCAGGCCTGAACTGAATCCCATCAACAGGAAAAGCTCCGATCAGCGTCAGTCAGAGGAGAGCGCAGCGTGTCGCCGGTCGTAATCTCCCCCGGCTAAAGCCACACAGTTTCAAATTCCTCTCCGAATGACTCACGGCGACCTTGTCCTCCGAACAACTCCGCCGCGGCACTGATCATCGCCACCTATCTTATCTCCAGAATGGGTCTAATTGGCCGGATGATTGGTGTAGTGAAAAGGGTTTTTAACATATTACTGAGGCTCGGTGAACCACGATAATTCCCTCTAGTTAAGAGCGGGAGCCGCTGCCAACTGTCTGCCGAGTGCTTTCAGCCCGCCGCTGTCTGGCGCATTCACCAGTCTCACCTTGATGCAAAGTTCGTCACCGAGGAGCGAAGCAAATTCTGTGTTTTCCTTCTCAAATGAAACGGCAGTCTGATCTGTCGGCCGTCTGATCTGCCTCCGCATTACAGCCGCTCCGTCACAAGTTACTTGAAGCATATGTGGGGATCTCGAAGTTTAATCACCTCTCCTGGTTCTAAAAGACGGCGATAAAGTTGGCGTCTGTTAATTTAACTTTTACGCAAATGCATTTCCTATTCGCTCCCCAGACAGATAATTGTGGTGCTTATTGTTGTCTTGTTCATGCAGTTTCTGCACCACTTCCCTAACGTTATTTGGTTGGAATGAGCTTTTGTCTTAACTGTAGTTTTTTAGGCCAAACGAGATCGGAGAAGGCGTGTAGCCTCCAAGAGAGCCAATCAGGAAGCTCCAGGTAGAGAAAGGTGAGAGGATACAAGGGGATGTCGCAGCAGATTTCCGTCCCTCCCCCTTTCCGACCACTGGTTTCGAGATTCCCGCAGGCATCGGGTGGTTTGGTGCTCGCCGGAGCATACGAGTGGAGGCAATGAGGCACGCGGAATAACATTAGGGCCCCTTGTTTGAAAGCGCAGCCCACCGAGCAGGTAGACGGCAGTTGTGGGGGGGTGGGTGGGGTGGTGGGGGCATTTGTGTCGACGGTTTCTGATCAAGAGCATAACTAATGACTGCTGCTCGAAAATGTCAGCGCAGACACCGGGGCAACTCCGACAAATCACGTCCTTCCTTGAGATCACACGGGGAAAAATATCAAATTACAAGAACGGATCAGAACAACAGAGCATTTTCTCTCGCCACCCCACCCACCCCCTCCCTCCTCCTTGGCAGGGAGGGTCGGGGAAGCGGGATGAGGAGTTTAAAAGTGTGGAAAATAAAAGAAACATGACATCAAATGACGCCATTTGCAGGAGAACGGGAGCTTCCGTGTGCGCTTTTATGTCCGCCGAGAACAAAAGAGGTGCAGTGTTACAGACACTCTCCTTCCAACCATGAATAAGATATTAAAGCTGCTCTTTTCTCGTACACGGGTTGCATCCTCAACGGAAAGAAAAGCCACTTTTCTATCATTCAAGACGATTCATGTCAGGAAAACAAAGAAAAGAGTGCTAATTAAGGAATTAACATTAGTATTCATCTGACATTGCGTGCAAAAAGAATAGCCTATGAGTGCTGAAAGCTTCCCTTACAGTCCTGACGAGCCTGTCAGAACTGATATGTGTTTTAATAAATCTCATTTACTGATGGAATTCTTTACGCGCGGGCGGAAAAATCCAGCCTGCGCAGACGCACGCGATGGGCTCCGAGCGGCTCAGTCGGCTGCACCTGCACGACTCCAGGCACCTCTGAGTGAGGGGGAGGACGGGTTTTCCTCAACGATGCCCCCTTGAGGAAGCTTAAAGTAAAAAAGCACCGGCAGAGATTCTGGAATGAAAGGAAACCTGCTTTTAATGGCTTTATCTTGGAAATAAGCAGGTTAAGGAGTGTAATGTGTTTGAGAACAGCAATGAATCATCATTATCTCACCTTTATTTATTTTCTACTGCAAGCCATTAACATGTAGTATTACTTATGTGACACGTATTTATTTGTCCTAACATTTTATTGGAACTGGAGATCCCTTCATTGGCTTCATTGCTTCACGTTACCTCTAATAATTAATCCTTTTCTCGCAGGACTCAGAATGATAAATGAGGGATCATTTTACTGCGATTGGAAGGAATTCAAGCCCATCAGCCTTTTATCACACTGAATATAATTTGATGAATTGTTTGTCCTCAGTGCAGGAAATTAATGTATCATTTTTTTAAAGATGGCGCAGCAAAGGGTGTGCAAGTGCAGAGGTTTTACAAAAACATTGGGGGTTTTTCCTCCCAAATGCTTATCTAGAACTGGTATAGAAGTCAATGACCAAAATTGCTGAAATAAAAGGACTGATTTCGACAAAAAAGTCAGAATTCGCTGTGTTTTCCCATTAGCAATCAAACCAGTGTGGACACATAGCATTAGTAATGCAATGCGTTGGATAAAACCGGCATTATATAAAAGATTGTGCCTAAATTCCAGCGGAGACGCTCCCCGTTAACACTCAATCCGGGGGCAGAACGAGGCAGTTCGTCAGTCATTTAACATGCGTTGAAGTGGTTCAGAGAGAGATCAGCGGAGCGACGGAACAGCTCAAGCAGAACTACAGTACAGCGCGTAGGGATTCTCACATCAGTTAAACATAAGGCCGGATCGACTCTGAGCCCCCGACACCGAGGGAGATCACGTCGTGTCTCCATCAAGCGCCGACACTCGCTTGAACTCCGTAATGAAGCGCCCATCCTGAGTGAACGGATATCGTGTGAGCTGCCGCTTTTCTCTCTCGTGTTTTTTTTTTTTTTTTTAATGTTGTGCCGCTCACAACTTAAGGAGATTTGAGTCGATGCCGTCTCTCCTCGTCTTATCCCCTAATACCTGCCCTGCATCCACTTTCTGATTATTCAGCGCGAGCCACTCAAACCCTCAACATCACCTCCTCACGACCTTTCTGGAGTTAGCTTGTCAGGGTCATGTGACATCCGTGTTTGCCGGACCTGTCAGCCTGCTGTAATTCTTCTGTACTGCAGTACTTTATACTAGGATTTTTGTGTCTTATCTGAGGCTGGATCAGTGACAAAAATACTGATTTGAAGACGAAACATTTCTCGTAATTATGTCTAAACAATCCTCAAAAACACAGTCTGACAAACTTTCACTTCTGGTCTTTTCTTCCAAACTGCACCCAAACTTTGTCGTGGCCTTGCTATTGTTAAAGGGCACTGATTGTTTTGATGATGCAGGAAGAACGTGTGCATGCAAGCTACAAAGCTCTGTTTGTGCATAACATCAAGTATTATTCTTGCGGTAAGAGCAGACGCTTTGCAAATTTTTAAGGTCCATAAAACAATGGCGCTAATTCGAGAGGAGATAAAACAATAAAGCGTGTTTTTATCTTAGAGTTTGCTTCAGGGATCAATGCCCATCCCGATGGAAAACACTGCAATTTAAAAACTCATGTAGATAACCAAAGATTGCAAAAGTTTCAACACAAAGCTGCTAAACCTGAAGATTTTTTCCAAGTAATTCAGAAGAAAAATGTAACTCAAAGAAAGGGAGGGATTTCAGGAGATGCTCAAGCTTGAGGATCTTTAACCTAATGTAGCCTCGAGTCCTTCCACTCGTCTGTTCTGCGGAGGAGCGCGCCACCCACTCGTTTGCATCTCTGCAGAGAGGGCCTCGCAGTAGGAGAAGGATAATGGCCCGCAAACACAGCTCAGATCTTTGAGGACCTACTTGAAGATCAAAAGAAGACACTTCCGCTGTCGCCCATCTTTGAAACCCATCGAGCGTTAATGGCGGGGCTTTGCTTTTAGCAGCGCAGTGAGATCCTTATCACAGGTGATTAGGTCTCACACAAACGTGCAGAGACCCATGCAAACACATGGGCTGAATTTTAATGAGGGGTGTTCATACCCTTCCTCTCAAAATGCACATCGTGACAACTGGTTAACCCAGACTGGATGGCAACGCTGTCACTCTGTGTGCAAACTTGCCGAGACAAGTTTAGTGTCAACATCCTGATGAAACAACGCCACCGTCGGTGAGTCGGCTGTTGCACCAAGTCCCACTTCCAGTCTCTCTGACCCAAGCAATTAATTGGTAGATTAATCAACTAATACTAATATTAAGTGAATAATTTAATCAAGCAGCCGGGCTGAGCAACAGTAACCACAGACCATTAACTCGGGTGGAGCATTACAGCATTAGTCTAATCACTTCTAACAGAACAAGCACAGTAATCATAAAGGAAGGGAGCGGCGGCCTTGATCGCGGGCCACTCCAGCGCTTACAAAGGACTCCTCTTAACCCCTCACAAAGCCCCAGCACACACTGAAATGTTGCCGCTCCAACGGACTCAGGAGAGCCTTCAAAGTGTCCTTCATGTCGTTATTTCACCCTCGTGCGTGGGTGAGCTCGCGACCGCGCCGGATCCTTTACCGTCCCTTCATCCTTCATCCACGATGTCTCCGTTTAAAACATCCCCGCGCGATTGATCGGAAGCCAGCCTGCGAAGGTGCCCTTGGAAGATTCTCCCAATGTAAAAAAAAAAAAAGATAAATGAAGTGACTTCGTCAGATGCGCGCGAAGAAGGTGGGCCACTTGCTGGCCGAGTGGCAAATGCAGGCACGCCGCGGCGAGACACCAAAAGTTAGCCAGCAACCTTTGAAGAATTGTATCCAGCCTGATGAGGCTTCCAGTAATTAGCCTCTATCTGCTTAGAGTGCTTTCTTTATACACCAAATATATTGTCATTGTCTTTATTTTTAATGCACAAATGTCCCCTCAGATGAAAAGCGGCTTCTCAGAAGCCGCAACCGACCGTTTCGGTGCGGAAGTGTGAGAGAATCGGAAGACAATGTCCCATTTTATCAAGCCCTCAATGCGGTGCAATCTTCATTTTCTTGGAGTGAAAAACATTCCGGTGCGTACGCGAGCGTTTAGCTCTCAACATTTTCCTCCTAACTGACACCTCAAACGGTTTCGGTGGCAGGCTAAAATTACACATTGTTCTTGTGGGGGCTCTTTAATGGCGATTCGGGGAGCACTTTGGCATTTTGCGCTGGGAGAAACGGAGAAAAAGAGAGAGAGGCCAAAGCGTTGATGAAAATCAGTTATCAAATGTGGATGTTTCCCAGTGACAGCTTGCAGAATAGAGATGTAAAAAGGAACTCATTAAAGAGGGAGGGAAGCAGGAAGCCGACCTGAAATGTTGCAGGCTAAAAGAGGCCAATAATTCATCGCTCCAAAACCTTGAGACGAAGCAAATAAACTGAATGTGGACACAAACGGAGGCAATTTGATTTGTTGTACATGCGCCCACGCGCATTCATGTCTTAACGTGCGTGCGTGTGTATGTGTGTTTGCATGTGTCAAGGAGCACTTGACATCGGTGGAGAGGTATGGGTTGAGGATAGCAGGAGGGGATTTGGTGAATTACCAGGATGCAGCATCAGCATCGAGTCCAGGGGATTAGAGCGAGGACTCGGGTCCAGGAAAGAGATGTGCAGACGCACGAGGAGAAGGGGATCAACGTGGGAGCGTGTGTGTGTGTGTGTGTGTGTGTGTGTGTAAACCATTGGTCAAGCACCGCCTCCCAGGACTAACCCACATC
Organism: Malacoctenus gilli; assembly: GCA_032164315.1. NCBI lineage: Eukaryota > Metazoa > Chordata > Actinopteri > Blenniiformes > Labrisomidae > Malacoctenus > Malacoctenus gilli. The sequence continues at coordinate 1,258,250 of JASSRZ010000060.1, forward strand.
GAAGAGGTACCTTGTCATATCACAGGGGAGCACCCTCAAGGTCACACTGACACGCGTCTCCAATGCGTTTCAGTTTAAATGACAGCGCCGTAAAAGACACTTTATAAACGCACGTCGGATCACAGGAGACATGCTCACTCCGCCGGGGCGAAAATGTAAAGCGGGGGAAACAGACGAGTTCTTTGAAATCGATCTGCACCTGAAGGTACAGAAACACCCACTTGCTCCAGGCAAGAGAGACCCAACACTTAACAGCTCGTCGTTTCAGTCAGTGAAGTTGGTAAAAACAGCAAGTTTTAAAGTGAAACCTGAAAATGGTCCATTTATTTCCCTTTTAAATACCCCCCCCCCCCACACACACACACACACACACGTACTTAGCCGACACAATGTCTTCCTTCCCCCACTTTGCTCCCAAACAGCGCTGTGATGACAGTGGTGACCATCGGACATTATTTTCCTCCTGGGAGAGCCACTCAAGCTTGCGAGGGTCCGCACAGGACCGGCGGCTTCGCTCCAGCTATCAAGCCAGCCCGATCGCTCGCCTGTGTCACTGTTACCAGGCAACGCTACTCTCTCTCACTCCCACTTCCCGTGATTTGCGGCGGGATACAAAATAAGTAAATTTGAAAGTGAATCATCACAGTTTGGTAATTCAGATGACTTGGAAGTGTCGTCCTTGGCTTGTGTTGGTTGATTTACTGAACATTACCCTCTGGTAAAAAGCATGTTTTGGGGTCATGTCTTCATACCTATGGACAGCTGAGAGTCCTTGAATTCCACCCTGATTGTTTCAAACCCGGGACTTACCTGCTGTGAGGTGACGGCACTGTGATATTCCCAGCTCATGGTGTCGGTCCCACTTTAAATGACGACCTTGTCTGTAATTACCTCCTCGCGCATTCTTCCTGGGTTCCCTGTCACGGTTTACCGTCTCAATTTGTGAGACTCCTAATTAAGAATGCTTCTTCCAGGTGGAATTGTTCTACATAATTCATTCCGAGAGTCAGGTTGACAAAAAAAAAGAGATACAGACAAAGCGGCTTCATTTTGTGGGCTCGATAAACACATACCACCCACGTGGACTGAGCTCCCCAAAGATAAACGGCGATGTGACAGTCGGATGTCATTAGAGAGTGAGATTTTCCCCCTAATTAAAGAGGATTCAAGCTGCTCCCGAGCAACCAGCGACAATCCACTCGAGGTATTTCAGGGAAAAATTGGGGATTGGACACAGTGAGTCTACAGAAAACCTACAGAGAACGCTGAGCTTCAAATGTCAACTTTTTGTATCCAAATTTCTTGTCACCCCCCTCTTTCGCCTGTTATCTCTTGTCACCATTACTGTGGTGACAGCATTGTAAAAACAGCTCACTGTTCACAAAACTGTGTTTTTGTGTGTGTTCTGAGTTTTGTCTGTGTGGTTTTTCATCGGGTATTTCCGAAATGAGTAAAATTTTTGCCTGAAAATGCAAAGAAAAAGGAGGAAGAGGGGCACTCAGTACCTCTGAGTCACTGTAGGGGGCAATGTTGAACAACCAGGCATGTGTGCATGAAAGAAACATAATTCGAGCTTGAAGTTGGTCTGTGGAAATAATACTTTTGGTCCCAGAGCTGCTGCAAAGTGCCGGGTGCTTATAATTAGAGAGGCAGCCGAGCCAGGGCAGGAGAGGTGGAGGTGGGGCTGTGGGTGGGACTCTGACAAGGCTCGCCTTGGGAAAAGCCAGTCAACATACAGGAGAAGCACAGGGAATGTTAATAGGAGGCCGATAGGCCAACAAGTAAGCTGTCAGCCATCTGTTGCTGTCTCTCAAATCCCGGCGCCTCTTTAATAATTTCTCACGCTCTTTAGTTTTCCTGTTCGAGCTGACAAGTCGACGTTTTGAAATCCTCCCCACGTCAGGGCTTTAATTCCTGACCCACTCGTATTAGGCGATGACGGGCAGGTGCCGATCTGATCAGTATCAAGTTAGGCTGTGTGTGGTCCTGAAACCAAAGTTTTTGAACTGGTCCTCTGCAGCTGTGTCCTCGTTACCTTCGCTGAGACTCATCGAAGAGTCATCAGATCCGTGTGGACTTCTACCACGTTGCGTTTCAAAGTTTTCGTAGCCAAAGAAGGCACAGAACTGCTGCTTATTCCACCCCACCCCACCCCCAAGTACAGATCCCAGTGCTAAGAAGCAGTCGCGGCCGCTGCCTCTGTGAATGATACCTGTCTGACTTCTGAGAGGTCCCTGCGGTGAGCTGTCATCGCACCGTTTATTTTTTGCCTCCCAGCACAGATACAAATATAGATTCCCTCATGTTTCTTCCACACACACACACACACGCACGCACGCACGCACGCACGCACGCACTCACGCACACACACACACACACACACACACACACA
>JASSRZ010000060.1:1264410-1280431 GCA_032164315.1 Malacoctenus gilli
ACACACACACACACACACACACACACACACACACACACACACACACACACACACACACACACACACACACTCTTTTCAACCTAACAATCCAACAGAGAAGCCAGATTGTTTGGGTTGCGCCATCAGGAATTATGTTCCTGCCATCTTTTCATTTAATCAGAAAAATTTTCTTTGTGTTATAAATGGATAAAAGTTGGCTCTGGTAGTGTATTTTTGGATGTGAATTTACAGTAAAATTTAAATTTCTATTGCTCCAGATTGACACGACGGCACCGTAGTTGATGCCGTTCTGACTACGAACCCCAACATCAAGTTCGGTTTCCTTCCCTCCCGCCTGTTGTTCATAGTTTAGCAATTGTATATAGTCGTTGTCCACTGCTGCTCTTGAGCTTCCCCAAGGTTCACCATCTTGTGCATGAATAGACCCTCTTGTGCAGACCTCGGTTGTAATAGGTGGGTGTCAGAGTGCCGATGACCTCTCTGACACCTCCAACCAGTCTAACCATTCTCCTTCGACACCTCCGGCTCCTTCACTGCCGCCTGGAAGGTTTCTCTTCTGAAGAACCGGTGACGGCGGTACATCGAGACCATGACCGTGTGAATATGTTAAATGCCAACATAATCATAATGCCTCATTATCTGTTCGAGCAGGATTGTAAGACTTGATTTGCCATCGCAGATTTTCCCTCCGTCTCGTTTTATCCTTTGGTTTGAAATCACATCACCGCCTTCGTGTCCCACAACGTTATCTTTTGGCTTAGGATAAAAAGCCTCCTCGGGTTACCTGAGAGCCATTTCAGTAGCGTCAACCGTGCACAGGTGGTCATTGTCAGGTGAACCTCTCGAAATTGGATTCCAGCCTCCTTGTGAAGGAGCACAGCGGAGTGAATGGCCCACTGTTTTTATCCATTTAGCCGATTAGGTGAAAGCCACCGGTAATGAGGCTCTGATCAAGGAGGACGCCAGCGTTTTCTCCCTCGTTTTGCTCACTGTTGTAGAAAATAAGTAATGCCAGTAGTCGGGATGTAACCGCTCTGTGAGAGGACGCCGTATAGATTTCCCCGCCCACGGTCTCTCGGGGATTCTGAAAAATGCACAATCATCTTTCCTATTTCCATGCTTTGCCCACCGTAGGGGAGGAGTCCATTACCATCGAGGTGCCACTGACGGAGCGTTGTCAGAGTTTTAGAGTCAAATTCACGTCGCACGCTGCCTCGCCGGGAAGGATACAGCTGCTGTTTTTTGTTGTTTTGTTGTTTTTTTTCCTCCCTGTTTGTGTCGGGAGACAGCGGCGGGGTGGCGAGATGAAATATTTACCGTGAAGCGCTTCGGGTAGAAGTAATGCTGCTAGAGAGTTCCACCGAATTCATTGATTTTGAGATGAGTTGTTTGCATTGTTGCCTCCTGCCCTGTCCGTCTCCGCCACTGCTGATGTGTGTTTCAGAAGTAGCAGAACAAGCGGGTGGGGGGGTGGGGTGGGGGGGCAGTGGAGGAACATAAATGGCCGTGTTGAGTTTTGGCTAGTTAGTTGCAGAAGAAGGGGAGGTTTAGATTTGAAAATTAGATGCACTAATACCTTTTTTTGTGATTAATCAATCACATTTTACAATGAATTATTACATTAAAGTCCCAGCTTTTTTAATGATAACCTTTAAGTTATTTGTTAATGCAAACAAACTCATTCGTGCACCAATAATTTCAGCTTTATTTGGTCTCAATCAAAACTTCCTTGTCACTGAGCTGATGTGTAACACAGAGTGGTTTGCTCATCACTGTCGCATCTTGTCTGTCTTTTTCTCTTTTGCACCATTTTTCTTCTTCTCTCTCTTGCTTGTCCCCCCCCCCCTTCCACATTCACGAGCATGAAAGGTTTGACAGCTAAGCAGCGCTCCGAGAGAGAGAGAGAGAGTGGGGGGGTGGGGGGATCGAGGAGGGTGCGCGGAGAAATGGAAAGTAAATCGACAGCAGACAGGGGTCACTGCTTTTCAGCTGAGAGACTTGAGTTGCTGAAAGAAAAGATAGAAGCGCGGAGGGGGTGGTCAGCAGTCATTTTCCAACTTGCTGTCTTTCACTGATGGCACCGCGGCCACAAGAAAGAGAAAAAAGGGGAGAGGGAAAGTTCCATGCATTGTTAGGTGTAATGAAGGGTGTCATGCAGTGCCGAGTGTGTTGGAGAAAGTGGCCGTTGCAGCTCACCAGCCTTGGCCTCGCCGTGTTTTCTTCATGAAATCCTTTCATGAGCACCATGCTGTTGCTCTCCATCCAGATGGGGTTATTTACTATACTGCAGGGGTCACTAGAGACTTTATAGCTCTGCCCCAGGGTACTATCAGCCCTCAGAATGATATATCCTCAGAAAACCATACTAATCCCCTCCCAACCCCCCACCCCTCTGTGTCCCATACAGAGAGGATGGCTGCCATAACTTTATATTTGTTCATAGCTGCCTTGACATGATATTACAACAACACATGTACCGCTTTGAACGTCTTTATTCCTCTTATGGCGCTCTTGCTGTGGCCGGGGGGAGAAGCGGAAGAGGTGATGGATGAGCCTTGGCTGTCCAACTAGCTCTCCGTTGGGTTGGCTATCTCTCAATGGCTTCCCTACATGTAGGGGCAAGCGAGCCGGCAGCGGTGGGATTCTGACCGTCACCTCTCATCCACTGGGCTCCATCGAGGCTCAAGATCAAAACTCCATCTTTGCATTTCTTAAGTTCAAAGAATCTCCTTTGCTCCCCAAACCGCCACCATCACACAGATATGTTTGCCTGCAAAATAAAACATTGATCTTTAATATAATTTAACTTTAAAAAGAATAAAGAGAATTCTCTGATATCGATTAGGTGTATTTGTCCAAGAAAAGTTCCAGAGTTTGTTGCTAGTGCAGCAATTCAGCCTCTACAGCTCAGCGTCCCTCGTTCAGGAAGAAAACTAAAAAATAGGGGCCTCTAAGCTGTTAATTGGATGTGCCCTCCCGCCTGAATTGATCCAAACACTTACTGTATACTTGCTTTAATACTTATCACCTGCCAAGCGATGGAGCGGCTGTAATCTTTAATTGGGAATTTGACCTGAGAGGGCGGATCAATACTTTAGATAGGAATAATGCATGTGCTTCTTAAGGGGGAGGTGGGGGGGGGTTGGTCCTGTGAACACTGGGAGGGATCCAGGGAAGTGGGACGGTTAGGTGGTCTGGATTGTATTTTGATGGAATATGGAGCATTTTCTTAATGAGTCTGAATCTCAAGATAAGTTATTCGCAAAGACAAAAAGGGAAGTGAATGCCAAGAAGTCCGCTGTTGCCTGCAAGCTGTCTTTTGACCTTTTCGACTTGTTTCATGAAGAATGCTGCCTTCTGAAAAAAATCTTTGAGTCTCACTGTTTGTCTTTTGCATTGTTTTTTTTTTTATCCCAAAGTCGCAATTAGCAGCTTGGTGTGAGACGGCGTTTCATTTTCTGCTCACCGAGTTTCCTTTTTTTTTTACCAGTGTCACATTATCGTGACGTGCATGTGCAGAGCGACGGTGGTCATGCTTTGACACCCCGACTGATCCTTGTTCCCTTTTGTCTCTCTGTTTCCTCTCTTCCAGGTGACTCCTCTCAAGTCGGTGAGTCCAGTTTCCCTTTTGCTTTTTTCTTCTCGCCCGCGGGTTGTGCTTGGGATATTTCCGTGGACGGGAACTAGCCACCGATCCTCCTGTTGGTTTGCAGTGAAAAGTGATGCACGGAAAACTGTTGGTTTGATTTTCTGCCTGGAATCAGGGCCCTCGATTGTAGCTTGTGAAAGTGCTTCATGTGAGGGCTCGGGGACTCCAGTGAAAGACTCCGACTAAAGCTCTCATTCATCTATTATTCGTTCATCTGCCTCAAGTGGTTGCACCTTCCTTATTATCAGCATTAATGGCTCCCTTTTTTCCCGTAAATCTCACAACGACCTTTGCATTCATGGAGCCCTTGAGATGGATCTTTAGAGTTCTGTTTGTTTGTGTTGTTGAGGCATAAAGTGCTTTTGGACTATTAGGAAACTGATTGAAACGCAGACAGAGGCGTCCTCGGCGAATGTGCTGACATGTTCGGGCATGCCAGCTTTCTATCAGTGTATAATTTGGCGTCAGTGGGGGTTGATATGATGGGAGGGGGTGGGGGGGGGGTCGTTTGGATCGAGAGGGAGCGGGAGCAGCCTTGGACGGACTAATGGGATGTATCAGCAACTTGCTCAAACAGTGGGGAAATAAGATGTGTGCAGTTGACATCTCCGGCTCGCAGCACTCTGTTACGGGTGCAAACTATTGCTTTAGTGATGTGTCAGTGTTATCACTCGCCTCCCAATAATTAGCTTTGTCTCGCTGCAGTACCCACGATGCATTGTGAACTTCCAGTAGTAATCTACAGCACAGCAGAATGCTGTTGCATGTAATGAGCAGAAACTCTCGCATAGTGGTGACAGAAAAAGGAGGCTTTCCTCCTCTCCCAGTGAGCTCCACATGGGGACGATCATTCACAACGAGGTTCGTCTCGTGATGTCTGATGTTTGAGTATGTATGCAGGAACTCAGAAAGCCAGTCAGGGACACAAGGATGTCTGGAATTGAACACCCGTGTTCAGACGCCACATCCACCATCTGAGCGTGAAGTTTGCAGAGCAGGGAAGGAGCAGCAAGTAATTAAAATTTGGAGGTGGGAGGACCGGTGTAAATGAATTTCATCTTCATTAAAAGCACAAGAGATAATTCAGTTGTGCTCTCCAGATAATTACACGTTCTGTGCAAGTCTATAGGTGGCTTCAGTTCTAATCGAGATAAAGAGGCACTCGTGTTTATCATTTGGTTGCTGTACAGTTTTGTTCCGCATACATTATTTCTGGTGCGACGCAGTGGCACCAAAGTTCAAATGTAGGAGTGTAATCACATTTCCCCTGAGTACACATAACTCAACAGTATTACCCGCTGTTCCTTTTCACAGATGATATAAAAGTTAATAAGAAAAAGGTTCTTTGATGTTTCTTGGCAACGCCAAGCCACCTTTCACTGAATGGCAGGAAATAGGAGGGAACATGCTCTATAAATGAAGCAGCTGAGGTAACCAGTCACATGACAACATCACAACTCAACTCAAAATTGGATTTGATAGTTACTTCCTGAAAACATTAACAGTAATGCATCATTTCTGACACATTCTTGCAAACACTAAAACCTAACGTGAGTGGTGGCGTGCTCGCCGGCACTCGTGACCCTCAACAACCCACATGCGTCACAGCATCAGCCAGACACGCTGACAGACAGAGAAGATTTTCCTGCTGTTTTTTTTTTAATTTTTGAGGCAGTCCATTTTCTTCTCTCCCTTCCCCAGCCAGGTTTATGAGGCAGGTAGTAGCAGAGATAATTGCCGTCCCTCAGATGTTGAGGCAGCGAGGCAGACTACAAGCAGAGATCCTTATCCGAGCGCTGAATTTCATTCCCGTTCCAAAAAAAGGAGAAAAAAATAAAAAAAGAGTGGCTCTGGCAGAGGGAGAGTCATGTCTCTGCGTACATCTCTCTTTCTGTCGCACTCGAGCCTTGTTCTCCGCAGATCAGTTGATTAGCATCCCTCTCTTTCACCCCCCCGCCCCGTCCCCCCACTCGCTGCACATTGTAGCAGGAAAGGAATGCTCCGTGAATTACACGTTCACAATTTTTGCAAAGAATGCTTTGGTTCTATGTGCAAAACATGAGATGACATGTTTGATTTTATGAGAGATGGCCGCTCTCACCTGACAGCACGGTGACGGCATCGTGGACTTGACCTACGCTCTGACGGTGAATGTGTGTTTGAAAAAGTTAGACTGAAAGGGATCGATGGCATCTTCCAAATTGATACTTCCGTTTCAAATTTTACCCAGGTAAATCCCGTGATCAAAGCTCTTCCAGTAACTGCCAGATATACGGCGGCATCTGGGCCTAAAGACAAAGAAGGTGCATCAGAAGTGTTCTGACAAAGAGCCGGTATTGATGGCATCAACAGGTCGGCAGCTGCTTTCCATTTGAGGCTTTGTTTCATGAGCTGGTAACTCCACCAAACAAGACTACAGCCACCACTGTGGTGCAGCCGGAACAAAACAACACACACTCACACTCGATTATCCCAGAGAATTGTAACCAGTACTTAAGGAGACCCTCTCTGTCTGCTGATAAACAGCACAGCGCCGGCAGAACACAATCCAGGCAGTGCGCGATAAAAAAACCCGAGCCCCTGGTCACATTTACATACTAGAGGAGGATGATAATGAGATAGCTACCTGAGATAATTACAACTCAAGGCAGTGGGCTCTCTTCCCTCCCCACGACCACAGGGAGCCCGTTTTTACTCACCACAATTAAATGGCCACTCATTTGCTCCATTTGAGGCACCATTTATGCTGTTTTATGCTCCACTGTGTCCTCGCAGGAGCAGTGGCTCGAACAGTAGGAGGAAGGCACAGGTGGGAGGGGAGGGGGTCTCGGATATAAAGATTTACAGAGTGGGAAATGATTGACATGGAAGACATGATGACGATTGCGGTTTCAGCGGCGTGTTCGCACTTTAAATGGTGAAGAGTTGCAGGTGAAAGATAAAACAAGTACTTAACTGAAAATATTTATCATGTACCTCAAACGAACTCGACTTTGGTTCCCATGGAGACAACAAGTACCCCTATATGTCAGAAGGGATTTCTGTCTCAAGCACAATCGTTTACACAGACTTCTGGTTTTACCTTTAAGTGTCTTTGGAACCATTAAAAGTGAAAAAGAGAGAGTCGTTGATGGATGTTGGTAGGAGTGTAAACAGCAACATGTTTTCCTTCTTCTGAGAGGAGAAACAAACATAAATTTAGCGCTGGCTTACAGGTGATTGCGGCGCTGTGTGGCGATACCGTTGTTAACACTGATAACAATAACTCCTGACTCGTTTTATGTCCATGTCGCAGACTGTATAACCGCCTCACTGACATTAGGGCTTTTTTTTTCTCTCTCTCTCTTTTTTCTCCGTCGGAGGCTGGAGAAAAACCCCTGACGCGGCAATCGCTCAAACCTGCCGCCGTCATACATCATCCTTGTCCCGTCTCAAACGAATAAATTAAACCGTAATATCTTGACTGCTGAGAAATTGCGCGGGATTGTTATAAATGATGGCGGGCTGATAGCATGTGATTGTTGAGTCTGGCGTATTGAGCCGAGCGGCGCAGCGGCGACGCGCGAGGAATAAGGCGTGGGGGGGATGAGCAGCGAGAGATGTACATTGGCGGCAGCATGTGAAGATTAACGGCATCCGCTTCCATTAGTCTCAGAGTAATTGTAAAGACAGCGATGAGCAGTCCGTAGCTCTAATCCTACAAATCAAAGGGAAGTTGCGCGGACCACCGGCATTCAGATTTGATTTCCCATCACTCCAGAAAAGCACGACTTAATCTTCCCATCGTGTTCGGAGATCACAGCCGAGGCGACGCACTCCCTGCATTCGCTAATTATCTCGAAATTTGATCAGAGATCTTGAAAGACTGTTTTCAATCAATGCGAGCTTTGTGCAAGTGGAGGGATTGAGTTTCGCAACGAGGGCTCGGCGACGTTTAGGGGCCTGAAGGGTGGCACTCTGGACAAAAAGCTCTTCCAGGCTCACGGCCGGTTCTCTGATGTTTCCCGAGTTTTACCTCCATTCGTCTCTCTGCGCACGATCGTTAAACTAGCAGAGATTAAAGGTTCAAAACCAATGGGACTGAATGTGGCCAGCTTGCTCTGCAAAACACTTTTGTTGAAAAATCAGTTTAACAGAGTTTAGTATAAAAAGTACAGCTAATGGAAGTGCAAAAAGAAAGAAAGTATGGCGTCAATACAAGTTTTCTGTGTCTGTTCTGGCAACAAAACAACATTTTTCTCTTCAGGCTCAAACAAGAACTTGAATCTTCAACGGAACTTTTAAGCGCGGTGGCCCCCGGAGTGCCCTCTGCTCAGATGATGGACTCGCTTCTCTTAGCATACACCCTCTTCCCTGACCCTCTCCAAACACCACCGTGTTTGACTCCCCTGCACTCGGTGGTTTGCGTTGCCTCGGGGTCGTGGCGGTGCAGGCGTGGATCTGTGGGGGCGACGGCAGCCCTCCAGCACCTCAGGGTTCGGTCCGTGCGCGCGCATCCTCATGTGGAGGGTGTCTCCTCGGATTTGGTGTTTTGGCGAATAGCGTTGTGTGAGGAAGCTGCAAGTCAGGTGTTGAAGGGGCAGGATTGAGCGGGAGGAATTCCACACCGAGCGTAGATCACACGTCGTGACAACTGCCACTAAACCTGATAACTCATATGCAGGTCTATATTCGCGTGGGGTGGAAATTGATCCAGTTAAAATGTGTATTTATAGGAATTTTCTTTACAGGATTAAAAATGGAAAAGATGAAACATTGTGAGCAGTTAATGGAAAAACCTGGAGAAGCGACTCGGAGCTGAGGATAGCTGGCATCGCGTTTTCCATTAGGCTCCAAACATGTGTACTGCACATTGATATTTGACTGATGGATGTGGCTTTTAAAACAGGGCGTCACTGGCTGTCATACAGCAACAAGTTTACAAGGTGTGGCTGACGGCTTCGTCTCCTCACGGAGAGAGAAACGGGTTTGTATGTCGTAGGTGCTGCGACGTGAAAAACCATAGCAATGCAGTCATACATCATCCATTATTATGACAGACACTGAGCTCCACGACGACACCAGCTCCTTCGTTTCACGCAACCGAAGCTGCAACTCTGGTATCAAACAGCGCAGTACTACAGCAGAATGATCTGGACTGTACCATTGCTCCAAAAGATGCATAATCTGGAGCCTGGAGCCACATGAAGCAAGAGTTGAGAGGAAGTAGACACAAAAAACAGAAACCGAGATATAAAACAACCTCTGAATAACTTGCAACACCATTTAATGCCTCACAGATTAATTTTAATTATTATTGAATTTGTTGATTAGAATCTCATATCTCCCTCTTTCCATTTGTCTTCATTTCCTGAATGGAATCAATCCTATCCCACCCCACGTGCTCCCACTATCACCATAAAAATGCAGCTTCCCTGCTGCATTTTTACACACTCCGGTGTCAACACGCAGCCCCCCCGCCGTGTGTCCGAGCACCACGCTGTGGTTCCCAGGCCGCGGTCAGCAGCAGCAGCAGCAGCAGCAGCACAGCACAGGCTGCACGATCGATAGGGAACCCGATAGCCGGGATGAGGCCCATGCATCAACCTGTCTGGATATGAACCAACACACTCACACGTGCGCGCCCACTGGCAGGCCTCGCGCTGTGGACGCTCGGCCAAAGCGCTGCACATAAACTAGCGATGTATTCACTGCGAAGACAAAAGATCCATATGTGGCTGCACCAGCAGTGCCGTGCACGTTCTGTTCACGATCAAAGACAGAATGATCTCCATTGAAGTTGCTTTGGACGAGGCGTCAAGCGTGGTGTCTGAATGCTGCCTGACAAATAAACTTGCCTCTCCGTTGTTTACTATGTGAGAGTTTTTTAATGTATACATTATCAAGCATGCAGTCGACTGGCATTTGGAAAGCTTCCTAAACATAAAAGAGTTTGCTCCTCTTTGGAGATAGCTCCAGCTCCTGCCACGAGCAATCTCATTATTCGAGCCATCCGTGTTGGCGCGGCGTCTTTTCGTTTAGGATAAAGACGCACAGGAAATTCGGTGTTTATCAAAGCGTGGCTCTCGGAACGGAGATAAACCGAGAAGTGCGTCGCTGTGGAGGGTGCGGTGAATGTATCCAGCCTCTTTGAATGGACGGGCAACAGTCCACAAGACAGTGTCCACCAGAGACACCTGATGTCACAGCATGGTGATGGTGACATGGTCTCGTTCTCGTTTCTGTTCCTTCACCAGATTTGCACAAAGAAGCTGCTCGCTTTGTTCCCTTCTGTTTTCATCGTGAGTCCTGTTTCATATCGTTCTTTAAATTTACCCCAGCATGGCTCATATTTAGTCTGGTGACCCCTCGGGGGAGCTGGAGTGATCTATGGCGACGCAAGCACAATAGGATTCATGTTGTTCAGGCCTCGGCAGACGATGTCGGAGCAAGAGGGCCGAGAGCTATCGAGCGACAGTCTGCGTTGCGGTGGCGAGGACGGGATATATATCCCCCGTGCGTGCGCGGGATCCAAGTGTCCTCGTGCGTTTCGAGACGAATCACTCACACAAAAATTTGGAGCCCCTTCATTGAGTGTCGTGCGAGATGAAGTGCGTGCTTCTGAGATGATTGAGTTTTCACTAGAAATGCTTTGTGTGTGTGTGTGTGTGTGTGTGTGTGTGTGTGTGTGTGTGTGTGTGTGTGTGTGTGTGTGTGTGTGAGAGAGAGAGATTGATGGCTGCGCTTGTTAAAAAAAGGCGAGGGGCTGTGAAACGACCAACCAATTAAATCCAATCTGTTCCAGAGGACAGATGACATCATAAAAGTGCGTCATCCTTCGCCAGGCGCCCACTCGGTGCAGCTCAGTGCAGTCTTACATATGCCCCCTCATATGTACACACAGTACAACATTGCTGGCAGTTATTGTGGCTTTCACACACGACCTTTTGTTCAGTGTGCTTAAAAGGTCTCGATATAAGGAGTCACTGAGGACTCCTCTGCCTCCTCATCTCTCCCTGTGACTTATGTGTGTTTATAAAGGAAGCATATTTGGAGCCTGAATGTAAAAAAGTTTTGTCTGAGATCTAAATGTGCTTTAATCCGTCTTTTTCCTCTCATCAGCTCCTCTGTTGTTGTTGTTGTTTTTTCTGTCTTAAAAGCTCTTCCCCAATAGTCATCCTGCTGGAATGACAAAATAAATCTGTCACCTGCCATCCCAGAACAGTGCGAGACAGTGAAGGGGAGAGGGAAAAAAAATTAACAGACTCTGATGGAAAATGAGAAATGATGCATTTTCTCGGCCCATTCAATCAATTTCTGTTTTTTCTCATTTTGCCGTGACTCTGACTTCATTAACTGAGCCTGAATGAGAAGCCTGCAGAGCAGCACGGGCCAAGACGGGCCTCCTCAGATGGTGTTGTATGTTCACCCAGGGATCACTTTTGATGCTTGGTTTGATATTACATCAAAAGGAAAACACGTCCCCTGTGACACGTTTGAGGTCATTAGCGGGGCCTTTAAAATCCGATCTCTGCCATAGAGCGAGTGACTCAGAAGCTTTCACAATCTTGAACCTGCTTCTGGACCTCATGTGATGTCCATCCAGCAACTCGCAAAGATTGGATCGCGTCTGTTTGTTTTTTTGTAAACCTTATAAATCCAGCTTTTGCCAGCGTTTGCTGCCTGTCTTGCAATTTATCTTGTTGGGACAAATAGAGAAGAGCTCGCCATTTTCCTCATTATCTCTAACTTTCCATTCTTCCCTCATTCACACACCCTTTAATTAGCACCATCTTCTGTTCGAAGACGACAATAAAACCTCACACACACACACACACACACACACACGCACACAAACACGCACACACACACACACACACACACACACACACACACACACTCCTGCATTTTCTACTCCCTACAAAAAAAGCTTTATTTACCTTTTTGTCATATGGGAGCGGAAGCCATATGGAGCACCGCGACTGCGACGGAACAACAGACACCATCATTAAATGAAAAGTTGCGTGCGGTTTACAGCCTCTCGAACACCTGAAATAGCTTCAAGCTGGCTGACTGGGAGGGAGACTGAATCCCACGTGCGACATCCCGCACAGTCAATCGCAGCACCCGAAACAGGATGTCACCCTATTTCTGGGACTGAAACATACGCGTATGAAACGTCATCGAGGAAGTGCCGCAGTGACGGCTTTCCACGGTATCTCGCGTCCGGTGTGTGCATAACGCTTGAGGAGCCCACCCCACCTCTAAAGGCCCCTCCCTGCGCTCAGCAAGCTTGAATTAAAGTAGGTTTAAGATGGGCTGGAGGAGAGCGAGGGTTTATAACTCTGATTGCCGTGCCCACTGCTCATAATGAGACGCATTACAGGGCTGATGTTGTGAGATTAGAGCGACTTAAAAGACATGAGCAGCCTTACAGATCAGCAGGAGGAGGGAGAGAGTGAGAGAGAGGGAAGAGAAGGGCAAAAAAGGGAGAAAGTGAGAGGTGAAGGATGGAAGGAGGAGGATGAGGGGAAGGGCTGTGGATAGTGGCACTGGAGGGATAAGAAAGATGCAGACAGAAGGGGACAATAACGCAGACAAAAAGGGAAATATCTGCATTCCCATCAGCGGCTGCAAACGGAACAGAAGCCCTCAGTTATTAGAGAGCTGACAGCCTCCGACAGCGATACGGCTCCATCTTTGCTCCGGCCGCGACTGGAATCCGAAAACAGGACGTGGATGTCGCACTGACAGGTGCTCGCATCCGCCGTTGCCCATCAGCAGCACTGCACCAGAGGAAACCCAAAGGAAACACGCCAACTCGTCCAAGATTTCCTTTTTGAATCTATAGTTCCAATTTTACCAATTTTGCCCAATACCTGTTGCATTTTTCTACAAGTTGACAGCTTTTACCAACCCTTTTTTTATGTCCACTCAACAGTCTGCGCAGCTGAGGGGAATGTTTGGTAGTAATATGCAAAGAGGAAGGATGTGAAGAGGATGCAAATGAGCCTGAGCATGAACCAAAGTCCCCGCAAGTTAATCTGTCGAGAAAAGAGATCCAGAAAAAAAGGAAAACTAGACCTTTCAAGTGGTGTCTGAAAAATCCTACTTTGAATTCTTCCTCTTGACAAAAGACAAACAACATCTTGTGGAAGCGCAGGCCCTTTGCGCTCGGCGGTTCCTCTGTTCTGTCTCTGGTACCCAACTGCACAGCGGCGGGTGATGGAAGCGGCTGACCTCTGCCGAGCACCGCGGCCCCGCCGACGATTCCCCGCCCAAGGACACGGTGCCATCGACGAGCAAAACCTCTGATGAATGGGCCGAGGGCTGCTCTGATTCACAGGGGCCCCCCGTGACAAACAGCTTTTACGCCGTAACATGGTTTAATGGGCGCCAGAGCTGACGACCTTCCGCTCCCACGTACACAACATCTTCATCATTGCGGGGAGGCCGCGCACGGGTTTGTTACCCATGATTATAAACGTCGGTTTCCTGGACGTCGCTCCCCGCTGAACGCAGCAATGCAATTCCGCTCCTTCGTGTTTACTGGGTTTTAGTTTACTGATGGGGGGGGGGCAGCGAGAACAACACAGGATGAATCTTCCCGGGATCGTTTGATGCCCAGCATACACAGAATTCTATGTGATATTTATGTCTGACAAACTCAATTGTTTGGTCATAAAAAATTACTTATTTTCACACCGACTTGTCAGCCACTGATGTGGAGCCATATGTTCACCTCGCCCTTCCTTGTATTCCAGGAATGCACATTTCTCTGCTTTTATGTATTTACTTGAACTTGGGAGTGAAGTATTGTCTCATTACTGTCCACGTCTTTGACGTCCCCCCCGGCTGAGTGGAGAGAGTGGGCAGCTTTTACTGTCTCGATAGAGCGTAATGCTGTTGTGACACCTCCTTGTCCCTGCAGCACGGTGGCTCGGTTTTGTTTCATGTCCTTTGTGTCTTAAACGTGGATTCCTGTAATTGACCAGTAGAATACAGTGACTGGTGAAGCTGGGACAATGGCGGCGTGGGGGGGGGGGCGGGTCGGCCGCTGTGATCCTCACCGCGCTCCGATCAGAGCCACGTCACATCCCACTTCGTCTCGTGCTCCGCCGACAAAAATGTCCACGCCATTAGTGTCACATAGTATCACGGCTTCAGCTAATCAGGCCACGTTTGAGCCTTACGTGACAGTTAGCTGCTCCCTATAGCAGCAGGCAGGCGCTTTAATTATTCACCGGGACAACATGCTCCTGCAGAGTGGGTGGGAGTGCTGCTTTATTTCATATTTCTGATCCTGCTGCTGGCTCACTTGCTCTCACTGTGTAACATACAACAGCTGGGACTTCCCAAATTGAAAGCGTTCTATTCTCGTCACGTAGAATTTGGAACATTTTATTTTGAAGCCTTTGCGCAACTGTGCAGCATTGGCAATTACTGAAAGTGTCAATTATCTACCTTATATGGTTGTACATAAACCAATCAATGGATCCCTTCTCTCGAATATCTAAGTGTTCTTGACTCTCGGGCTTCTTCTCTGGGTGAAATGGCCGACAATGGACTGCAATGCTACCATCTGGTGGTTTGCCATACCACCCTGTCGGTCATTTTCAGCCATTCACACACCCGCGAAAGGGGTCTCTGCACCCACCACTGGCAGCAACACCAAAATGATCTCAGCCTCAGTTTGTGTCCGTAGCCATTCAGCCTGACAGCGACGTGCGCTGAATTCTCGTGAAATAATGCACTGAAAATATATCGGCTATATATAAAAATTCACTGCCTAAATAATAAACAGCTCGAGGTAACAAAATGCTCTCCGAGCGCTGCCTCGGTTCTTATTTCCAGTCGAGAGCCAAGTCCATCTCTGGCTCTTCCTTTGCATTTTTGAGAAAACATTTCCAATTTGAATAGATTTATGAAGATTGTGGTTCCTCTCTGAGGTGTACCACCTTTATTTTTTTTTTTCATTTTTTCTCCCCCCCTTACTCCCTCCACACACTCAGCCACCTCCTGGTTTCTGTGTAATCACCATTCTAAGCAGGCTGTAATCAGACCGGCGGTGGAAAAGGCTGAATATGAACTCTCAGCTCTGATTGGAAATAACAAACATGTCAGCCTCCCAGCTGATGTCTGAGCCACTTTTTTATGAAATTCTTTTTGAATTCTACCCCCACTCGGAACAGGGTGCATATTAAAGCCACCAGACACGGGGAAGCCCCCCCACCCCCAAAGTCTTCCTTAAATTAGATATCCAATGTAGATTTATGGACACACTGAAGTACAAGAAAAAAGAAGCCATGGATGTTAAGGGAAAAGTGAATATTGGACATCAAAAGGAGCAAAGAATAGAAATAATGAGCAGGAGAGCGACAGCGTGGCACTCTGCTCATCCCGATTTCAGTCATACATCGAGAAACAACCAGCGGCACGTGTGTTTTACCTTTGTCTTTATTTATTAACTCCACTCTGACAGGGACATCAAAGCATCAGATATCCTGAACTGTGTAACACTGAGAAATGTGACAAAGCGAAGAGCAAAGAGAGACTTACGGGCTTTGGTTCGCCAGTGATTTCATTCTTTTTGCCTCTCCAACAATGGTGCAGGGTCTCCGTGCCGGTCGTAGATTTGGATTCTTTTGGAGGAGAAGAAAAAGATTTTATCGCACCTCCGAACAGAGTGAAGTCGCCAACTGACTACATGAAAAAAAGGCCTGATGCTTTTATTTTGAAAAGACGCATGGGTGTTTATTATTTGTAAGATCTCATCAATGTAATTTAGAGGGAAAGCAAGATGTTATATGGATGAAGATGCTCTCATGTGCGCCACCTGCCTCAATGAATGAACTGTAACGGTCAGAAATGAAGGATCAAGTTGACAGAATTGTACCGTCGACCCGCTTTTGAATGCCTGTTGTAGCTGTGGTATCCACACTCACACACACACACACACACACACACACACACACGTAGGTTATTTACTCGTGTTCTTTGAGTGTTCACAGCTTCGCTCTCCTCAGGCTCATTCACAGCGAGACCACCGGAGACGTAAGCCCGCCACCGCTCCGACCGCCCCCGCGTTCCACACATTGTTACAAGCTCACTGTCCAAAGGCACTTAATTGTGTCGGGGAGCCACAGGACACCCCCTCTACTCACACACCCCCCCTTTTTTATTTTGATGCTTTGTTATTGTGCGACTGGACTCCTGACAATGCGCCTGTGATTGTGGTTTTCGGACAAACAATAACGCTGTGATTTGAGCCACTTGGCTGCTGATTGCAGCCTGAGTGGACTTTGTGACTTCTGGCAGCGAGGACGGGGGGGGGGGGGGGGGGGGGGGGGGGGGGGGGGGGGGGGGGGGGGGGGGGGGGGGGGGGGGGGGGGG
>JASSRZ010000060.1:1282192-1324807 GCA_032164315.1 Malacoctenus gilli
TGGACTTTGTGACTTCTGGCAGCGAGGCCGCCCCCCCCCCCCCCCTCACCCCACCCTCCCTCCACTCATGAGCCCCACACATTGCGAGGTGGCTTGTGTTTATCGGCGAGCGGGCAGCTGTTTGCTTTTTTTTCACTCTCTCCCTCTACGACGAGTGAAAGCTTCCGTCGCCTTTATTTTGAAAATATCAAGCGTCTTTGGTCTTTATCTCTACGTGTTCCGGCTCCTGGTGTCTAATGGCTTCTCGGCGAGAGCGTATTGATGGATCACACGGTTTGCGCTCGCACGCCACTTGTGGAGGCGAGCGCAGCTTTTGATTTAACGCAGCGGCACAGACGCACACGATTAGAAACTAAGTTTGGAGGGGGAAAAAAAAAGTCCTCTCAGCACTTGCCATGCTGAATGCTGAGCCACTGGAATTCGATCAACAACCATATTAGCCCCCCGCAGCTCTTATTATGCTCAATTTGCATCATGAAGCTGTAAAATTACATTAGGACCTTTTAGGAAATCCAGCTGCCGCTGTGAATGCTAACGACGTGGGAAAAAATGGGGGAGGTCACGGTGAAGGACCGACGGGCGTGTGAGCGGTCGCTGTCCAGGAGTGACTGCTCACCATGTGGTTATCGCCAGGTACTCAGCGCTGACCCCACCCACGGCACCCCGTGCCCACCTGAAACACTCGATACTCTCTCATCTCATTGGGAGTGAGAGATGATTGTTTTTGTCACACTTTCTGTACAGGAGCCTCGAATCTGAAGTCTTTGAGCATCCTCGAGGACTTTTCAGACAAACTGAGGTCTGACTGTGGTTGTTTCGCCCCAAATTACCCCACTTGTGCTTTTTGTAACGCCAGATTCTGAGACATTTTGTCGCTTTGGCGTGCATACAACCAGAATCCAAGTCAGATACGCAAGGCGCGCGGGTACACGCTCGATTTGCATATGATGTGACGTTTCCAGACTAATGAGGCTTCGCCGCAGGCCGTGCCGATATCAGAACGCACCGAGACACCATCTTGATGGATCCGTGCGTTCCTCTGCCAGTCGACGAGTACACAGGTGCCTTGGCGCAGTCAAGTTTGGTCTGATTCTCGGTGTCATGTTTTGTCCTTCACCTTTCAGCGGATTCTTTTTCGGGATCCGAAAAATCCGGCACTAATTTGGAGCCAGATTCACTGAATATCCCCGGAACGTCAGCTGTTTAGTTGAAAATCGCCCGCGGTTGACAAAGAAAAAGAAGGAGAAGTAAGAACTGCAGAGAGGCGATCTAATTAAAATTGGACATTTGGGTAATGAAAAGAAGAGGTTTATCATTTCTATCAATTAGCTGGGAGAAGGAGCTCAGGCGCACAACAGACCAGCGATGTTAGGTCTTCATTTCATTCGCTGTGCAGATATTCAGGTGGTGTCTGATAGAAAAAAAAGAGACTTTTCTGATATGGAGCAAGTTTATTGCCTCAGCAGTTATAAAGTGCTTCATATTCTTTGCAACAGAGCCGCTGCACAATGTGCCCTTTATCACTGAGAGGTTCAGAGCCGACACGAAGAGCATCGCGTGATTTTTGTACTTACATGCGCAGTGTGAGGACACGCGTCTCAAACACAGGGTCTGAAAGTCTTCATCTTCTCTTTAATTCATCGACCACCTGAGGCAGAGCTGCCCCACTCAGAGCTGATGCAACTTTTGGTTCTTTCTTTTTTATTATTATGTGGCCTTAACAGTTAAAGGTCAAACATTTGGTTTCTATGTGAGGACAAGAAAAAGATGGCCGAGGCGATGTGGTTTGATTCGTTCGAGTCTTGTCTTATCAGATGACTTTTTAAAATCATGAGAGGCGCTTTTTTTTCTCTTTCTCGTGCGCTGACAGGAATCAACCACCTCTGCTTTGGTTGACGACAAGTAAGAAAAACATTTTATTTTCTCCCCCCTGTCCGTACAGTTGCTGTCGGTAAACAATCGCCTCCGTGCCGTTCTGTCAGCGCCGCCGCCTTTCAATCACAGCACACTCCCCAGATAAAGTGTTTGTATTTTCTTCCAACATGCAGTTACCTGATTGAAAAAAAAAGCAAGGACTCCCCCTCTCACCCCCCTGCTTCAGACGTGGGTGAATTCACAGAGCGAAATGCAGCATGTTTTATAGATGTGGGGTTAAGTGAATGATAAAACACGAAGGGACCGGGTGGGGGGAGCGCCCTTGGGAGAGATAACAAGGGGAAAAAAAAACAGCAGATGTATATTTGTGACTGTGTTTTGGTGCTTTTGGACGTGCTGCTCTGGAGGTTTGCTTGTGTTGTTGCTTTCAGATGGGAGGGGTACTGAAGGTAAATAAAGCAGCAAAGTAGAAGGGTTGGTTGTTCGAGGATGGATGGGTGACATGAGGGCAATCCTCTCTTCTTCCCTGGTTGAGGAGGATGATGGTGCTGCAGGTGGACAGGAGGGTTTACTCACCCTCTCATCCAGCTCACCATTCTCGGAGACGGAAGGTGCTGCTGCCTGACTCGAGCTGCATGTTGGGACCGATAGACGTCTGACCACAGTTAACCTAAACCTGCGTTAAACCTTGTTTTACCCTGTAAACGACAGCCATTTGTACATTTCCGAGGAAAAGGCCTTAGGCGGTACGACGGACGAGCCGTTTGGCTCTGTTTTTGTGGATAAATAGCTAATGAATCAGTGCCATTCCGGAGGTCATCTCACTGGGAGAAATTAGCTGTTTTTGCCAGTGCACTGCAAAAACATCAGCACTGGTGTTGCGAATCAGTCAAATACCTGAAAAAAGGCATGATTCAACTCGAATGTTGCATAAATCTAGCCTTTGACCTTTATCTTTTGTTAACATGAGAGCGACTGTGAGTGTGCTTGTTTGTGCGACTGCTTCTGTTGGCCTCTCTGAAGATGCTCCATGAAAGGAGGACTTGTGGAACAACTTTGCGTCCACCATTGACTTGCGACACTGAACAGCTGGAAGAATGCAAGGCCACAGACGTGTTACAACAGCACCATTTCCATAACGCCCGGCGGCGGTTTGAGCCACTGATCCAGTCCAGAGTGAAGCAGCAGGGAGAGAGTGTGTTTTGAGTCTCTGTGTTTGATTTGATTTGGGTGCTCTCAGCGGCTAAATTTACCCACAGCATTTCGGATGGCTCTTGTGGATGACTCCATCGGTCGTGTTGTGTTTTCAATAATAAACCCTAGCCTGTGTGACAGCTATTATAGGAACATCCAATCCGAACGCAAGTTATTCGATGGGAACTACCTGGAACCTGACGTGATTGGCTAAGTGCCGTTGATGGGCTCGTCCAACCTTTCATGATGATAAACTATCAATTATTTGTTGTTCTCAAGCTGATCAAATCTGTCACTCCTAAAGTCCGTTTGAAGAGTTTTCAGGCCAACATTCACTATTCATCACTCCGTAGAGATCAGATACCGAGTGACACGTTCGAGTAAATGTGCGATGACTTTAATGGACAGTTTATTTGTGTAGTCTGTGGATTATTTAACGTTGTTTTTTAAGGAGTGTTTCTCTTCTGAAGTTGAATTTAAGTAGATAATAAGGCCCATTCCAGGATCCCTGAATACTGAGACACATTGCAACAAGATTGCAAGATGTTGATGCTGTTTTGTTTTCACTTGTCTGGCTCCCAATAAACAATTGACAGCAGTGCAGCAAGTGAACCCAGGCTCAGACCCGTTTGTGCCCTGACTCTCCTCCCCTGATGTCAGACGAACTGAAAGTTGGCGGGCGCTGGTCACTGCCTCCCACTAACGATACGATTCTCCGTCTCTGCGTGGCTCCAGCTGGTTACATCTCACCATACGTACTGATCGATTCCTGAGTAGTCATCTCTCACACCACTTTGCATTGAAGCCATTAAAAATTTGGTGCTTCTTCAGTGCCTCCATTGGAAATCGAAAGGAGGCTCTGTCAAGACCAATTAAATTGCCTTGAAGGGTTTTTTTTTCCAGCTTAAACTCAAACAGGCTGAAGGAGAGAGAGAGAGAAAAAAAAAACTTGCGTCCACAAAGTAAACTTAATAAAAAAAAGGGTAAATACGCTGATCCACTATTTATTCAAAGTCTACACTCGACCCTCTTAACACTTCTACAACTGACTGTTGGAGTGCCTGTGAACCTAATGGGGTTTTCTTCACCAGCTGTGTGAGGAAAGAAGGTTTTTTTTTTATAAGCATTAATCATTCGCCTTGAGCCGTTGACAAGAGAAACAAAAAGTGGGCGAGGGGCGGGCGTCATATCGGATGCTTTCGAAGAAAAACCACCGCGGGAGGCTCGGTTCTGTCGGACCAGGTCTTGGATGTCAGACGGCCTGAAACCGGCTGCCAAATGCTGCTTTGTAATCATAATATATCCCACCGTAATTAAAGCCTGCAGCCAGAGCTATGGTTTAATATACCTTTTTTTTCCCTCTATTTTTCAGGGGAGTTGTTTGCATGCATGATTGAGCATGTGATGAAGTACATGGAAAAAATATTAGTCGTACACAGCGGTGCTACAGTTCAAATTTGTTGTTCCAGAGCAGAACGTGGAAGCTTCAGTTCCCCAGTCCTCCCTGCCCCCCTCCACGCACCCCCCCCCCCCAATTCGTAGACTCCGTCTGCATGCAGACACGCTTCTTATGCTATTTTTCGCCAACCATCTCGTTGCCCCCCGTGTCAGCTCGTTCAGCTCATTAGGGCGAAGGGAGCGCATCTTGACTCTGCCATCGCCATAGCAACACCAGAATTAAAGCACCCGCGGCATCACCGGCGATCGCGGCGCCTTCGCCTTCCAGGCACTCACAGATTCACGTGGAATGCGTCCAGAGAACGCGTGCACGTGCGCACCCCCTCTGCGTCTGCGTGCCCGTCTTTGCATACATACAGCTGGAAGAAGCTCTCTATATGCGGTGTTTAAATTGCAATGACCTGTGCATGGCCTCAAAGCCACTCGTCTCCGCCATGAAACCCTAATAAAAGTTGTCTATCTGCGAGACTCTGGCCGAGGCTGGCGACGGCACGATGGGGTGAGGGCGGCACGGTGCGGGGGGCCGATTTGTATGCACGGGAGCGGCGCGGTTGTCACGGGGTTGGGCTAACCCGGGAGATTAAGGAGCCGCCGAGGCTCCGGTGTCAGGAAGAGATCATGTTTTGGACCTAGTGATCAGCAGTAGCTGCCACCAGACAGCGTGATAAACAGGCACACTCAGGCACACCTCGGTTGATTTAAATACCCCCCTCACACTCGGCTCACCATTAAAAGGAGAGCGGCCAGCCTGAAGGATGCACTCTCACTGCCTCATGAAATATCTCGACGAGGGGGGAAGGCAGAGCGAGTGGGGAAGATGATGTACGGCAACAGAGGAAGAACGGAGGCCTGATTTACTTGGTGGAATTGTATCAGGGTGCGATAGTCTCCCTATCGTCGTCTTATAGAGGGAACAAAAAAAAAAAACGATCGTAATCCATGAAATAAAATTATAGCTGGAGAAAAGACAGTCTGCCAAAGATAAGTTGGAAACATCTGGATCCTTTCTGTTGCAGTTGTGTATGTGTGAAGTGAGTCAAGGAGCCCAATTGAAG
This sequence comes from Malacoctenus gilli, assembly GCA_032164315.1. Taxonomy (NCBI): domain Eukaryota; kingdom Metazoa; phylum Chordata; class Actinopteri; order Blenniiformes; family Labrisomidae; genus Malacoctenus; species Malacoctenus gilli. The sequence continues at coordinate 1,287,775 of JASSRZ010000060.1, forward strand.
GCAACTCTGCCTCTTCTCCTCATGCCACATCACAAGCGGAGATTACTCGACTCGCAGAATTGAGTTTACGTCCCCTCGGTCCGTAGTTTACCTCTCTGATTTGTTCGCTTGTCGATAACGCAGGCTCTATTGTAAAAAGGCAATACTCCCCGCCGTCGCCCTTTTCAACCAGGTCGGCTTTTACTGCGTGCTTGCCGATATTACTCAGCCACTGGTTTACCAGCCGTCTTCCAGGCTTCTCATGGGGAAAGATGATATTGGCTGTAATGATATGTGCGTGTGTGTGTGTGTGGGGGGGGGGTTATTGTGTTTTCCATTTTCAGGGCAACGCATACAATAACTGTAATCTGGGTTTTTTGGGCAGAACAAAAACAACAGCATGGAATTCCCCCCCTCCTTCAATCGAAGGCGGTCCGCTCCGCTGACAGCGGCGGTTACGCTTTGTGTCGGGGCCCCTTTGGGATCCTTTTAAGTAAGCCTTATCCATGTACTGTAACATAATTCCTTATAGGGGGCTGCTTTGTTGCCACAAATAGGATTGGGTGTCCAATAGAAGAGCACTAATCCAGGGCAGCCATATGCTGCTTTCTTTACTCATATCGAGGTTTACGATCTATTGTGTTAGCCTCTCGTATTAACTCCGCCTGACTCGTTTTTTCGCTCTCTCCACTCCGGTTAGTTGGGAGGGAGTAAACAGAGGAGTGTGCCAGTCAGTGAATTAAGACTTCAGGGCTGTTGGAGCGCAGACGCGGGCATCGGATCAGACAGGAGCAGCGCCCAGGATGTCCACAGCTCGTCCCAGCTTGGCGACGAGACCCTTTTTTTCCTACCTTTGTCAGCAATGACACGTCTTTAAACAGTCGCGGTTGCACGGTTTGACGGAGTTTGGAGGTGCGAAGGTAAAAGAAAGCCTGACAGAGAGGTGATGAATAAAGAAATATCAGAGGGGGGCCCGTCTCAGTCGGGGGAACATAATGGATCTGAACTTAATCAGCAATCAACATTAATGTCGATGTTGCCCTGTTTATTCAAATTAATCATCAAGGACAGGGTGCGTCTACCTCCCCTCAGCCCACCCATCCTTCCTCCCCCTCTTCCTCCTTCCCCCACACCGGGCGAGCAGAGAATTTGTCACTGCAGCGCCGTGCCAAGGAAATTGATGATGAATTACTCCGTTTATCAAGTCGCCCCCATTAACAAGCCTGCTGACGGCCCTGTCTGCATCCCAGAAGATGTTTTCTTTGGCTTTGGCAGGATGGTAATTTGGACCCGGATAGACTTTTGCCCCCCTCCCCGCATCTCCCCATCCCTGTTCGTCGTCTGAGTGGAAAGTGAAACTGCAGCAGGCTTCAGCGGTAATGGCGAGGTGTGACGCCGAAACCCTAATGCATTTCACTTAACATCTCACTGCTCGGATAAGTAGATGAGTAGCGGCGCAAGGAGCAGTTGCACTGAAGTGAGGACGGTGGAGCGCGTGCGTAAATCCCAGGGCATCTCGCCTGGCAGCTCAGGGTAAACACAGATTAATGTCGTTCGACCGCTACATCAGAGAGAAATGCGCGCTTAGATAAACAAGATGTACCCTGGATGTGTCGGGGGCCGCGCTTCGACGGGTTCTCGTCAAGAGCTTCTCTCCTGTAATTCGAGATCCGTGGCGAGCGAGAATTAATAAAGAGAAAAACCTACCTGAGGAAAACTGAGAGCCTCGGCAAAAACAGAGTATTTGTCAGGCCCCGCAGTGCCAGCAAATAGCAGTTAAAGGCTGAGTCAAAGCGATAAGGTCGAGTGTTCCTGCAGACTATCTTTGGCGGAACAAAGGTAAAGTAATTTGGCTTAGTTCAGCAAAGACGGCGCCGACTTCTCGGGCTATACGTTGAGACAGAACGGAAAAAAAAAACATCGGAGATTCATTAACTACCAGCAGCCCTCCATGAGAGATGGATGGTGGAGGGTGGTTTGGGAAAAAAAGGGAAGAGAAAGCAGACAAAGCAATCAGATGAAAGGGTGAAGAAAAGCTCGTGGCGGAGGAAAAATAGCGAGATATCGGAGAGCACATTTCTTGCGGAGGCCATTCGTCATATGCAGCTGGAATAGAAGGTGGAGGTAGAGGGAGGGTGCGGCGGGGTGGGGCGGCGGGGCGGGCGGGTGGGTGCGGGGAAGAGGGAGACACTGTGGAGTGATGAACAGTTGGCCCATCCCATCAAGGATGCCTTCTAACCTGTGCTACAAAAAGGGGGCATCCATCACACAGGCAGGCGGCGCCGCCGCCGCCGCTTTACACAAATGCACAGGCGGAGCAACACACTCCTGCCGCCGCTCACAACTCACAAAAAGGGGGCACCGCGATCACAGCCAGAGGCGAAACCTGCATCACCCAACGGACTCTATTACAGCGTGAAGTGTGGCGACACGTTCCTCTGTTTTTTTCTTTTCTCTTTTTTCAAAAGGTGCAGAGATGCAGAGTTTTTAATCATCACAACCTTTATGAATCTGTGTGTTTCTACTCCAGAAAAACAAAGTAACTGCTTTAACTAGATTCAGAAAACACTCGCCCGCATCTTGTAGCATCTAAATATGAAAGCAAGCATTGGTCACAGTAAAAAGAAAACAGCCCGTCTTGAATCTCCTGGCTTCATTTCCACTTTCTAAGTTTGTAACTTGGCTTTTTATTTCCGCATGCGTTCCGCACAGTTGCGCAATTTCAGCGAAACAAAGAAACCGAGAGATGAAAAGGAAAATAATCGTCCCACAAAGTGCCCAGAATGAATCATCTTCAGCCTTTATGGCTGCACACTCCTTATTGGGACCATCAACACAAATTGGATCTCATTCACAGATTGTGGCAGGAATTGATTCCGTGTGTGAATAATAAAAGTTGTGGCTTTTTTTGGACCAAATGAAGCAAAACTTTTGATTGTCTTTCAAAATAAAAGCCCCAGTTCCACCCTGATAGAACTCTGCCATTCTCATGAGAGACAAAACAAAATTTCTTTCCAGAACTTCCTGCTGATCCTTTCATTTAAAAGTCTCTCCCTCATGATTTTGCTTCCACTGACAGCTGACCAGCCTCAGTAATGACTCATTAAGTAATGTTTACTGATGTTAGGTCCCTCATTTAAGGAAGTCATGTATGTTGGAGGGTGAGTGCAGTCATTAATCCCTCATTACTTCTGATACCAGTGATCCAGACATTAACTTTACATCTACAGCACCTGCTTTGCATTACCGGCCAGATTAGATAGCTTATCTTTACATGCCAGCTGCTGCCTGCTGATTCTTTAGTTAGAACATGCAGCCCCCCGATGAACAGTCACACACACACACACACACACACACACACACACACACACACACACACACACACACACACACACACACATATTGAGCGTGGATGTGTTTTCCATTTGTAAGTGCATGTTTGCAGGAAACACCTTTGTTTTCCACGTACTGCCGGGCGAGCATTTATCCGCATGACACCGACACCCGGCCAGCTGTGTGTCAAATGAGCCGCACGTGTGTGTCCTACGTGAAAACCTGTATCTCACACTCATCCATATGTGCAATGACGAGTGTGTGTGTGTGTGTGTGTGTGTGTGTACGACATTGCTCATCTGTCTCCTCAACGGCAGGCCTTTCTACTATATGGGGGACACATGTGTCGCTCCTGGCTCGGCAGATGTTGGTGCTAATGCCGCTCGACTGTTCGCTCTTAATCATGGGGGCTCACGTAGGGCACCGCGCGGCTGCTGCAGTTATGGATTAGCACCTTCCAGCTATCGACTACCGGTGATGCTGGAGGCTGGGGAGCGGCTGATAAAAGACACCTGCATGTGTGTGGTATGCCGGCGCCCTGGTTTGCGGGTTTTTATTGACTACCCGGCCTAATCAACACTCGCCGCCGAAGGGAGCGCTTGTTAGCAGCCATGTACTGCTTAGATGCCTGCATGATGTAGTGTGGGGGGGTGGGGGGTGCAGGCAGCGAGGATGGATGGCAGGTGTGTGCGTTTGTGTAAATGTCAATGTGAGTGCAAGAAGATAAAAGCAAGGGCAAGGGTAGAATAAACAATCGACAACAGCAGGAACATGACAGTGCAGGCACAGATACACACACAAACATACCGACACTTCGTGGCACCGCAGAGCTGAATCTCAGTTTGCAACTTCCTTTTCCTATTTCAAAATAAAACATGGTTTATCAGTTTAAAGGGTTGGATTTCTGATATTCCAGCAGTGGAGTGAGGGGCCTTTCTGGGAACAGGCTTGGCTGGGTGGACAGGAGGAAAAATAAAGACGACGACACTCACTCTTAGTTAAGCATTATTAAAAATGGATGAAAGCATTACTTGCTTTTTTCAATATCTGATTTGGAGTTAATGAGGGAAATTAGAGCAAAGGGAGGGGAAGGGAGGGGAGGGGGGAGATGGGGAGAGGAACAAAAAAAAAGACTGATTGTACCGGGGAGCGGGGAGGAAAGAAGACCGTGGCGCTTGCAGCCTTTGTTGCCATGGAGATCAGTGGGGAGGCAATTAGAAATGTGCAGATCGTGTTTGAATAGTGTATGCATAATTGATTAGAATCGTCTGCGCTGTGGTTATGGCGATGTTGGTGATGACGATGATGATGATGATGAAAAAAATCAATACATCATTTGGTGGCGCGAGAGCGAGCGAGTTGGCTGGAAGCTCGGACAGAAACAGACAGGAAACGAAGCCCCGGGCACTCGCTCATTTCTCCTACTCCGGCTCGATGCTTCAGTCACTTTTTCTGCAATTCTTTACATTAAACTTAAAAAAAGTGGAGAAGTTAGAAGGTCTTCAACCCAGCGCCCCCCATTACTTCTCACACTCGACAAAAAAAACACTCCCCTTCTCAGTCTGCGTTCACCAGCATTACTGTGGCCACTCTTTCCCTCTACAGTCGTATTCAAAGCTTCATCGCTGCTTCCAGCTTTGTTTTAAGGTTCTGTTTTAGTGTTGTTGACCTCCATTTACGCAACATCTTTTTTTAGCTTCACAGCTGGTACTTTACGCGCTGTGGGCACTTTACAAAAAAGTCAGTGTGTATTTTAGAAATTGCTTGTTTTTTTACGTCAGTGTGAGTTTCCATATGTGTGAAATTTTGCTGGAATATAATTGCATGTTTATCCATGGCACGAATTGCAATATTATACTTTTACTCCAGTTATTTGCAGCACCTGACATGGGGGGGGGGGCGCTCGTGACTCTGGGTTTATCACACAGGGAGTGGTTTGGATTTGAAGGGTTGTTTCACAAAAAAAGTGATAAGTTAGCTTTTCATATGCGTCCCCACTTAGAGACTTTTGGACTGGATGAATGGGGTTAAAAATAGATTGTCAGTGTATTTTGATTTGATGCACAACCATATGGGGGAGGTGGGGGGGGTCTGACTTTTATTGGCAGATTCCTAAAAAGGAGATTCAATTGGATTGTTCCCCACTTGCTTTATTCCCGCTCCAAACCTGCGTTCCGCCGTGTGGGAGAAACTTCATAGTCCAGACCAGTGCCCCCCCCCTTCCCCCCGCCCCCGCCAGGGACCTATCTTTGGACGTTGCCGACACTGACTGATAAATTTGCAGCACTCTATGTCATTAGGAGTAATTATCGCTATGTGTGTTTGGGGACGGCCTGTCGTTCATGATTAAATCGAATCTTCGCCTCCACCACACCTGGCACGCGGCGATGCCGTCTCCTTCCAGGGTGGGCCCAACCACACAGACCCTCGCTTAGGTTGGAGGGAAAAGAAAGGGGGAAAAAAATGGGGGGTGGGCGCGAGTGTGCTTGATGTGTTTTCATGCTCTGAGGGGAGTGTTTGACAATAAATAAATACGCCAGAACAGAGAAGAGCTGGATCCATGTGGGGGAGAGGGGGGGTGGATTGGCTTTGCAGACTTGGCAGAGTTCAGCGGCTGGTTACAGACATCTCCAAAAAATGTGGCTGCACAAACATCATACATATGTAATAGGTCAGGCTGACAGCTGTGTGCTGATGACCACTAATTACACAGTAAAGCCGGGATTGTGTTGTGGCTAAGGCCGAAAACTATTTCGATCATCAACTCTAGAATTGACTCGCCGACTAATTAGTGAACAAATCACAGAGATAAACAGCTTCTCTCCCTCGCTCTTACTTTTTTTTTTCCTCCTTTGCTTTCAAATTCAGCATGGGGTCATTACCGCGATGTGATAATCATTAATGGAGACAAGAAAGAGGGATGTTTCATTCAAAACTTTATCCTGCTGCTTGTATTCTGCTGCCGAGGTGAGAAGCGAACAATCCAGACAAAGGAGCAGTGGTGAAGAGAGGGTTCAAAACAGCGCCCCCTCGCTGTAGCGACACTCGATTGAAACTGCATCCAATGTAGGAGTAAAGGTCACTTTTTTATAGCTCCAAGTTGTCCTACTCCCCTTCTTTTACTTTCCCACAATTCTTCATGGACACGATGGCGCCTGCCTCTCCGGCAGGTCCTGGTCTCCATGGTGATGAGGTGCCCCTGCCACTGCCTGGCACCGGCATGCCAGAGATCTGCTGTTTGCCAGGCTCGCTGCCGAGCCCGCCTCCCGGGCAGGTGCCAGCGCGCTGCACTGGAAGCCTGTTAGTTAAGTTGGTGACTGACGCGCCGGAGTGTTTTTCAGTGGTGTTGGAATCGGCGTCGTGCTTCAGGAAAGACGAGATGTTTTCATGCTTAGTTAATCAAGAAAAGTGGGATTTTTCCCTCTTGTCCAAATCAATAGATATTTATCACATTCCCCCACGAACACTCCATCACAACAAAGGCTGCAAAATCTGTTTAGATGATCATGGAAAGGACTGTAATTTGTTTTTTTTTTAAATGATATATTTGCAGCATGTTGTTGCACACTTCAAAACAAAAGCTGACTTCTCACTCTTTGAAGATAAGTCATAGTCTTAAGGTAATTATTGCAGCACAGTGTGGTGACTGCACAGAAATACAAGCTGGAAATAATAATATGACGCTATGTTGAATCTGTGGTGCAACTTTTACGGGTCCTGTTGTCGCCGAACGCTTGTTAACCCCCCTGTTTTAAAAGAAGCCCGCACCCAACCAATCCTCAGGCTCATGCATACTTATTCAGCTGCTACCTGCTGCGGATATACCGACACAACATGCATCCAGCTCCCAAAAGTCTTCACCTGGGATTATCCTGTCTCGTCGTGCACTCCGCATCCTCGTGGTGGAAATGTCTTAACACCATCACAGCGACTTCAGTCTGAGTCTGATGCCATGTAAATGCCTCGCTCGGCGGATTCAGCCGCACAAACAGGACGGCGCGCGGGACTCCGGGATTTGCAGCCGCTCTGTGACGAAAGAGCCGAATGAGTCCTGCCTGCAGTTGTAGCTCTCTTTTCGGTTTTGTTCCGCTCGGATTAATGCCGGATGGAAATATATATATTGACTCCCTTGAAAGAGATGCAAAACATGTTTTTCATGCATTAGGGTATTTATGAAGCTCACCGTCTGAAAGACATGTTTCATATTTGTTCAAACAGACTTGGTGCAGAGGGGCTGTCTTATGTAGATGTAGATACTGCTTTCTATGCACACTGGCAGCAAGTGGCGTTCCAGGATAATGCGTCTCGATGGGTTTTACAGGACATATGGCGAGCCGGCGCCTTTGGGCCTGTAAACTTCTGATTATCAGACCGTTCATTTGAATGTCAAGTGGGGAAATTATGCCACAGTGCATCAAAAACAATTTATTGGCAGCATGGCTTAAGACAGGGTGCTTGGAGATGTGGTAGGCTGGCATGCTGCTGTCAGTCTATATACACAGCTGTTCCACAGATAGCAGGAGAAGAATCAGGTTTATTCCTGCAATTACTGACTTCCTGTGCAATCTTCCTCTTGCAAGTGTGCTATTTTGCTAGTGACTTCCATCTAAAGCACCGCTGATCCCTGATGTGCGTGACAAAGCAATCGTGCTCAGCACTGAAGCCAAGTTACCCCAGTAACACACTTTTTTCGCCCTCGATATCTGCAGAAAATCGGTGGAAACCTAAATCCCCAGACTGAGCGAGGAGCTGTTCTCCCCTGTTCTGGTGAAGAGAAATGGGCATGTCAAGTAGAAATAGTCGAGGTTAAGCGCGATCAGCGTCGTACGGATTGTTGTTAACTGTTTTTGTTTATCGGTAATCGGCTATCTGGCTGTGAAATTGAAGAGTGACGCTCCAGGATAGGACCGGTCTGACTCCACACAAACAAAGTGTGTGGGAGCACACTTACTTTGTGCAACACAAAAAGACAATAGCACTCTTGCGTGTCTCTGAGTTGTGTAGCTGCCTGAATTTAAGAAATGCGTTTTCGCTGCGAATGCATCCCACCAAACATCTCTGGTGTAATTACACTGATGCGTCTTCGTAAGCAAGTATTCCGTTTATCCATTTGCATTTTTGTTAATGAATTAAATATGGATTTCTCCTCAGCGGGGGAGTCACGGAGATTCTGATCAACAGCTTGAAATGCCTGAAGTCGATATCGGCGCGGCGATATTTCAGCCAACATGGAGCGAGCCGGCATTTTAACGAAGGCGATGCAAAATCTGAGCCCTGCTCTCTCTTGTGTCTCTTCCCAATTGCTCTCCTCATAAGAGTAGAACAACATCTTAACACAATGGCGGCACTGACATAGATTTCTGCCGCACTGGAGATGAAAGGGGGGTGCGCTTGATATTGACTCAGTGACAATCCCATTCACGTCCTCATTAACGCGCAGAGAATGGCTGCGTGTTGAAACAAACACGCCATCATTGGGCTGTCACTGACAGCGGCGCACTTTTTTTTTTCCTTTCCCCAGCTCGCCCCGCCTGTCAGTCCGCTCACACGGTCTCACATGCAGCGTTGCGCGACAGCGTGTCAGCGCGGCGGATGTACAAAAGATTCGTCAGGTTCGCGCTCGTGAGGATCCCCCGTCTTATTTCTGACGCCAGCGAGGGTGACCTCGGCGTCTGACCGCCCCATCTGTTCCGTGTTTGTCTCAGCGTCCTCCTTCCCTCCGGCGCCGTCTCGCTCGTCCTTTGTGTCCGCGAACGCTGCCGCCCCCTGGTTGCTCATTACCCTGTCTGGTTTCCTTTCAGGTAAAAAATTAGGAGGTCTGTATTAATCAATAACAATTAATCCGATTTTAATTGCATCGCGTTCGACACATGAAACAACATTTTTCATTTCGGAGATTGTTTGAATCATGGAAAAAATATTTTAATGCTGTCTTTTTCTCACAAGTTTATATGTTATATGCTTATATAATCAAAACAAAAAAGGAGTTCAAGTTAAATTAAATATTATCGTTGATGTCGTTCTTCTGCTGTTCTGAACCAAATTGAACCTATAAAAAAAGTCTAAATCCAAGCCGACACGATGCAAACAATCTTAAAGCTTCCAGCTCTTAAATTAGTCCACCAAGACAGAATGAAGGCACAGATGGTCGTATCGATATGCAGTTAGAGCAGATGTAGGATTTTTCAGCGACTTATGTTTGATTCGTGCCTATTTTTACTCATTTCTTTAACCATTTGTCAGTGAATGTGACGTGTTTTCTTGTGCCAGTGTCTTAAAGCAAAGTGGTTCCCAACTTAAGGTCCTAGGTCCTGAGGGGGGACATAGGGGGGCTTGTAGGGTCTTGAAAACGTCATAATGTGGTGGCGGCTTGCACTTTATTTTCAAAGGACACATCAAATCAGGTCCAACGTCATTTGTTGTGGAGATTTTTCCGAATTCTGTGGATGATAAACATGGCGTTGGTGTGTGTCTCGTCTGTTGAAAGGTGTGTGGGATAATACTGCCTGTGTTGACACGGGAATTGGATTTGATCCTGTAATAGCAGATTAGGAGGCTGGATCGGATACAATAGATGAATGCACTTTTTTCTCCCCCCCTACACAAAAACACTGATTGTTGTGGCTGAATGTTTTTGCCGCTGATACAGACACAATGGCGGGCTGCTCAGCGCCTCACGCTGCGAGGTCATGGATACGTTCATCCGACAAAAGACGGCGTCAATTATCGCATGCAGCTTCATGACAAAATGTCTGATTTTTCCTTTATGTGCAGCTGAATCAGCTGAGCAACGATCTCTGTTTCATTCTTCCTGTCAATTCGTCTGTCACTGTCATCACCAGCGACACTGGCAGGATGCTCATAATCAGAACATGCGAGGAGGTCAACTGTTGACAGAATGGGTTGAATTGCATCCGCCCTGAAAAGGACCTTGTTTATATGAATTCAGGGAGCGTTCAGGAACACGTTAAATGCATCGCTTCCCTTGTGAACACGGAGCTCCACTGCATCACCGTGCGTGTAAACGGCAGCATTTCTTTGGACTGTGTGGATGATGTCAGACCCCCCGTCAAAACTGGAGTGTGTTCATACTTTCCCACATGGTCTCAAACATCAGTTGTCAGTAACCTGGGAATCGTCACTTGCCCCCCACCCCCACCCACCGCACGCTGACAGCTCCAGCTGTGAACGATGCTTTCTTTAGCTCCCCATTTCTTCTGCTTCTCTTTTTTTTGAAGTCACCTCAGCGTGCGTTCAGTCATCTGAGCAGCTCATTATCCAACTACAGCATTTTTGCAACTGTTAATGGTTAAAAGGCAGTCGGTGCAGCGCGGCGGCAGCTTCGTGGGTGGAGCGACGTGGCGGCCCTGCGGGGTGAGGTTGGGGGGTTGGTGGGGGGGTGGAGTTGGAGGACGGGTTGGAGGGGCCTCTTCCATAAATCAAGTGTGTCAAATTACAAGATTGTGTTACATGATTAGCATCTACATAATGAGAGGAGTTCATTAGCCCCCCTTTATTAGCTGTGATTGGGCGTTCCGGATGCCATGTCGGAAAAGCTTTAGAGTTTGGGTGCATGTATGTTTGTTAGGATGATGGCAACTGTGTGTGTGTGTGTGTGTGTGTGTGTGTGTGTGTGTTTGTCCTTTCTGCAACCCTTCCAAAAAAATAATAACAATCAAGCACTTCCTTCTGTGAAAGTCCATGTATATAAAATCTGCACAAACTTAGACACGACATGTTCTCTCTTCTGCAACACACACACACACACACACACACACACACGCACACACATGCACGCGTACACACGCACACTCTCTCTCCTCCTGTGAAGCATCTGCTCAGCCTAGAGTATATACTCACCTGCTCAGCACGCCAGTGCATTCCACTGTCACTAAATCCATTTAGTCCATATGGCTACAGCACGTCTCCTCCTCATGATGTGTAGATGTTGGTGTGTGGGTGTCTGGAACGTGTGTGTGTGTGTGTGTGTGTGTGTGTGTGTGTGTGTGTGTGTGTGTGTGTGTGTGTGTGATTTTCCTTGTACCTGACGATGCTTTTAAATCCTTCTCGGAGGGTCAGCCTCTCTTAAAATCTCCCTTGGGATCACTCAAGAGTTCCCTCTGCTCTCCACTGACGGTTTCACATCTGTTTTACATCTTTTGTGCCTTTTTTGTGCAGAACTGCCACAGGATAGTGTATTGATTAAAGCTGCAAACTCAAAGTGGAGCCTTTTTTCCTCTTAATTTTAAGTAGAACAAAAAAATTCACCGCAAGTGACTGAAAATCAGTGTAACAATGAAATAAACTTCGAATTTGTGACTCTACCTGTTAGCAGTGAAGCCACACAGCCCCAATGGTTGCTACACTTTGCCGATACGAGGCTAAACCCCTTTCAACCTGCATCCTTGTCACAGTCACAGGCGTGTTAAAGGTACATTTCAACAAACTTTCATTTAAAACATCAGCTGGATAATATTGAGCTCATTGCTGAGCGCCACTCGGCCTGTCTTCCCCACCCGCACAGACACACGGACGCTGGCCGGCCGGTTCTGGGTTCTATCTTGCCGGACCCTTCCCGAGTGGTATTGAGGTGCTATCTCTCTCTAACCTGTCAAGGTTGTCAGGCCCCTGATAGATGGCAAACAGATAGGGTGGAGGGGAGAGGCAGGACATAAACAATGCTACCTCGCGCGCCCTGCCCTTGCTCCTTCTCAGCCTGTGCACACACACACTTGCCAGCAAAGGCGAGAACTTGACAAGAAGCTCTTATCAGCAGCCGATGTCGATTGTCAAATAACCCTAACTTCTTTTTATTTGTTTATCCGGGGGGATTTTTGGCCTTTCTAGTATTATCCAAACCTATTCAGAGCTACAAAACAGGTTTATATGATCCCAACATACCACAGTAAAAGATATTTTAATATATGGTTATCATGCCAGAGAAAACCCAATCCCATTACGAACCAGTTCCCCACCATCCTTATCTCTTCTTTTTGAATTTAGTCTGGCAGAGGAAACTGCTGTAAAGGCTCCGGTTGAAACTAATACAGAGAAAAAGGCCACATGATTCACCGATGATTGATAGCAGGTTTTATAGACTCCCGACACTGAGTGAAGTCTGATTCTTTATTGCTTGAATTAAAAGGCAAATATCATCAAATCAAAGCATCACTTTAATGTTCCTGACAGTGACATCAAGCTGCAGCTCTAAATGTGATTTAATCAGGTTCGTCACCACCATTACAGCTAATAGGAATGTCACTTCAGCCTGGATGTATGGAAATATTATTAAACATCCCACCGTGAGAGGCGACACCTGCGTCAGGATCCCCCCCCCCAACGTGTCTGTGCGGGTGCACGTACGGGGACGCGGGAGGAGCTCTTAGGGGAGCGCAGAGATTTATCACGCCTGTTATTTATGGTGGGAGGCTCCTCTCAGAGGTCAGCACACGCGACGTCTTTGAAATGTAATTATGTGGCGATTGGTGGAGTGCGGATGCCGATGTGGCAATATATGGCTGGCTTAGTCCTAAATGGATGGCAACCGAGCCATTCCGGCCACAGACACACACACACACACACACGAACCCGTGCACATTTCAAGGCCCCCGGTGCGGGCTAGTGTAAACGAATGATGGTGACACAGAGGCTGAGGCGTCGAGTGCACGGCCCCAGTACAAGGAGAGGGCAGCGGAGGCGTTAGGTGCGTGAGTGATCTCCTGGCAGATACTGCCTATCTGATTCAGGGTTAATGGTATAGATTTGAGGCTAATGAAAGTTGCACAGGTTCACAAATGGCTGCTTTGGGTTGAGAAGTGAAGCCACTTGAGTGATAATATTGCAGCTGCCACATCCTCGCATGCAGCTGCGGCACAGGGAGCATGAGGAAAAGACGTGGCCAGTGAACACAGGCAACAATCACATGCAGTTGGAAACCTGGGGTCCAAGATCCAGCCTGTCCAGGGGTCCTGGTCTGGACCACAACTCAACTCACCATTTCTTTGGATTGTTAAAATAATAGAAAGAAATAGTGATGGGCAATAAGCATGAAGGTCAATATTGAATGGGGAAGTGGTAATCCTGTAACAAAGTGACTCAACACTTGCGCAACATAATTTGTATGTCATAAAAACACGACGCCAGAAGCCAAATGTAAACACTTGTCTGTATGCTGGTTGTATAAAATGAACTTAGCTGTTTTTGGCAGCTTTTCAGCGTCTTTAAACCTTAAAACAACAAATCACAAAACAGCCCACTTATGCCGCAGAACGACGTGACGCCAGCTTCAAGGTCACTCGCCGGGTGTCGGGCGAGAAACCAATTCAGCACACTGAAAGGGGGCGCCGGCCTGGCTCGGATTGTTTTCCTGTGGCCGTAATTAACTGCAAACAGAGATTAGGATTATTTCATTTAGGAAATCTGGCCCAGGAGTCCCCAGCCAGTAGTGGTGGGGAGAGATAGAGAAAGGATAAATTGGTAATGTCTTATAATGAGCTGTTACAACGGGCATTGCTTTGGCCCCGGCCAGACAAATAAGCATGCAGTCGCCCCATTGCCTTCTCCCTCCATTGTGACAGGGCCCGGAATGGGAAATCATTTTTCCATTTATTTTTTAATCATTTTCTCAATTTCTCCCCTCCCTACAGTGCACGCCGAAAGTAATTCAATCCGTGGGCCACTTCAAAAGGCCGATTCTGCCGCGCATGTGCACGCCTCTTCCAAATTACACACACTGAACGGTTGAGAGACCTTTGCCCTCCTCCTCCTAGTCAAGGGTGCCGTGTCATTCCTAAGGTAGACATGTCTTTAAGCTCGTTGGACAGACTGGTCCATCAGTCTGTGTGCATGTTTATCTACCGGAAGGTATTGGGAGCTTTAAAGACGGGATGCCTGGTCACCTCCCTGGGTAGTTGATCCCAGGTTGCCTCCTCAGGAAGAGACCCCCAAAGACATGCTGGAAGGGACTATCACCCAGGTGGAGCTAGGAGCATTTCAGTCAGGTCAGCTTAGCACTGAAGATAGATGGATGGAAAACTGCAGGCAAAACAAAGCTGCTCGCTCTCTGAGAAATTGCTCCACCTCAACATGGACGAAGGTAGCATTTGCCTGTTGTCATGGTCAGAATAAGCAAGGAAAAAAAAAATCCCCAGAAAAATAAGAATCCTTTTGAACACCTTCAGGCTCCCACTTTCATCATGGAGCCACAGCCGACACCAGCTTTGCAGCGCGCGCGAGGATTAGCAGTTTGGAAAATCCGATCCGAAAGTATGTGTTTTCTCCCTCCGAGCAATCACAGCTGAGAGGTGTCTGTCTGCCGGCCCCCCCCCTAAACAGCATTTCCCCCTCCCGATTCTATGGACTCTGAAGATTTTTGTTTACCCTCTCTCTGGCTGGAGGCCGAGGTATAAAGAGTGCAATAACCCAAGACGAGCGGTGCCCCTGTAATTTTCTGAATACATGGATGTGTGAAGCGAGCTGGGGAGACGGTAAATCATTCCTGCTGACGAATAATAAGGGCGAGGTGGTGGCTGGTGGGGGTGCAAACGTTGACGTTAAGAAGAGGAGGGGTCATAGGCATGGGCCCATAAATATTTAAAGACTGGAGGATTGTAACAGTTTTACAGTCGGTCTGGATTCTAATTGTTGTGGCTTGGAGGGATTGTGGATCCCCACGGGGGCCCCGCGCTCCTTCCCGTGGCCTCGCTTTGTGTGTTTTGCTGACGAGGTTTGTGTGTTTGCTCAGTGACGGACTGCAAGCTGTCCGTGGCTTCACCCGACAACGGCTGGGATCGGCTCCAGCACCCCCCCGTGACCCCCCTAGTTTGAAAAAATACACACTTGTCTTCAAGCCAGAGGATTGTTATGATCGTCCCAGACTTCTAGCAGCCATACATCAGAACCTTGTTGTCTGTGTCAATCTGAACCCAAGTTTATCCTTTCTTTTGCTGAAATGACATTTCCCTTTGTTGGTTTGATTGTTTTTCTAGACTTATTTACTGTCTAAGATCAATTATGAAACCTCTCTTGAATATTTTTCATAATATATTTGGCTTTTAACTGTCATATGTTCCTAGTTATGTCATGATGACTGATGTAGAAATATCTCAGCCCCCTGAAGTTATTCTACATGAGAGTCAGCAGCCAACAATATTCGATCAAGAGCTTATTTCAGCAACAAGCAGAATTTCTGTCCGATAGAAACAGGACGGAGGGAGTACGAGGCCACACACCCCTGCGAGGAAGCCGAGTTTGTGCCCCTGCCACCTCCTGTCTCGTCCGGCCCACTGACCCTCAGCCACTCCACAGCCGCGCGGACCACCTCTTGAATCCTGCTGGCCAGTGGATGAGGAAAAATGACTGTGACATTAGGTATCGATTCCACATTAACTCATCGGGCCCCATCGCTGCCCCAGACGCATTGATTTCTATTTCGGCTGTCACTTGGAACACACACCCAAAAAAAACAGAAGGTGAGGCCAGCGAGGGTTTGACAAATAGATGGGGTGTCCTTTTTTAAATAGCTGCCAGCTTGTAACTTGGTTTCCTACAACTAAATATGACCGAAGCTTCACATACACATCACCTTCTTCTCTTCAAACTTTCTCTATAAATCGACTTGAACAACTCAATCCAATGGATCAATATGCTCATTTAGGAATTTCTGTTACAGACTCATCAGAACACAACCTGCTCCCTGCAAAAATCCACATTAGGTTCCAGAATATTTCAGCAGTTCTGCCAAGCGTAGAGCGGCACCACGTATTCTGAACCGCGATCGCATATGTTGTCATAATTAACCAGCGCATTACAAACGAGTTAGCTTAGCTGCCATGGCTAGCTACGCCGGTCTTCGTCCTGCATCTGGCCGGCGCCACCGAATGGCGGCATGTGGACGGGATAATGGGCCTGATGGCAGGTGGCGGTTTGTGTTGGTCGCCTGGTGGCGGGCGGGAGCGCGGTCATGCCAGCGTGAACAGGTGGGGGCACGCTCGCCAGTTTCTGGCAGCTGCTGCCGCTCGCCCATGTGGTAAACTCATCGGATGGTCAGTGCGCTGGTGACGAGCGCTGTAAAAAACACCGCATGGCAAATGGTATTGGAAGTAATTACATTTATTAGGCAAGACCAGGGACTATTCTATGGCTTCTCCCTGCTAAAACCAACAGCTAGAAGAGTAACACGTGCAAGTGAGCATCGGTAGTTCCCCAACTATTCCTCTGATTTAGCTGTCTTTTTTTTTCTCCTACTAAGAGAAATACTTCTGATTTAATGATGAATTAGCTCTATACTCCTGATTGTGTGGCAACGCTCACTCAACCTGCTGAGCCGTCCTTCAGAAAGACAAAAAATCCCCGCTACATATTTAAAATTCCCAAAGGGCGTCAGAGTATCAGATTTTCGCTTTTAGCTGAATTCATTATGAAACTTGTTTACACTGTAACTTCTTTTATTTTGACTCTCTTCCCCTCAGACAGAGCAGCGAAATAACTTTCCCCAGAAGTAAAGTAACCAGGTTCAGGCAGCGTTGTCTATTTTTTTGTTGTTGGTGGGTTTTTTTAAACGTATTTTCCCATTTCTTTTCATGAATATTCATGCAAACGGTCTTAACACTTGGCTGCCTGCGAACCACATCATTCTGCCAAAGTGGCAGAATTACAGCTGTCGTGTTCGAGCTGATCGCTGCGTGCTTTGGATCCCCCCCCCCCCCCCCATCCCCTCTGCCTTAAATGGTACCACAGAGAGAGCGTCGGAACATTTAGAGGAGGACTGTGACAGATTAAAGACGTCACCGTTGGTTTTATAAATAGAGCGCTGCTGTCCCTATGTCACTATGGTACACAATGTTTTTCACAACGAATTAATCACATTGTATATTTGGTGTTTCACAGTCTAAAATTAAGCACAACAGCATTTTTCGCAATTAACAGATTGAGATTTTGAACCTAAACAGGACGCCGTTTTGTAGCCTGGAAGTCCAAGGTGACGATACAACTCTGGCACTGGGTCTTTCCGCTCACTTGTCAGGATCAGGATTTCGAACCCTCCTGGGCAGAGGTGACATTGTGTTTGCGCGCGTAGGAATCGTGTCCGTGTGCGTGTGTGAATGTTCTGAAGGGGAGCGGGGGAGGAAGCGGGGTGGACTGCGCCGAGATTGATGACTAAAATGGTTCGGGATTACTCACAGGACCTCCCTTTGGCTCCCCTTCCTGGAGCTGCCCTTCAAGTCAACAATGTCAAGACCAATGAGTGTCGAAAGGGCGCCAGGCGGTTATGATTGACACACACATTCGTACATGCATGCGTGTTCTTTCCAAAGGAAATGACGGCTCTTTGATGAAAACTTGATACTTGATGAATACAATGCAACTGTCGTGCATGCACTCAGTCGCGGCTGTACTGAGAAGTACTCCACCTGCAGCCCGGTGATACGGCGACCTTTGACCTGCCAAATTTCTGAAATTTGTGGCACTTCCTTTGGAAGCAGGCATTGCATCACAGTTTGAAGATGGCTCCACGCCGCTCCATCCATTGATATTCTGTCTTTGTGACAGGGAGGAAATCAAATCCCTGTATCTACCTCGCAGTCATTGTTGAGCGCTGAGTTTTCTTCAGTCCTGACAGTTTGGCTCTGTTCCTAAAAGCGCAGCCTTTATTTTTTTTTTAACCAAGAGCTCAGTGGCTGCAGTTTTTTTGATCTGGCTGATGAAACAAGTTTGTTTTGAGAGTGTTCTGGCTCTTCTCCTTCCTCTACAACTTGTACTTGCCTGCTGGGACTGTGGAGTGGATGTCGGGCAAAAGACAACAGAGGCTCGTCCGAGGGCGTTGATGTGCTTCCTGTCAGAGTCCGAGGGACACATATTATCAGATCTGCACACAGATTCATCTGGCTCTAGTGTACATACAGCTGTGGCAGTCTGGGCGCCGTGCTTTGTTTAATGTCGTCGTCGACTTGAAGACAAAGTCCTTAGCCACATCATTATAATGTACAACAAAATCAAACGCAACTTCGTGTGCGTTCAAACAAACATTGCTGGAAAGTTGCCTGTGTTGTTAATGATGAACAGAGTCAGAGAGGTGGCAGCGTTTACGAACAGGAAGCCTGATGATTGATGGTATCCAGGGGGACGCGTGGGTCTCTCCCTGTTGATGCGTTGCCTGTGTTCCCAGGGAGATGCATCCCGCCGCTGTGTGTGGCGCCGTGCGAGGCGCATGCTGCGGATGTGTTTGTACCTCCGAACACGAGACTGTTTGTGCACCCGACGCTCATCGTAAACAACAGCTTCCACTCCACCACCCAGCAGCCCCCTCGCCACCCCCCGCCTCCTCTTCTTACCCACTTTCATCCCACCCGACTCCGTCTGCGCTCGGTTCTCCCGGTTTCCTTTGAATACCCCCCTCCTCCTCCTCCTCCCCATTCACAGCTCATTTGGTTGTGTACGCCGGGCTAAATGTGATCAGGTGCTGAATTCATTTACTCGTTCACCTCATATCTGGGGGAAGGTGGCACTTTGAAATGCGGCAGATGAGGAGCCGCTAAATTCATGGAGAAGATGTTCACCGTGAGGTATGATAATGCGACTAAGAAAGAGGGAACAGAGAGAGGAGGAGTTCAAGGGAAAAACATATAGGCAACAAACACTGTTTGGGAAACGGAGGGATGAAAGTATGTTTGTGAAGCAAAAAGAATTCTAAGTATTGAGAGTCACCATCACACAAGGAGGAAATATGAAGAGATGGTGACTGATCTCCGGCACGGCTGATAAAACGAGAGAAACGAGGGGAAGGAGGAAGGGAAGAAGCGTCCGCGCAATTACTGCGGCTGCCAAAAAGAGGCTAATCGAATGGCACTTGGCACAGCAGGCCTCTGTTCCACGCAGCTGGTGGAGGAGGGAGAGAATGGGCTCTGACAGCAAGGAGAGAGGCTGGGACCGAGGGGGGGGCAACGAAGGCTGCAGAGGAGAGGTCGCCGGGGACGCCGAGGGAGCCGGCTTGGAGGGATTCAACATGTAGGGGGAGCGGGAGAGTCGCACAGCGCACGGGGGTCTGGGAGCCAAAATTGGAGCCGTCAATCCCTGCTAAGGCGGCTCCCTCGGGATTGTTTTTGGGGGGATGGAGGGAGATTTGCAGGACTAAAGAGAGTCACTATGCGAGGGAGCGGAGGGTCAAAGATGCCACCTGCGGTTACCTTCAGGCTCCTCGTGCATCGTAATCATTTTGCACCTGAATGGTCATTTTGCAGGGTCCAGTAGTCGTGACTGCATTCAGCTCACATCTTGAAAACACCGCATGCCTCCACTGAAGAGGACACACAGAAACATTTAAGGTGTCCTTCAGTAAAACAAGTTTAAATTCCTCACTTGTGGGAATTAAAAATCAAGTTTAAAGAGACAGTTAGTTTGGTTTGATCGCAAACCAATTAAGGGATCAAGGTTTCGCGTTGAGCCCCTTTAAAGTTGATCAAATGAGAAATCTGTTTTTGGTGTCCTTGAAGGTGAAAACTCAAAGGAATCATCCAATTTAAAAATGGCGTCAATCTATATGATTGAAGCATGCTTGATTAAGAGCGATATAAAACCAAAGACAAAAGGTAAAATTAGCATTATGCTTCATGTCGCGGATGAAATGACGCATATTGAAGGTAAAAGAAAGAAAAATCCTCCGTATCTGTATCGGCCCTGTCGTACAAGCGCATGTATATGTAGCTCAGAAAAATCCCAGACTGTTAATCTTCCGTTGCAAAAGGCGCACCAGTTTCAATCGCCGAGCCGGCGCGGTTTCAAATTTTAAAGCGTGCGTCGGTCGAGCGGGTGTGTTTATCTCGGCGCCTCAGTCAATCACGAGAGCGGAGTTTAATAGAATGAAGAGAAAGCTTAGGCAATCAAAGCAGGCAGAGAATCTTGGCTGGCACTCGGCGGCAACGAGATGGCCAGTCAATGCTAATTTCAATAACTCTTTAATTATTGGTGTCAGAGCTCCTTTGGATCACTCGGCGCAATGTGAGCGAGCGAGGCGGCGGCGGCGGAGGAGGAGGGGGAGGAGCAGGGGAGGCGGCGAGATAGGGATTCTCAGCGCTGAAATATTAATGAAATATGAATGACAGGAGATACAGGGAAAGAGCTGGAGATGAGACGGAGGGGGTGAGAAAACAGTGATGGGAGCGTCTCTTGTAATATTGATGGAGAGAGTTTGGATGTGAGGCGAACTTTGGATGGGAGTGAGTGAGGGGGAGAAGGTTAACATCTCTCTCGCTTACAGCTCCCACATGAGCGCCAGTGTTCATTTAAAAGAAGAAAAAGGAAGATCCTCTTTTTTTCTGTCTTCTGAACATTTTTGTTACTCGGCCTCAGCAGAATATGACATTGTATCGTATGTGGCTTCGTAGGGTAGTGAGGTCACCCCTTCAGTAAAACCAGAGCTAAAGCACAAAAGCAACAACATGCACACATGCAAAGACACAAAAAAGAAAGCCACAACATCAGTAGAAAAGCCAAAGATGCAAAATTTGAAACACAAAGGCTTCAGACACAAAAACAGCAAAGTTTCACCCTCATAATGTCACAATAGTAACACACTTAAACTTCAAAAAGTACAAAAATTCTAAGAAAACTTACAGAACAAAGTAAGACATCGACATTGCTGCTTCGCTCGCACTGTGACTACTAAATATGAGACTTTTCAAAAATCCGTCTCCTAATTATCCATAATTAGCAAGTAGAAACACACATGCACCCAAAATGCTGTTTAACTGAACTCTGAATGAGCCCAGCAAACGCTAACAACTGATATCAACAGATTGTTCCCCGGTGGACCCCCCCCCCCCATTCATTGGTAAATGGGTAAATTGGGACTTCAGATAAAACACACGTCAATTCAATACTTCGATAAAACACTCGAAATTTAATTTCAGGTTTCCGAAACGTACTCGTGGAAGAAAAACAAGATAATTGTGTTTGGTTAGCGCCAGTTCTGGCTCGCCTCGCCTCGCCTGCACCCCTTTAAGTCTCCTTCCTGAGCTGCTGTAAAGAATAATAACCTTGGCTGAGGAGCCGGTGCACCTGTGTACCTGTGTAATTTGTGCAATAACTCAATGTATTCCTGTAAATACACCCGCTTCCAGCTTCCAAACATAGCGCACTGTAAGGAAGTCTAACTGCAGTCAACAAAGACCCCCACGCTCTTATTTTTTTTCTTAACTTCTCATTAATAATACATGAACTTTCACATATTGCAGAGCGATGAGCTGTCACCCCCCCACCCCCATCCCTCCCTCCCTCCCCCCTATAAACAATGGCTGGAGTTGTCACAATACGCCCTACGGTGTCAAACGTACCTTATCTTTTTAGTTCCTCACTCAAGGTTACCTAACGCGAGCCTCGGGGGGGGAACACTTCAGATGTCTGCAGCGTAAAGACTTGTGACATTGACACGGGAGTCACAGCCGAGTCACGTCTCCTACATTTGACAAGGTTGTGATGAGGCTGCCATCATATTAGGGAGGAAAGAATGAAAAGAGGAGGGGGAGGAACGTGCGGCGTCAGGCCGATTCGGGCGTGAGGAGAAGTTTCCTGTTTGCGGACGGAAAGCAACTCCATCCTTTTCCTTTTTCCCCGAGTCTCCCCCCCAACACACACACACACACACACACACACAGGCCGCCGGACATACACACATTCACTGCGGCACACACACACACTTTAAAACGCCCACGTTAACCCGCTCGGAGACTGCCCACACCGCTGCGCCGAGGAAGCGCCGTGGCGTGTGCGCGCACATGCGAGGTTTCACTGGAGCAGCGATGGTCTTCAGAGCCTCCAGATAGTCGGAGGAGGAGAGAGAGACGGGGAGTGAGAGGGACAGATAGGGCCCGATGTCTAATTAACTTACAGCCTGCAGAGGATGCGTGTGTCCTTAAATCCAAGGCAAACGATGACCATTGGGGAGACGTGAGGGACGGGGGGAGGGGGGCAGTTAGGCAGTGATTGAAGTCGCTGAGACGCACAGAGCGCACAGCTTGCATTTGCGTGGCGCCCAAGCTGTTTGTGTTTATTATCTCTGCCTCTCATGCAAAGTTTTGCTCAAGGAGTATCAGAAAAAAATAGGAGATACAAAACTCATATGTGAGAAAGAGAAAAAGACCTTTTCTGCGTTATTTCCAATTGTTCCTCATCCAGCGACTGATGCACTAAATACGGCCAAAGTTGCATCAATAGGTGGGAGGAAGATGCTCTTTAATATGGGTGTAAAAGTTTGAGCACAGTGTCAAAGAGAAAGAAGGCAAACAAGGTCTAATTTCCTTGCAGTCCGTCCACTTCTGAGCTCCTTATGAAGCCACGACCACAGTTTATTTTTTATGGGGTTTGCTTTCTTTCTTCTTTGCACTGTGGCAACCAAGTCATTCTGAAAAACAAACGGGCGAAGACACAGAAGACAGACAGGAGGAGATGCAGGGGCAGAGGGAGGCAGCGAAATTAGAGTCTTTAATTAGACCAGACACAGAGCGCAGACTGCGTGTATCACACAGGCGAGGCCTGAAGGGGAGAGTATAAAGGGAAAGTCACTTTCAAGCTCCACTAATATAATGGGGGTCCCTGTGGGACCAGGCAGGGGGCTGATGTCTTTTTATTTTTTTTGTTGATTTCAACGTCTGTGAGTTTGTGTTCGTCTTAACTTTCCCTCTGCTTCAACCTGTTTCAAGGTTGGCCCGTACACGGCGGACCACGAGGTCACGGCGAGACTTCCTCGCCGTTATCGTTTGGGGCATAAGCGGAGCCGCACGTGCACGAAGGCACGCAGCCTCTCGCTAAGCCTTGTGTCATATCAGTCTTGTGTGGCTAAGCAGGCTGTTCAGTGGCTTGTGAAATTGAAATGCAGCCTTGGTTATTAGACAAACAGCCTATCACCCGTACTGCTAGTTCACTGTCAATAGCCACTGTAGCGTCAACTAACAACACAACTCGTTTGTTGATTAAGAAGAGCCGGCGTCTGCGTCTCACTCGCGTGTGTGTGTGTGTGTGTGTGTGTGTGTGTGTGTGTGTGTGTGTGTGTGTGTGTGTGTGTGTGTGCGCGCGCGGGCGCTGATGCGAGTTTATGGGCCCGCGAGTCGGCGCTTGTACTTCGGTCGCCTCGAGTGGATTCATCACCGCGGCTACATTAGTGTGACATATTAATCCTGAGCAGCAGTACAAATAATAACAAGACTGTTGGTTAAAGATTCCATTTGAATCCATTAACCTCGTGACAGAGACACACAAACATCGATTTTTACAGTATGTGTTTGCACAACTGCGTGCTTGTTTTAACGCGGGAGCAAGATGGAGGTAAAAGAAACCTCGGGAGCATATTTGTTACTTAAATGTGATCGTAATATATGGCCTGAAATCTCTTGTTAACTCTCGTAATTGTGTAGCTTCTCTAAAAGAATTACCTGCAGACTTGGAGGTTTGTTCTGAAAGATATCTTGAACGTAACTTGTAGCATCGGAGCTCCATTGTGTGTGTTGCCGTGGGAAACCATTCAGTCGATGGGGTAGGATGAGGTTGACTGCTTTAAATGAAGCTGAGGAGCGCGCAGTGTTAAATTGATCGTGAGGATTTGGAGAAATCCCAGTGGGCTGGTGACATTTCACAGCGATTACTGTAGTCGAGCAATATAGTGCCCAGCCACAGGCTTCGGGGGACCTTAAGACTCGATCCAAACCAGGACATCCGAGTCCAACTGCACTCATCAGGTTACTGTCGAGTTTCGACTGATTTCCTCGTAAAATGAGACGCCTGCTTCTCCATAATCGGAGGATTAGGAAGGCCTGATTTTTCCCTGAGAAGATTTGCACCAGTGAGGGTGGAAATCTTCCGTCATGTGTTCGGCTTTGTTAATCCTTTCCCCGCATGACAAAAGGCTTGCACACAAGGGAAGAAAAGTGCGGAGTGGCTGCGAGAGGAGGAGAGATCATCATGCGTGACATCGTGAACATGAGTCATATCTTTCTCCTAAAGCCGACTGACATGAAAAAGGTGCGAGTCAGAAAAGGGACGTCTGCCGGCTCTCCCTCTCTGACTCTGCGAGCCACATTCACTGATCTCCTGCGTGCGGTTTCCGGTTCGCATGGAGACGACAGACGAGCATCGTCTCCAGCTGGTTCTCTCCACTGTCAGCGGGCTGAGCAGTTATCTGGGAGCGTGGCGCGTCCATCCCACCGCCCGCCATGCGGCTCGATTCATATTGCTGAATTTATGGTTGACAAACCTCCAGAGGCAAAAGGTTAGCATTTCGGCAGAGGGGGGTTTCCCGACACGATCGGTGGATTGAATGTCATCGAAGCTCCAGCGCAGCATTCGCTGCCGAGTCGGCGAAATCCCCCCCCCCTTGAGTTGATCATTTCAAATGCCAGTGGAAATATTGATCGGCGATGAAACTTTGCGAAAAAGGGAGAATGCTTGGGGGTGTCCGTCTGTATGCATTGTACGTTTGTTTCCTACCAATTTCAACCTTTTCTTATTTATTCCATTTAATTTGAAATGCCCCGCAGTTACTGGAGGCTGCACAAAGTGGGCTGTCGAAAGGCTTCGCCAAACGCTGCCGGTCTCTGTTGACATCGTTTGCTTCACCGTCAACATTGTCAGGTTTCGCAGCGCCTAAACCCT
The DNA here is from genome assembly GCA_032164315.1 of Malacoctenus gilli. Classification (NCBI taxonomy): domain Eukaryota; kingdom Metazoa; phylum Chordata; class Actinopteri; order Blenniiformes; family Labrisomidae; genus Malacoctenus; species Malacoctenus gilli. Next base: position 1,312,726 of record JASSRZ010000060.1, read on the forward strand.
CCATTGCTCGCCTCGTATCAAGTTCTCGGCTCCTCTGCGAGGAGCCTTGTCTCCAGGCGCCTCTGCGGACACCTACACTGTTTTTCCGTGCCGAGGAGCAAGAGGTCAAGTGCCTCAAGCACCGAGTTTGGCTCATTAAAACTCAGCTGACTGAGCGTCTCAAGAGGGGCTCCACAAAACTGGGCTGCCTCTTGAATCTCTTTACAGTCGAATCGACTCGACTTCAGCCCAAAATTAAGGGCACCTGAATGCTGGCGTGTGTAATTGAAACTGGCATTTACAAGTGATTTTTTTGAAAACTACCGATTAAATCCAGTTAGTTAAAAACTCCTCATTAACTTGGGTGAGTCCACTTTACTTCCATGTCGAGTAGGTGTGTCCGCTGGCTTCACCAGTCAGAGGAGAGAGAGGTGGGAAGGGGGCAGGTACATTGGGGGAATGAGGGGGGGGGGGGGGTTGAGCCACAGCAGCAGTTCAGTCTCGGCAAAAAAGCGACTCGCCACCCGGGCCGGCGCGACAGCGTGCGTTGGCTTTAATTGGCGAGCGCATGCACACGGAGAAAACACTGCTCCAGTTTCTCCACTCGGCTGCGGCTGATGACATTACCATATTGAGTACAGCAGTTAACAATGGATAATTCTTCAGGCAATTTGCCAGGGATTCTCATACAATTAATAGGACCCACATAAAACAACATCAGGCAGCCGCCCAAGTAAACCCACACTGTTGTTTTTCATTTTCTCTGTTGCTTAATCGACAGTAATTTGTGATAAAGAAAAAAAAAAGGGAAAAAGTGCACAAGCGCAGTTCATTAAAGTTGATGTATGTTTCTCCTCAGGCAGTTTATATTTAAATAAAAACTAATCTTTTTAATTTATGAAAACTTATATGTTAGACTTGGGAAACATATCATGCAGCAATTTGTAGTTTCTGTGTGTGTGTGTGCATATGCCAACATTGGTTTATGTTTACTGTGAGCTGCGATCAGCGCCCTTCAATATAGAGTTAATGAGCCACGTTGAGCCGGCGCTCACCGGAGCCGGAGGGGCTGAAATCACTCATGACCGCTTTCATGGTGCCGGGCAAAAGCAGACAGATGCTGTGGTCGTCACTTGTGAGGCTGATCGTCGTCGGACACAGTCGTGCGTCAATTTATTTGAGGTGACGTTTGACAACCTTCAGAAACAGGTTTGTTTTTCTATGCTGATCTGAGGTCAGAGTTATGTTGTTGTTTTGTCTTTAAACGGGTCTCAATTAAAAGTATGATGGAGAGTGGCCTGTTAAATGAACAAGAAGGCGGATTGGACAATGAGACACCGTCCCTTCCACAGCTTTCTGGAGGGACAGAGAAGGAGCTGAATGCTCTACTGACTGCAGTCCTTCGCCGATCTCTTTATGTTGCATGTGCATCGGGAGTGGTTAGAGGACGGAGCCAATGGAGTCCTGGTGGACTTCTGGTGGGGTCTGCAGCCAGTCGCTTGTCGGCGAAGGGGGCTCGCACTCAGGAGCGTGCAAGCCTATCGTTAGTGTCACTTTTCTTGACATTTTCTTTGTGTCCCGTCGGAGCCCGCCAACCAATCAGCCCCTCCGCTGTGATAATAGTAACCTGACAGACACCCACAGTTGGAAAGAAAAGAAATGGCATGGGGGGAAAATGAATAAGAGGAAAAAGTGCAAATCAGAAAGGTGGAATGTAGGCTCGAGGTTTGCCGCCACGGTGTCAGTCGCGGTTACGAAACGGACTGTTTCCAAGGTGACAGACAATGGAAGGAAGCTATTTCATCCCCCATTATGTTATCTGTCGTTCTAACTCCAATTAGCTTCAAGAACAGGAGAATGAGACGCAGAGGACAGGCAGAAGCGTGTCAGGAAAAGGCTAAATATAAACCGCCTGGCGATGACGCCGAGCGAGGAAGCCAGAAGGATCAAACTGGTGCACCCCCTTACTCCCCCCCAAAGTTAAAGCACACCTTGTCATACAGGGTCATGTCAGGCCCACCTTGTGAGACCAGTCCACCAACACAGATTAGTGTGAGCCTTCAAATCAGCTTTAATTTAATACTTATTGGCTCAACAGCAAGACGTGGCGTTCCTTCTTTTTTTTTCTTGTCTTTACCACCTGTGCGGTCCCCGAGCGCCCTTCAACTACTGTCAATCACAGTAATGGCATAAGGGATTAAATTACAATGAAGCGTGCACTCTTAAAATGTGACCCGCAGCTACATTTAAAGGTGGAGGAGCAGAAAAAGGAATCTAATCAAGAGTCTTAATGCCAAGGGCTACGAAAATGCGTGTCCTCCACCATCACTCTCAGTCACAGCTTGGAAGCGCGTCAGTGGGAACCTTGTGCACATGAATTGTGCATATTGAGTTGAGCGAAACTGTGGAAATTGTGCACAGTGTGGGTGCAACTTTTACAGTGTCATTTGTTGTAATCACACATGAATTTTTTGTGTATTTCTTAGCAAAAGCACAAACTGACTTCAGGGGAAAAAACAGGAAAAAACAACGACGAAAGCGTTCTCCAGGACTCCAAATTGCTCCAAAAAAGATCATTATCGATACACAATTGCTGCACTTGATGTGCCACAATTACAATATTAAGACAGCTGGAAAGTTCTTCCTGTTTTCTTCGACTATTTCCATCCTGCTTCTTTCTCTTCTTTGTAAGATGGTGTTTCTTTTACTACATTTGGACCGATACTTCCTATAGATTTTTTAGGAGTTCCCTCCACTCTACTATTCTCTTTTATGGCGAGGAAATACGAGGCACTCTCGGCGGAAGCCCCGCTCGCTTCGGCTCTGATATGAATATCGCGTGAAAGGCTGAGTAGCGCAACAAAAAAGCCAGTGGGGAACAACTTATTCCCGTCCATTACCCCGCTCCTCTGCGCTCATTCAATATTGACACTCCCACTCTCATTCTGCAGCATCCGCCCAAACAAAAGCAGCACCGTGGAGCGGCGCGACGGCAAATATATCGTGGCCCAACTTGCACTTAAGTATGTGAAGGTGATGGTCAACGCAACAAAGAACTTTGGCCTCCAACCAATGGACTGCTGAGACAGCAATTTATAGCCCCTTCATTATGGGATGGCCATCAGTGACCCCCCGATCAATACGTACAGTAATCACCAGATGTGCAGAGAAAGGGCGAGTGAAGAGGAATCGCAAGTGGGAACAATGTTCCCCCATAGCTCGATGATTGTATCCGCAAATTGCCGGTGCAACCAACTAGTCAAACAGCCAGTTCAAGGCTAGAAATGAAAGACAGGAGTCGATTACAGTGAGAAACCGCTCCGCGCACGCTGTTAGAAAAAGAAATGCATAATTCCTGCAATTATGACCTGCTTAATAATACATGACGCAGGATTTCACGACAAATACTCGCTCTGCGAACGAGCGCAGTCAAGGTCGTATCAAACATTCAGCTCGTGGAGATCAGTCGGCATAAATGCATGTCTAATATCCTAAACGAGCTCCTCACATGGGGTGGAGATCAGCATGTGAGCCTTAATTCAGGGCGAAGCAGTGCCTCCGAGATGGCCATGTTTGAATTAACAGAAAGTGTGAGTCGAGGGGGGGGGGGGGGTGTCTGAACCCAAGAAAGCACCTCACTCAGTGAATGTGAGGGGATTATATCCTTTCGAGTCACTTTGCAGAAACACCGGCCAACAGGCTGTGTTGGTGTGTAAAGTACAACTGAATATGGCCTACTTTGCTGTTTTCAGGAGGTTTCCCACCATTGTTCTGTGATGGACAACGCTGCCTGTACTCAGCAGATTTTCGAGACGCTAGTCATGGGCCGGCACGGTAATCCACCGGCTGAGCTTAAAAAAAAAATACCACAAATGCTTTTGTAAAGGACAGCTGACAGTTCAGATTTATGTGCCGGGGAGACAAAGCTGCTAAAATCCATGAGGAGTGAAACTCAAAGCAGGTAAGGGGCCGCCGAGATCCCAGCGATCGATCAATCATCCCCCCCTTCGGCAGTGCCTTTCCTTCCCCGCCCTCCGATGCACGAAACCTGCCCCACTTTCCCCATCCTCCCTTCCCCTCCGCCTCGCCGTATCCCGCTCCGCTCATTCCGTGTTGGTTTTACAACTCTTGCGCTTGTATTTCCCCGTATGCCTCTTGAACGACGATGGAGGATGTGCTGAGAGTGTGTTAGCTTTATCACTGCCTGGAGGACGAGTTGGCATATTTGTACACGACTGTTAGGATTGAGTGGACGCCCGATCCTTGAAAGAGGGGAGACGGGAAAAAAATTGTCCGAATCCTTAATAAGCAAACAAATGCTTTTTCGCAGCGGTTCAAAAAAGCTTTTGTCCGTGCCTCGCAGCTAGCATGAGAAGACTAGCCGCTGTCTGCGGACCCAGCAGGCCTGTTTGATTCATGAAGCGGCATCAAAGCCTTCATATGCTCCTTACATTTCCCACTGCTCGCTCTCATCTCGCTGTTGAATCGTTTCTCCAAAGCTGTCGGATACTCTCTCTGCAGGGTGGATGGCACTTGTCGAAAGCTAATAGAGGGTGACTGTATATGCACGTGTGTGTGTGTGTGTGTGTGTGTGTGTGTGTGTGTGTGCGTGCGAATGTCAGAACAGCGAGGTAATGCGATGTGACGAGCGCATTTGCCAGCGTGTGGTCATCTCGATTTCGAATGTTTTCACGCACGCCGACACTTTGTCTTGTCTCGTTCCATTCTCCCCCAGCTAATTCGCCCCTAAAAACTACCTAATCAGTCCCAATATGTAATCCAATCGGCCAAAAAGCGGCATGCTAAGGTTCATTATGCGTCGACTAATGCACCACGCAAGTTTGGATGGAGGTATTCATGCAGCTCATCTTATTAAACCTGCTCCCTCTCTCAGTCTGGGCTGAATCCAATTTAATAACACATGCTGCACTGCGCTTTTATTACTGTAATATCCACCTCAGTTTAAGCCTAAAATGGCACTTTTGGGGCAGTATGGACAAATACAGATTGTATTTGTCTTCGTGTGACGTTTTATTACAATTTCATAAGTTGGATCTCTTTGCAGTGTGTGAATGCTTGGAATTCAGTGTAGATAAGGAGGCTTGCAAGCGTGTTTATTTACACACTTCCTTGAGGCTCTTGGACGCTCGCAGCTCTGAAGTGGTGCTCCGGCGGGCCTCCTCCTGTGTGGGGGAGTCGGAGAATGATGGTCCAAGTCAATGGCATTGATTCCACTCTGGTTGGAATTCCATCCTACTCCTCCTCCTCCTCGCTTTTTTTACAGGGCGCCTCACGGAAATGAAGCGCCCCATCAGGAGCAATGAGGGCCAGCCGTGGAGGACGAGCTTTAACACAGTGTCTGTCCTTAGCCATTGCTCCCAGTGTGGCAGTGACAGAGAGGTTGGCGGCCGAGGTTGAGGTTAGTAAAATCGTTTTGCGAGAGGCGAGAGGGAGAGAGGAGGGAAAGGGTGAGGATGTCGGGACGTGTTGCACAATGAGAAGGAATTGGAGGGTTGAGAACGGGGTGAGATGCTGGCTGGCAGCAGGTCCTGTACTCTAGTGAATATTTAAATCTGTGTTTTTGTCTGGATAAAACAAGACATGTTCATGAAACAACCCGCTGATGGATGGATTGAGACCACGGCGTCCAATTACTCTTTACTGGAAGGAAAACCTTTTGCTAGGTACTAGTTTATTGAACCTTTTCCTAAATGATTTATATTTGTTTAAGGTATTCTCCTCTTCAGCTGTGATTCATCCTATTCAGACAAGGACCAGAGTGCAGGTGCTGGCCAGACCATTCAGAGCAGTTCGGAGGAGCTTAGGGGCCTCGTTCAAAGGAACTCAAACAAGCAACCTTCTCATCACAATTTGCTTCCCTAACCTTTGAGCTGCCGTGAATAGAACTAATAAAAAGCTGTGGGTGAATATACAAGCTTGCCACATTACATGTGATTATTCAGGACGAGCTCCGTGCTCAGATTGGTCTTCGGAGATGCCAGAACGAACTGGAAGAAACATCATGAAATGGAATATCTTAGGAGCTGAACGTTTAATTAATAATAAAGACCCGATTATGGGGGACCACATTTCAAATGAGTCCTTTCTGGAATGCAGTCGGAGGCTTTCTGTGAGGTTAATTGAGACCTTGACAGCACTCTGAGTCCTCGCTACACGCTCGTACGTCTTGTTTTTCCACTGCTTCGAGCGCAAGTTCTCAGGGTTTCGACCGAGGGAGATTTGATCGGCGCGAAAAAGCAACGGTTCCTGTGATCACAGGAGCGCTGCCCCGGGGGCAGAGAGACAGGGCCGTGCGGTCGATGGAGGGGTTAAGAGCAGACGTGTATTTGTGTGGGCCGAGGTGGCGAGAAGAAGCGGGGATGTGATTCTTTGTGGTTAATCTTTGAGTGTCGGGAAAAGCAGGGAGGCGGGGCTTTCCTGCTGCAGACCACCTGGAGGTTGGCGGGGTCTCGGACTTAACCACTCTAAGGCAGATCTTTGTGTTTGTATTCAACACCACTGAAAAGTATTACAGACTTACCAATATTGTTTTTATATGACAAATAATTTCATTCAAGCCCCCCAACCCCCTCCCACCACCACCATCCCCCCCAGTTCCTCCCCTGCCACTCCCCCAGCTCCTCTCAGGCTTTATCTCCCCCTCTCAGCCTTCTGTTCATTAAAGAGACGTAAACAAAAGGAAGTTTGTTGCCCCCCCCCCATTTTTATTTGTTTGCAGCTCGCGTCCTGCCTGTGTGCGTGCGGCTCGATGTTGCCGAGCCCGCTGCTGCAGTGGCAGGCTGTTTGTTGCTTAACCGTTAGCAGCCCACGTGCGGTGGGGAGGTGGGAGAAGCCGAAGGCGGGGTTGCGTGGGCGCAACCCAGCGCAACGGTCGCGTGGTCCAGCCCAGCACGTAATTGAAAATGGTCGCTGTGGTCTATTTGCCACGCCTTTTGTTTTCCTTACATCAGCAACGCTGGAGTCGCCAGAGTACCCCCCTGCTTTGGGGGTTTGGGTTCCTGCATTACCCCCTCACCCACCCCTCCACACTCCCACCCCTCCATCCATATTTTTTCTATATCTTGTACACCCCGTTTATGACAATTCACACTTGACTTTAGATTGCTCCAAATTTCAGTTCCAGTCAGAATGCTGTTGAAAGTAGCCGTCTGTACTTTGTTTTCCTCCTCCCCTCCAATAATTCCTTTTATGTGAGAGCATCGGCTTTTATTATGTGGCAAAATGTGTCTGGAAGAGAGTGCTATCATTCTCTTTTCAATAATACAAAAGTATGGCACTTAACACAGTACTCTCACTCAACTGTAGTTTTTTTTTTTTTTATTATTGTTTCTTATGTTTTTCATTGAAGTAAAAATTCAAAGAGAGAAAATGTGAAAAAAAAAAACACTGACAGCCAATAATTACTTTTACTTTTCACCTTTTCAAAATAAAGCGAGGGTAATTCACTGATGACTGAAGATGATTAATATTTCTGGAATGTGCTGGAGCACTTTAGCTGAGCTGTCAGTGTAGTACAAAAAGGTCTGACGCAGGTTTCACTTTGCACACATTACTCAAGAGGAGGAAGATGCTCTAGAATCTGAGATCCACTTCTGATTCGTTGCTGGAAGAGAAAGCGAACTCCTACAGAGGCTTAAGAAGGCTCTGTAAAAAAAACCGTCTTCGTTTCTTTTCGCTGTTAGTAAAACTGAGCTAATGCAGGATTAATGAAGAGCTGCTCCTCCAACAAATAAGAGCCTGGCAAAATAGTAACAGAGCTGGTCTTCGCTGTGGGCAAAGGAGGACAGGGGAGGGACTAAACACAATCTTTCTCCCTGTAACTGGCCCCCACCTGTCCTCCCCAGGGGAAATGCACCGAGGTCCTCCTGAAGTGATTCCGCTGTAATGGAACTTCAGGATAAACTAGATTTGATGATCTGCCCCTACAGGTGCTTCCTCCGGGCCGTTCTCTACTTTGCCCTCACTTCCCCACCCTATTTGAGCCCCCCACCCCACCCCAAACCTGATTATCCGAGGCCGATTCTCCGGACTGGCCTTCCCCTCCCGGAGGAAAACTGGAGATGTGGAGGGGGCAAACGAACGCAGGAAGCCGAGTGTCACTTCAGCCCACAGTTCGTGATAAAGAACCGGTTGATTTGTATCTGTGGTTTAGAAAGTACACAAAAAGTTTACTTTTACGACTGTTTCATACATTGTTGATCGATTCTCTTTTTTGCGCATGTTCCTGAGACAAAAAGTTAAAGCAATGTCAAAACTGAACACTTTAGCAGGTTTTGTTGGACTTAAACTGTCAAGAAAGCAGCATTTTCTTACTCGGGGGAGCAGTTGCCTCTGACAATCAGGTCAAACTGTCACAGTTGTTGAAGGACAGCACCTGCATCAGGACACTCTCTGTGACGGTGGTGATGCACTTGCTGGTGTTCTCAGTACATCTGACTTTCCAGATAACAGCAGATCGGTTTGGTAAAAGGTACCCTGGAGGACATAATGAGAGGAAAAAGTCCAGAGAAAGCACTAAACGCTGCTCTCCGCTGACTTTGCCATTCACAGTTTGACTCCCGTGATCGAGGCGTCACTGTCGCGAGCGTGCCCGCCGCCCGCTCTCTCCGCTCCGACAGCTGTTGGTGTCCGTTCACCCACTGACAGATGCGCAGCGCGTCCTTCCCCGGCTGATGTTTGACATGTGTCCATTGTACAAACTGTCTGTTTTGACTGGCTGGGTGTGAAACGGCGCTCAGCATGGTGTGTTTTGAGACGGGGTACAGCAGACAAGCTCGCAAAAGGCCCCTGTCACCTTATGCTGCTCTGAGACATTCATTTTTTATCATGTGAGGTTACAAGTGTGAACTTCAAGGCCTGGAGGCATCACCTCCTGGAATAATTGTCTTGACTCACCGCATTGCCCTTTTCTCTCGTCTTCCAGGTAAGGAAGAGTCGGTGGCCACCTTCAAGGGCAACGAGTTCTTCTGCTACGACCTGTCCCTGACGCCCATCCAGAGCAGCACAGACGAGATCACGCTGTCCTTCCGGACGCTCCAGCGCAACGGCCTCATGCTGCACACGGGCAAGTCGGCCGACTACGTCAACCTCTCCCTGAAGAGCGGCGCCGTCTGGCTGGTCATCAACCTGGGCTCGGGGGCCTTCGAGGCCCTGGTGGAGCCCGTCAATGGCAAGTTCAACGACAACCACTGGCATGACGTGCGCGTCACCCGCAACCTGCGCCAGGTAAGCGCCACACCCCCCGAACGATCCAGGGGTCGCTGCGTTCGGGATGGCTGCGTCTGTCTCTGCTGCCTTGCTCTTTCTTTCAGATCATGGAAGCGCGGAACGAGTTCATCCTGCATTTTCTCTCTTTCGAATGATCTTTCCTGACGATAAAGTTTCTCTTTTCAGGGCAGTAGTCGGATGAGGTGAATATCAGTTGGTTTTTTCTTTGTCATTCTCTTCAATCGACCAAAGATCCATCTCACGTTCTCATCCAGTTTAATAATGAGTGAAAGCTGCAGCCCATCTCTATAAAGCAGACAACCCTATTGCATTTCTGCACTCCAGCTACTCGACCACTACGCTTGCACCCGATGTACCCAGCTACATGAGCAGAATGCACCCTTATTTATCAAAGGTGACAGTGCACTTAAACCCTTTCTGAACAAATTACCCAACACATCTCCACAAACCTTTAATCGGAGTTAATGGAAAATAAAAGACTTAAATGTCTGCGTCCGTGTGATTCGCGCAAGATTCTGTGCGCCCTCGCGTTGCCAGGCCCGCTCCATCGACCCGCTGCCGCGGGATCCCGGAGTCCCAGAGCCCGCGGATGCACCATCAATTGGCAGGTGCAGATACCAGCGGCGAGATACAATCAATTTCACTTACACATGCCGTGCTTACTTCTTCACTTTCCTTTTTTGGTGTGGGGGGGGAGAAATGTAATTGGAATGAATGGCTTGTCAGAACTAATATCGGGCATTGTAAGCAGCCTTGAATGCAAAAAAGGCTTAATGTGAATGCATTAACACAAACATGGTGCATCAGCTTCTTTGAGTGGGACTTCACAAACATCCCCAGAAAGTTTGGGGGAGAAGCGACCAATACCATCAACCCTCAGCGACTTTTAAGTACTGTAGAAAATCCTTGCAGTGCAAAAAGGGAAAGACCGTAACAGTGAGTAAGTGTTGCTAAATTATACAGAGAAAAATCCATGCCAAGCCAAATGCGCATTTGCTGTCATATTGCAATGATATCATTGCAACATTTGGGTTTGTTAACCCAGGCATGGATATAGTCCAAGAGCTGTGGAGCTGATGTATTATTAGCATACACTGTACATGCCCAAGGGTAAGGGCAAATGGTTACATAGACACACACACATACACGTGTGAAACGCACATGCTCAGCCGGGGTCAAATATGTGATGCAGCGGAGCGGCATGTGATCACTGGAGTGCAACTCCTGTAATGATCTTCGGAAGCAACACGGTTTCCGACATGATCCAATTCGCCGACCGCCGACTGCACAATAATGATCTTTAAGGAAAATGTGAAACAAGCGCCCCACATGTACGCGATATCATTAGCTTCCCTTTTCATCCCGCTACCTGCAGGGCTGATAATCCCAGCCCCTTTAACACTGGTCTCCTGCTGGGCCAGGGGAAAATAAACCATCTCCTCAACTGGAGTGTGTTCATAGCAGTACCAGTTACTTGATGGAGTCAAGTGTAGCGCAGGGTTAGGACAGTGCCGGCGCTGCGGAGCACTTATCGGGTGAAAAAACTAGCCAAGTTTTGACAGGGGTTGCCGTAGCAACCTGCGTATTAAAAGCCTCGACGAGAGACGCAGACACACTTATTCAGTGTGTTCACAAATGGCCAATGATAGAAAAGGCAACCTGGAATAACTGCTGTTGTGATCTGATGCAATAAGAAAAGTAAAATTAACCTTCAAGGTGGAGAGAGTGGTGCGCTTCGTTATCTCAGTAGGTGACATAACTGTTACATAAAGTTTTCAAGATAATCTTGTGCTATTCAATAATGATTGGGATTTCTATTAGTCACATGCTTTTTCAGTTCTCCTGAATCTTGATTTATATATAAAACGTTCTCGGAAGGGGAGGAAATGTCAAACTCCTGATCTCAGGTAGTCACGGCTCTGAACTCACCTCCCACATTGTGTAGTCCGGGGCATCTCCATTAGCTGACAGAACAAGCTCCGATCCCCCCCGGTGGATCGTTCTAATTGACTTAACGGGCAGGCCCCGGTGTTAAAGAGCTCTGCGGGCTTACGCTGCCGCACATCCCCGCGGAGAGGCTCAAGGGGGAAGGTATCAATGGCATTGACCACCTCTGACCCCGTGTTTACTCGCTGGCGCGATACTCGGTCGATCAATGGGCGGCCCGACGATGTTTCCAGAAAAATCTCAGAGAAGCATCGCATTTGTTCATAACAGTACGGCTGAGATCGGAGCGCCATTCAGTTTAATGACTAAAGTCTGGCACAAGAAAAGACCGCAATCGAACGACTACTTCAATACCAGAAAAAAAGGGCATTACAAACTCTGCAGAGACAACTTGTTGCAGAGCTGTTTTGCTATATTTTCTGCTTTTTTCAACGGAATAATATCCAAACTATTCTCATAACTTTAAAAATAATGAAAGATTGAATCTTATATGCAAATATGGGCAAAAATGCGTCTCGAACAACAAAACTTCAATAAACTGCAAAGAAACAGTGAACAAGAAGTGTGTACATAGATCCGCAAGGCTTCTTTGTGTACGACCTGATTTGGATTAATAATGATGGAGATGGACGGAGTAAGCAAAAGTTTGTATCTTCCATGCATTCATTCTGCAGGCCAACTCAGTCAGAGTCGGTTGCGTAATTTCACCAACTTGGCGCTTTTGATGGTAGCAGTTAACGCGGTACGCAACTACACACACGTTGCGCCATTGTTTTGCCACGGCATGCCAGGGCTACTATTGCGTCTTCGCAAGTAGCTGATGTTTTATCGAAGCGGGGGGGGGGGGGGGGGGGGGGGGGGGGGGGGGGGGGGGGGGGGGGGGGGGGGGGGGGGGGGGGGGGGGGGG
>JASSRZ010000060.1:1327030-1352430 GCA_032164315.1 Malacoctenus gilli
TTTTTTGCCACGGAATGCCTGGGATAGTATTGGGTGTTCGCAAGTAGCTGTTGTTTTATAGAAGCCCCCCCCCCCCCCCCAGATGTCATGTATACATCTGCTCGTGCATCACTGAGCTTCAAAATAAGTAAAGCCTGTGAGCTCCTACCACAACCCCCCCCCCCTTCCTGTGTGTGTATATTCGCTGTCTTTCTCCACAAAACCTATGAATTTGTCAGCTTTGTGCAGGATAAAATGAAGCAGACAGAATTAGGTGAGGTGATAGGGACTCTCCGCCAAGAGAGAGAGAATAAAGGAGGGAGTGGGGAGGAGTGGAGGACCGTATAGGGGCTGATGAGCCATCGCAGGATCAGAGCTCCCCTCGGTGGCAGCTGGCGGTGCTGCAAGCGCGCATGAGGATGGCAGCGGCGAGCCAGGGCTAAATCCTGGTGGTGTGCGTTTGACAGGCAGCAGAGCACACTTGCTTTGACCTTTCATCAGTGCAAGTCTCTACCCACAATGCACTCACATCCTGTAGCATTCGCCGTGCACACTGCAGTCGCTGGCATGCAACCTCCCCACCCCTCCCTTCCTCCCTCCTTTCCTTGGCTCTCTCGGACGTGATGATCTGCCATCATTGGACATCTTGTAAGCCTCGGCGCTGGTGACGATTCTGTCCCGCAGGGAGCGAGCACTCTGGAAATATATATATGAAAAAAAGAAGCAGGCCAAGGGCAAAAGATACGAGTTCTCCCGTTAGGCAGAAATAGATTTATGAGTACCCAGAAAGGTGAAATGTTAAGTATGTTATGATGACGTGCGAGACAGGTGAGCAGTTTTGGGGGTCCTTCCGGTGACGCTTGAGCAGCGTGCGGCTCGTTTTTGGCGCTCTGGAAGTTCAGCGTTGATTTTTGCTGTCTTTCGAATCCCCTCTCTGATTCCTCAGAAAGCCCTCCGGACAGAACGGGCACGCGCCGTTCTTTTGCCTCATCCAGGAAAACCGGTCAAGGCCGCTGTCGTTACCTCACAGGGCAGGCTTAACGTACGTCCCTTCCTGAGGATATGCCAGTTTTAGATTCACCGGGCACCAACCTGTCCAATAACGGTTGGAGCAGTGCAGAAAGTGGTCTCCTGTTAACCTTTCCTGCTTCGACTTTGTGCACATCGCAATCTCTTAAAGGGACAGACACTTTTGTCATGTCCTTTTTCATCATTATTACCATCAGATTGATTCCAAAATGTAATCACGCATGCCTCGTAATGCCCAATCCTGCAATCCTGCAAAAGTAAATATTAGTTAGCACTGCCAGCCATGAATTGGACCCGGAGCTGTGACACCCCCCCCCCCCTTCAGGATTGTGGAGTTGCAGCAACTACTTCAGAGAACATGAAATGCATTAAGTGGACATTTCATCCCTCCCCAGCCGTTACTCCTCCCAGTCCACACTCTTCCTCCCGTGACCCCTCCTTCACATCTCCAGGTGGATACAGTGGGAAGCGCGAGGCCAGAGTAGAAAAGCATGGATGCAATAACAAGCTGCTCTCCTCCGGGTGGGAAAATAAATAAATAAGTTTGCCACAATTCAATTGAAGATATCTTGGACAGAACCTAAAACCACTGGCGCCTGTGTTATTATGTCCGTGCCCATTACTGTCATTACAGTACCTGGAAGCCAATTCATCAGTGTGTGTGTGCAAAAGCAGAGTGCGTGTGGCTCTGGTGGAGGCTCGCGATGTATTTTCAGCACTTAATTGCCATTAAAAACCTTTCGATTCCCTTTCAGGTTTCTCAGCCAGACAGTAGAAAGGAATAGAAGACCTGGCAGCAATCAGGAGATTACTTTTATCGTGGCTCTCTGCTGTCACAAGCGCAGAATTTCAAGTTTAACCAATGAGCAGAGAAGCCCAAAGACTCGCGGAAGGACCGTCAAGTGTCAAAAATCCAAGCAAGCTCCTTTTGAACGCTTAATATACTCTGAAGCTTGTGGCTAATATTTTCAGAGCATCGCTCGTCACCTCCCAACCTTGGAATTCAAAATCTCTTTGAAATGTCTAAATTTACTTGTCTCTCTTTGTGTTTTACGTCATTATGGGATGTCCTTGCAAGTGTCCAAGTGCAAAAATGACATCATCCGGCCCAAAAATCGAGCCACAGTGCAAAATTCTGCCACCAGCATTCATTATTTAACTGTTAATCATCATGAGTTTGAACTCGTCCCATGAGGTGCAGAGATGCTGGTGATGCAATGACCAGAAAAGAACAAGCTGGTTCGAGTTAACCCTTCACTTGCCACACGGACTTATCTTTGATTTGGTTGAAAGAACTTCTTCCTTTAAGTTCAGTCAGAACCTAAATGAGTGTATCGGAAACAATAATAATGCTTGCATGCAGTATTCTGAATTGAATTTCCCTCCATTATCTCCTCAGTTCGCTGTATCATTAGGATTCTGATTGCAAAGCTACCTGATACAAATATAGGCACAAAGACAGTCGCCTGTTAGTTTTTCTTAAAGGGCCAGTTTCCTCTGTTGACGATCACTGGGACAACCGCGGCGGCAGCATGTATGCATGCTAAGCACGCGCCCTGCCGTCCCGCAGGACACCGCAGGCAGTGTGAGACATGAGACGCACACTGACACCAAGGAGAGAGAAAAAACACACACTCGCACGCCTGTAGTTTCCTTTGTCAAAGCTTTGGAGATAAATTGGAGTGTTTCTGCGAGACTAAAGTGAGTATCTGAGCGGAGGGAGAATGAACACAGAAGCAGCGGCGAGCTTTCTTTTTTTAATTCCCCAAAGTGACTTTACAAGCAGAAGGACTCATCGCGCACGGTGTCGCAGAAGTGGGTCAGCAGCTGATCCAGCGCCCAGAACGACCTTTGAACTCAATATCTTCTGAGGGTTTTTTTCTCCCCTTTTTTCGTTGCCGGGTGTCACCTTCTCTCTCACCTGTGGTGTCATCCGTCCTCTTGTCATGGGCTGCTTCACGCTCCCTCTGCTTGCCACTGATGTTCTTCTGAGCCCCCCACCCCTCCCTAAGCAGCTGTAGAGTTAATGAATGGATCAAACACAGTTCTTTTCTCCTTCGGGTTTTAGTGCTGGATGTACAGTTGTAGGCTTTGATACGTCAGGCTGAAGTTCAGCAGAGGTCACACGGACAATGCTTGACTTTTACTCAGATGAGACAGACAAGAACAGGTGACAGATGAACAGATGACCCAAATTCTTATGTTTTTTTTACCTTTGTGAAAAGAATAATTGTGTATGTTCCAATAAAAACACCAACAGATCAAAACCGACCTCAGTAAGTGGTCTGTAGCCCACCACAATCCATCCATCGTGCCACTGGAACCTATCTGGTCCATGACGCTGTGCTGCGAAAGACATCGTCGTATTTAACCGCCACGTGACGGGGCGTGTCGGAGGAAGTAATCATTTACTCCACATTTGTGTCATACAAAGTGATAGAATAAAAGTGTCACCCCACCATTGCCACCACCCCTCCCCTTGGATCAATACTCCATGCAATGACACTCCTTCTCCACCTCCTCCTCATCCTCCTTCCTCGTCTTCCCGCCGCATCTGTCTCTGACTCGTTCAAAACGTTTTTCATCCATTTCTGTAAGCCATGATCAGTGGCAATTACCTTTTCTCCTCTTCCTCCTTCTCTCCATCCCCTCCCCCAACCTCCTCCTAAGAGGCAGCCAGAATCCCTAAGAGAAAGCCAATCATATCCTCCCATGCTCATCCTCCCTTTTCCTCCCTCTCTTGCTTTCTCTCTCTCTCTCATTTTCACTCTATCGCTCGCTTCCATTCTTACTAGCAATTTGTCACTTAGCAACGGTGTCCGCTATGCTGTTGGGTAGTGAATCATCCTTGGCTGCAGTCCGGCATTAACCCGTCGCATTCTGCTCAGTGTTTCAGTCCCAGGCGACGTATGCAGGTGCTTGCATGTAGAAAACTCAGGAGATAGAAAGAAAGAAAGCGAACGTGTCATCCAGTAAATGTTTTCTGTAGCTCTTGCTCTGAGGGTCAGACAGGGGGCCCTTCACTTACTTAACCCCACAATCCTACACTTAAAATAGATCATACTCTTTCTAACGTTCCTGTATGGAACAATTTTTGGGATTGTCACATGAAATCTTGCTGGAGAGCAGAAATGATTCGCCGAACTTTCGTACAGGTGTGACTGCTTGGTGATCGCTGACTCCAGCAACTTCACCAACACTTGCGCTTTCCGACCACCCCCCCCACTGATCACGTGTTGGCACTGCAACCAGGTCAGCACATCGCGTCTCAGCGCGATGGCAGACGGAAGCTTCGCCGGCAAAATCGGAGCTGATGTTCAGAGTGCCTGGCTTTGCCAGCACATACAGCGAACACATGGCGATTAGTGGGATCACTATTCAAGGGGAGCACGGGTAGTGGATTCGTTTGATGTGCATAATGACATGCTAACACCCCTGTAATCCCTTCTTCATTCACTGCCAATGACATTTTAAGTATTCCTAATGTGCTCCAGAAGCAGAGGGGGGGGAGAGGTGGGTGTAGCCATCGTTTGTACGTGGGAGGATGCGCTGCTTCCTATACCCTGCCTCTGCAGATTGGAGGGGGGCCGCTCAAAGGCCGCTCTGCCTCGCCACATCCTGCGAGCTGCTCGACCACCCCAGCTGTTAGATCACAATACGCAAGTATTTTGGTGCATTCTGAATTCGGGGGGGGAAAAAAACAACTAATTTGCATCATTTTCCCGGTGCATTAGCGTATCAGCCCGCGCTCCTACACTCACTCACTCGCTCACTCGGCCAGCCTCATTTGCCACTACCCGCGCCGCATGTTTATTCATTCCCCCTGCCTCACAGACCTATAATCAGATAACAAATCTCTGCACCATTAGCACATTCAAACAAGTGGAAACAGGTAATAAAATGTCAGCGAGACTGGAACGTGGGGAGAGACGGAGGCTGAGAATGTAGAGGAGAATAATCGAAGCCGTGAGAGGACAGTGTGCACTGCCGGACACATTTTTTGCAGCTGGAGTTACGGACACAACAGCCAGTGGTCTTCAGTTACAGGTCTGTCTGTAAGCAACATGAGCTCAAGAGGTTCCCAAAGGAATCTGGTGAAATTTGTCGGATGGCAGAGTGATGGTGGCAGGAACCAGTGGTTAAATTGACAAACAACATGTGTGGCAAATAATAGTTGTTTGTGGCCCTTTAAGAATTTGGAAAACAGGAGGAACGCGGATGTCTCAGTGGAGGTTTGCACTCTCCAAGTGCTTCTTTTTGCAATTATATCTTGAGTTCGGAATAAACACTTGCAGCACACAGGCACAGAGTTTCTCACAATGATCTGACGCAGTTTCATCCTTGACATCGTGACTCAGGAAGATTTTAAAGTATTCACTTTTTTTTAAGTGAGATGCGATCAAAAGAAGCAAATTTGAGGCTTTCACCTTCGCGTCCTCGTCAGATAAATGAGTCGTTGAGGGTAAAATGCCACTCATCTCTCTCCAATCATATAGAAAACCAATCATGTATTGATTTTTTTCGGGAGCACAGAGAGGAGATGGCGTCTCCAGTTGCCCACGCTCGCTTTTGATTCCACCGGAGTCTCACTCAAAGAGACAGCGAACGACAAGGAGCGGATTACAAGCGTCCCCACTGCGGCAGTGCTGGATGTTCTGCAGCAAATTCCCCAGCAACCCGTCCTCGCTTTCACACTCGCGTGCGCTCCCCTCACGCTGTTTGTTTGCAGACTTCTCCTCCTGCCGTAATTGCAGTGACATTTATATTTGCACCTGAAGCCTGTCTGCCAGTTTCCATTACCCGCCGCCAGACTAGGACGACAGGCAGACTCCACTGAATGCCGGGTGATTGGAACGAGAGGGGCCCGAACTGAAATCCACCAAAAGAGCTGTTTTGAATGGAGGGCCTGGCTGCTGACGGATGGGCGGGGTGGGTTGTGACGCAAGAGCACTCGAAGACACTCGTAATACGCCACATGTGTAAACACCCAGTTAGGCACATTGTGGATACCCCACGGATGGTCGTTTGGCTAATCATCAATTCAGACTGCGCCACATGACAAATAGCAGCAATTCCCAGCCCCTGTCGCACCATGCCACAATATTACTTTTATTTCTAAAGGCTCAAATTGGAAATTTGTCAGAGGGCGATCATCAGTCTCGCGACTCCCTCGGTTACAATGATGAATCCATCCGGACTGCGAATCCTGGCCCCGCTGCACCGTCCATTGATCATTCTTGCAGCCCCGTCATTAAATATTTATCCGGCTTACTCGCTGGTGGCCGCGGTTCAGTAATGACCACCGTGATGAGTGTGTGAAAGATCGGCCATTCATCGGTGCGTTTTTGTGTCCGCGTGAATGGCCGCGTCTCTCTGTCATCAAACGCTTGTTCCCTCCTCTCATGTAAACACAGGCTTTTAATACATGGATGCTTCTCCAGGGTTTGAGGGGCGGGTGGGTGCAAAAGTTGTTTGCTCGTGCCCGTTGGGTGTTTTCATGACCGCGAGCTTTCTGTCTCATCAGCAAACATTGACATTAGCGGCCTTGGTGGTTCCCACATGGGTCAATTAAGGCGAGGGCGATGGGACATCGCAGCAGCAGTTCCGGACGTGGTGGGTTAGCAGTGAATCAGGAGGGCAGAAATGAGGATTTATGGCACGAAAAGGAATTTGGAGAGGGAGGTGAAAAAAGATGTCGCCAAAATGGCTTGTCAGACGTATCAGCTGGTGCTCTGCACTGGTGTAGTTCTTCATCAACGCGATGTTGTCAGGGAGGGATAACGACCGCGTCATCTTGGTGCTCGCCCGCTGCCAGGGTCGCTTTTTTTCCCCCCTTCCTTGGCGAGCTCGCCGTCCTGCTCACTTGTCTTCGTACATCTGAGTGCGCCGAGAAATGGAGGGGGGGGGACATCATGACAGAAACCTTTTAAAACCAACTCGGTAGTGGAGTGTTCGGTGCGTTGTTGGGGAAAGCCAAAGTAGAACAAAAGTTTAATTTTCTGCACGATCGGTCCTGACAACAGAGCACCAGTTCCGCGGTACTTAAAGCTCTGGAGCCTGCGGCGGAAAGAATGGCAGGCCGGCGCGATGGTGACGCCCTGAAGAACCTGCGAACGTCCACTTCCTCGCATCTTTCCATCTGGCAGTGTGCTGATTCCGTCCCCTTTGCCTCTCGCGGTTCAAACAACGCCGTCAGTCTAACTCCAAGTATAAAGTTTGCGCCACCAGGGACCCGCCCACACCAAGACAGTTTGGACATGTCCCTTAATATCATTGCCATTTTCTGCTCCTGCTTCTTCCTCCTCCTTCTCCTACGTGTTTGGGGGTTTTGTGCACCATCTCCAGGCCTGGCTTATACACTACACTGTTTTAAACTGGAGAAGTTTCAGCAGACACCACCAAACATAGAGACTATTTAACAGTAGCTCACTTCTTGCTCTTTCTCCTTCTTTCACCCACATTCTTGATTTGCGGAGGACAGCCGGGGAATGTCAACAACCGGATGGAGACTCGCGCTTACTCACACCAGCATGTAGGAGATTATGCAGGCAAAAAAATCTGGCAAGCGGCCTCTCCTTTTCATTTCCGCCACATATTTTTCGAGTCATTTCGAGGTCGTCAGCATTTTTATTTTCCTTTTCCTCCAAGGATACTTTTTATTCACTGCATTTTCCGGTCCCAGTCTGTCACAGAACCGATAGCTGGCAGTGACAAGCTCCAAAATCAAGACATCAAGTCTTGCTGAGGTTTAAAGAACCTACAGATTCCAAAAAACGTTGCATTTATTAACAACTAATTCCTTCTCTCTGGCTGCACTGCAAACTACCTTTGTGTGATTGAGTTCCAAAGAGAAACTGTCACCTTTGTGAGGGCGCATTCATCTCGGTTTCTGAGTCTTTTTCATCAAATGTCCCTTTGCAGCGACTGTTTGATGCACCAGCTGTGGTTGTCGGGTGTTCTGGTATCGAAGTGCTGGGTGGTGTTGATATGCTAATTTACACCCACAACCTCTATTTTTAACCCAGTTATTAAATTAAGAGTCATCAGACAAAGTGGGTGAAAGGTGAGAGTGCTTTGGAAGGACCTGGAAACAAAGAGGGTGCGTGGAGCTGCAAATTAGCCAATCAGAGGCTTGGGGAGGGCCTTTTGTGTGTTGTGGAGTGTGTGTGTCTGTGTGTGTGTGTGTGGGGGGGGGTAGTTATATCTAGCACATAAGCATAGAGCACACAGAGATTAATATTCAGTGTTAAATTCCATTGGTTTCTGCAGTTACTGGGATTTGAAGAGGGGGGATGGGGGTAGGGTGGGGTGGGGATGTGGGGGGGGTTCCACCCTCATTCACCCAAAACTCTTTGTCGCAAATAGGACCTCCTGCAATAGCTCGCAGCTTCAGCTTTCACATCAAGACGGAAGATGTCCTCTAGATTGTCCACTCTGTCCCGGGGGGGACTCGGAGCAGATCTCGGCAACAGATCTCCTTCCCCCACCCCCTCCACCCCCCCCCCCCCACTCCGCCGCCATGCACCATTGGCACCTCGATGCCACACACACTGCGGCGTGAAACAGGAAATGGGATTTGGAAGGACAAACCGCCGCAACCTCGCATGGAAACGCTCAATAAAACAAGTTACAAAGATACATAATCTGGTGGCGGCTTGTGCGAGAGCCACCCTGCCGTATCTACAGACGCATTACCATCCCATGTCCCATTGCTTTCTCCTTCCAGGGACTTGGGCGGTCTTTGCTATTGTGTAAAATGGATTTAATGACTAAATGAAGGTTTCTCTCTCCTTACAGGAAGTGGGACACACCAGGTCTCTATTCATCTCCTCTTTCAGCCCATTCGAGTTTTTCTCTCCTTCCTAAGAATCCTCCAAATTGATTGCGCTCTCCTGAATGCCCCTGATGAGTTTCACATTGGAACCGCACAATAGCTTTCACCACCAATTGATGACTTCCACTCTGTTTTACAATGCAATGATTCCTTCTTTCTGGTCATTTGCGCACATCACGACAGGCCCCCCTCCTCCCTCCTTCTTTCATGACCGCTTGTGGTCATGATTAGTCACGCCGAACAAGTCATCGAAATACAATTGGCCACGCCCCTCTCCCGAAGCCTTCAAAAACAAACAGGAACCCCTCACTGACCACGTTAGCCTCTTTAGAGGGAATACTAATACTGCTGTCCTCACCTCTCACCTTCCTCCACCCCCCGCTAAAAATTAACACCCCTCCTGTCAGAGCTGCCCCTGACCCCTCACCCCTACCCCCACCCCTGTGGAAGTTGATTTGCTAACTTTTGTCTCTCTTACTAACAAGTTTCCGAATTCTTCCGATTTGATTCTTTTCATTGGTGACTTCTTTTCTGTTCCCTTTTCCTTTTTCTTTTCTTTGTTTTTTTTTTTTTGTTTTGTTATGATTTCGACGACTAACCCTGTGTCATTCACGGAATGTGAGCCATCTGTTGTTTTCTACTACTTAACTTTTGCGACTTACACACTAACAAATGTACTGTTTGATCCTTTTTATTCCTTTGGTTCGGTTTTTGGTTTTGTAGATGACCCTCTTAAACTAAAGAGCTGCTTGGGATTGCTTTCTTTATTTCTTTATTTGGATGTTTTAGTACGTAGACGGCAGGGAAAAAGATTATTTTAACTCGTCAGCATTTAGCGTTGCTTTTTTTTCTCCTTATTATTTACAGAACCAAGTCGCCTATCAAAACGAGACGCTGGTTCTGCTTAAAAGGCGATTTTTTTCCTTTTTTTTCGTCCTACTTTTTTGGGGTTGAGGTGTGTTTTCTTCCGTTTTTTTTTCCTTAAAAGGTTTATCATTATTATTATTTTTTTCTTTTTCCTCCCCCCTGTTTTCTCCTGAAGCACGCAGGCATTGGACACGCTATGGTAAACAAACTGCATTATATGGTAGATATCATTCTAATTGTCTTACACTTTGGTTTGCCCTGGGTTTCCGTTACCTCTTTCTATTCTGTTTGCTTTACTGAAAGTACAATCCTCCATCAATTCCAAGGTAGCCGAGAATCTCCACCTTTTTTCTGTTTTTTTCTTTAAGCCCTCTCTCTGTATATCTTTATGTTACTGCTTTTTATCGCCATCCAGTTTCCCCCCTTTCCTGAGATCGATCGTTCTCATCTGAAGAGGTCTGCCCAAAAAAATAATTCAACCAATTTAGATCAATTTCTGTTGCTTTTCCGGTTTATTTTCTCTTTTTTTAATTTCTTCTTCTTTTTTTTTAAATACTTGGAACACTATCCGTATGAAGAAATAAAGAATCATAATGCAAAATATTTTTCTAAAACACTGAAAATTTTAAAGCCTTACTTTTTTTCTTTATCCCTCCTTCCCCTTTTATATATTTATTTTTCTTTTTTAGAAAAAAAAAAAAACAACCCTTAAAAATGAGCACACACAGCAGATTTTTCAAGTAGGTCAACAACCTACTCTGACCGACCCAGTGAAAGCAAGTAAAGAAAGTTTGATAACCAAAAGCACCGCGTTGCCTTGTTGAGTCACTGGGCTCCGTTCAGTCTACGATGGGGGGGGCGACCTGTTAAGCAGACCTGCCATCCTTCAGTTTATGAAGTCACGAGGACTATTTACAACTCTTGATTTAGCGGTCAGAGCTGTAGCCGTAAAGTAGGCCTCAAATGAGGGCTTGATCCCATTAGTGCCCTCGAGGTGGGTGGGTGGGGTTCTCTGATTTATGATCAAGAAGGGCCCCCCCCTTCTCTCCGACCTGTGCCAGAACACTCCCCCTGTGACTTGCCAGCGCCGCACTTAATAAAGCTCTTCAGCAGCGCAGGAAAACCCCCCCTGAATGCAGGTGCAGGGGATCATCAAACTGAGTCATGATGAGGGATCATTTTGGGCAAATAAAAAGGCAATTCCAACTGTAATAAACTGCAGCCTGAGAGAGACGGATCAGAATAAGTGGTGGATATTCATGCATGTCCTCGCTCACAAGCTGCTGCAAGTGTTTTACAGACGCAGTGGTCACAAGATGTTAGTATCAGGGACACACATCGACAGCACAGATATTCACAACGTCTTTTAATTCTAACATAGCTGTGAGCAGTGATTCAGGTGTAGAAACTGATCCCGTATGTCCCGAATGCACCTTGGAATCTTTGCCAAGACTCTGGGTGTCCTTTTTTCGGATGGCCACACCACCGTTTGAGTCGCTCTTACTTGCTTTCACTGGACTTCTCCAATCAGTAGACCAGAGGCTCAGTCCGGTGTCGCAGACCCCAACGGGAGCTCGCTGAGGAAGAATCTGACCTGTGTGCGTTCGACCCCTCATTAACACTAACACTAACTTATACTTGTTATATTTTACTGGCCTCACCCTTTGCATGAAGAGACTTGACCCCCCCCCCCCTTTTTTTCTGTTGTTTTTTAATAGAGCGATTGCATTGAGTATATATGTATATGTATATATTCTGGCTAACATATATACATACATATATCAATTGTCCGAATCTATTCAATACGGCCATAAAACATGTTAGCCATTTCCTCTTGGTTTTATTTTTCTTTCTTTAGTTTGACTTTACTATGTTATCTTTTCTAATCTATTATTTCAACCCCCAAATTAACGTACTAAAATGAATAATGACCTCACACCGTATCTTCCTGATATGAGAAAAAAGGGAAAAAGTGAAGAGAGGAGACAGATTTCCATTTTCTGGTGAATAGAGGATTGATATCCTCCAGGAATCAATCAGGCCAATCTGTCGTAGCGCGCGAGTCTGAAGAGGCGAGTGTGATATTGCAGACAGCAACTGTAGACCGCCGGTGAGTCGCTTTGTCTCAACTCGAGTCCCACAAAAGTCCCAGGCCGAGAGCGCCGCTCGTACCCGAGCATCGAGCGCGCCTGCTGCTCCCGTCGCTCCGGCGCGAGTCCTTCTATTCACCAAAACTGGGAGGTCTTTTGCTCTCACCTCTTAATTTTCCCTATTCTTTAAAAAACCCTCTCATTTCTGTTGACTCCATTTGTGGTCGTCGCACCATCCTGTCCCACGACCCCACCCCTCCAAACTGACCGCACCCGCCCGGTGGTTGTGTCCCCGCACCAGTGTCTGCATGTTTCTTTTGGCTAGAACATCCCCACCATGCTGCTCTAGCCCAGCACGTGTCAGTCTTTTGTACACGTGTCTCGAAAGTCGTGTGTTTGTTGTTATTTTTTATTATTTTGCCTTCTTTACTGTGCTCAACCCTCAACACTGTGAGCCTTTCTCCCCATTTTGTCGGTTCTGTGTGGTCCTGCGATTCCTTTTCCCTCTCCACCCTGTCCCCTCCTTTTCTTCCTGCATCGTGCAAGATGGTCTATCTTCCTCTTTTTCAAGTGTTGACCTGTCTGTGTGTCGTGTCTGATGGAAAGCCCCCACCCCCCCAACTCCCCCCACCCTCTCCCACATCTTTTTCATGTGCCATCTCGTCATCTGTTTTTAAAGTGCATGGCTTGTGTGTCAACCTGTGAGCTTGGACGGATCCATTTTGTTTCTTCTTAACCTAAACAAACCCTTTGTCACATGGAAATAACACATTCAGTCCGAATCTGGATCTGGTTTGAGCAATCCAATTGCAGAGGACTTTTAAAGAATCCTCACATTCTCTCTCCACTTCTGACTAAATTTTACTAAAACGATGTTACTAATCTACTGTTTGAATCCAACCTTTGTTGTAACTGTACTAACAACCATTTTTGTGTCTGACTTTCCCTTACTTACAAAAGTACTAACCGATTTCGTTCACCCTCCAACCCTTTTTAACACTTTTTGGCATACGGCTATAGAGCAAACCCTCTCTTTTAACCACCGATCCCCCACCACCATCCTCTTTACGGCAACCCCCCTCCCCTAAGTTTCCCGCCCCCTCCTCCATTTAATTACTAACACAGAAACGAAGCTCAGGGTCAAGGTTGCTTTTCGAGTGTAAAATGAACCCAAGGCCATCGGTCTGCTAATCATTGAGACAAGCTGCCAGACACCTATCAAAGTCTAGGTGTGGATGGTGGAGCGTTCAGTCATTGCGCCCCCGGTCCCAATAAGAGCCAGCACAGGAAAGGCTTGTGTTGGCTTTGAAATGTGTCTATACTAAAAGAACATTCTCCCCACAAAAGATCCCTGACAGTAATCCAATGTTTTGCCAACAAGGGTAAGTAATTCCTGGTTTTGAAGGTAAGCGTCCATCAACTGAAACGTGTTCAACAAGGGATCAATGAAAGATAAAAAGGAGGTCAGGCTTCATAGGTAAACCTTAGGTAAACCAGTTCTGTTTGAGGAGACAACAGAGACTCAGTCCTGAAATGTTCACGTGCTTTATCATACAAAGCTGTGAAAGTGGTGATCAGCTCCATCGGGAATCAAACGTCTGACTCCTGAGAACAGAGGAAGGAACACTGTCTGTATTTCTGTGAAAACATTTGAACAGTCAGTGTGAAGAAGTGAAGTGCAACTTCCAATTGCACTCCCTGAGTGTCGAACAGCATCTCACTTCAGTCACTTCTTTATTGAAACTAATTTACAGGCTAACATAAGCTTCGAGACTTCCTCTGCCAGTCACCGATATCACCTGTGTTCAATCCAATGCGCTTCTTCATGGGAGTATTGACTGCTGCAGTTTTGTAACCCTCCACGCGTGCTGCTTAATTTCGCCCTGAGTCAGCACATAAGTTGCTCCCTTTCTTGTACAGATCAATAGGCGCTGGATGAGGCGGGTGCCGGAGTGCACAGGGGACCGCTTGCAGGTTGGATGTCAATGTAGCTCCTGGAAGCACGGGAGACCTAAACGCTGGCGACACACGAGGAACATGTTCACAGTTTGGGCTCATTTTGTGTGAGGGTTAAGAGGCTAAGAGTTTGTTTTCCACCTTCACCAGTGTCTGTGTCCTTTGGAAAGACGCTGGAGCTGCTCCCAAAGGGGTGCTGGAACCTCGCTTGGCAGCTGTTGCCACTGGGGTGTGAGCGGGTGAATGTGCCTAATTGTGTGAGGCTCGCCGAGTCTGCTGAATGTGTGAAAACACGCTGCGTAGGTGAGCTCGATTTCCCGTGCAAGTGAAGGGGTGCTGAGATGCGGCGCAGCGAGACTCTTTCTGAAGGTTTTTTTTGTCCGCAGCACAAAGTCAGCTCGAGTCTTGCTGGCTGTTGTTTACTTCATGAGAGGCGGATCCACTTTATGGACCCCCCACCACAGCAGCCTGCAGTCACAGACTTAAGATATGGTCGATGAGCTCGTGACACGCTCAGCTGAGCACACAGCAGGGCTCCGTCGAGAACTGGTGTAGTCCCCAGTAAACGACAAGAGCTTGGTACTACGTGGGGGCTTTGCTCGTCAGCTGGTCACCGCTGGTTTACCAGAGAACAGAGACAGTCTCTGCACAGGGGGGAACTCCAGGCTTTGGGATGGTGTACATAGACCTCTTCACCCCTTTGTCGTGTTTTCGTTTGCAAATATTCTTTGCTGAAATCTGGGTTTCCTGGTTCACCGCAGTTCAACAGGGTTTGTTTAGCTTCTCGGTGTATCCGGCTGAAGAAGTATTTGTGTTTGGAGAGCAGTCGGGCACAAAACTGCAAACTTAATATTGGCAGCAAGCTGGCCTTTGAGAGGTCTGAGCCTCACCTTTATTCCCTCGTTTAAACAGTGCCTGTGTTTTGATGCCAGTGTGAGAAACATATGAATGAAGCCTGGAGATTAAACTGGAAAAGGTTCGGATGAGGGTGTTGCCAGCGACTGCTATTCAGCCTGGGATATTTTGTCATTGTTTCCTCTGGTTGACGCACCTTCAAGAGAGAGCCTGCGATTACACAGTAACAGTGAATTAGTCAAGGGCCAAATTTTAGTATGTACTCACAGTTGTTTTCATTTGGGTGTTAAAAAAATGCACAATAGCACATTAGCTTTCTCATGGTAATTTAGGGAGTTTCTATAGAGGTGTCGATAATCAGTGCGCTGATTGCTCACCCCGACTCTTCCAGGTAACCCCGCTCAATGGCGCCTTTTTTTTTGTACCTGATTATGTAATCATAATCAGAGACATACAGAGACAGTTGGCATTTCCTTTGCTGACCTTAACCTGAGTATTTCATTAACCATTCTTTTTCTTTTTTTGTTCACCCATCAGCTATTATCACAGCTAAGTATAGGGGGAATAACAGCTGAGTTCATGTAGGAGCTTTAACTTGGCAGACAATGTTTAATGGCAAAACTTTGCTCTGAAGTGGCTTTATGGCTTTTGCTAACCCTCATTTAGCAACTCCCATGCTTCAATCAAGTTGGCTGCGAGGCATCGGTGGCTCGCTGGGGTCGTGATTAGCATTTTTCAAATCCAAGCGAGGCAACTCGAGTTCACTTCGGCAGCGAGTCTCGCTGTGTCTGCGTGGGCTTCGTCTGCTTCCCTAAAACAGTCAGATGGTCACTCTGCAGCTGCTGCGATGGCGTTTGGGTTCCTTTCAACTGCTGATCATTGGGATTTTCATCAGTTCCTTGCAGCCCTCACTTGGACAAAGCGTGTAAAGGAACTGAATCAAAGGTGTCAAGTGGAGATTGAATAGATTTCGTAAAGGAACCAGAGTGTTTTAGTAATATGTGTGAGCTGGCTTCAAGGATTTCTCAGTAGGGTTACATGAAATGAAAAAGCATTGCTTTGACTTTTGTTATTTTGTGATACAGCTCAGAGAACTGATGTCAAGTGATAAGCAAGTGGTTGTTTCACTCAGCTGGAGTGAATCAGTCCTGCAGAAGTCACTGTGTCCTGAAGTAATTCCCACAACTTCCCCTCACTGTGACTGATGACATCAAAAATGAAATGGAAGGGCCGCATGTTTCCCCCCCGCTGGCGTGGTAATATTCTACTGTTTGGGATTTACTGAAACACCGATCTGTCCACTTTTTTTCGCACTCAACCATTTGAGACAGGCTCACATGCGGGTGTTTCAACTCGCAACCTGTGATATCATCAGCCTTTCCCTCCTACGGCCAGTGATGCAAGTCCCTGTAATGTTGTCAATGGGATGAGTTGAGGCAAACACCAGCGAACTCTCGTGAATAATTACAAAGTTACCTCAGAGGAAGCTCTCGGTGTTTGTTCTTTTTTGCTTTTGTTCATATTCCCTCTTTTTTTCCGTGGTAATGCTTCATGCTGCGTATTTTGGCACTCTGACACTTTATCTCAGGGGGATTTTTTTATCGCTCCTCGGGTCCAACCTCTGATCACACAAGTCTGGAATGTGATTGCCCAAGGCCATTTCTAATCAAGTGCGCGTATTAAAGGCTTTGGTGGACTTTTGAAAGCGGAGGAATCTGGGATGATGGTGAGGGAAAGAAAGAAAAAAAGGAACAGAGTAATTCTTAATCTCTGCTTTTTTCCCCTTTTTTTGCTGGGAACTTCATAGGTGTCTGGCAGCTTTTCAATGGAAGTCCCTCATGGCCTCAACGAGTACATTAAACCTTGAAGATGTACTTTCGTTAAATGCCCTCGAAAACTTTCTAATCGTCAAGTTTGCCCAACGATACTGTTGGAGTACCACCGATTCGAAGCGGTACATGTTGCATAACTACCTCTCGTTTCCCTATTTTAAAGAAAAAGCTGAGCCCATCGGTCATCGACCCCAATAAAACAGAAAGATACGAAGTAGTTTCTTGTCATCGGAAGTTTCCAAACAAACGTAGTGGTCCCGTCGGAATCCACAAAAAGTCCCCTCGTTCTCCAACTCCAAAGACGACCCCTGACACACTACCACTGTGATCTACAGGTTTTCAATGCCGGATGGCAGCTAGCTGTTAAGATCCACTCTTTTTTTTACACCTCCAGTAGCAACAGCAGACATAAAAATGAGTTGCCCTGTTAAGAAGGGGAAGTACGGAATGAAAAGCAAAACAAAAACATAAAAAGTCGAGAAAAACTGAAGCTGAAAACTCGGCTGGGGACAAAGATCTGTGGAGTGCAGTTGCTAAGGTTGTTATGTATCCTCTAGCTGTGTTTTCCTTTTAAAAAAAAGGCATTATTTTACCAAGTACAAATTCCATTTTTGTATCCTGAAACATAATTATTATGTGTTGTTTGAAAAAAAAACAATCAGATGGGTCTGTGTTAACTGTTTGCTGTTAGTTGATGAAATCAAAGTCAAAGTGATGCTGAATGCAAAAGTGCCTCTGGATGTGAACTGACAAAAAGGAAGCACCATGTGCGAAATTCCACATTATGACCCAAACATAAAGGGTGAAATTATAGCGTCCTGCACTAGCTTTTGCTCTTTTAGCATGCGGTGGTAATGAAAAGCAGATGGTTGTGTACGTGGCTCCCAGCAGTGCCGCGTTTGTACATTTATGCAGAATAGCAGATGTTGAATCAGAGACTGAAGTGCTTTGCTTTCGCCCAGGCCAGCTCTTTTAGCATAATTAGACAATAAATTGGTCACAAACTGCGCAAGTCTCCACTGAATCAAACGGCGCTTTTTTGGCAGGGTGCTGGTGCAGCCACGTGGATGCGAGCACTGATTGTAAATACCAGGCGTGATGTAACACAATTAACCAAAGAAAATTCACTTATTAGCGATTTCCATCCAGCGTTGCAGTTTGCAGGATCATGATGAGGTTTAATGTGAAAAGACAAGGTTGTTATTTGCGATAACGTCTGGGAGTGCAGGGGATACAGTGTTTAATTTCAGCTGAGTATATCTGAAATCTCATTTTTACTGAAGCTCTATTCTTTGCAGACTTTAAACAGTCACTTTTTATTATCTGGTAAAAACCCAAAGTCTTCATATTTGCTTTGATTTTGAGTTTGATAAGGTTAGTCGTGTTCGGGAAAGAGGAAACGATGAAGGCCTAATATTACAAATGTCAAAACATTATTTAGGGCTTGAAAAGAGACACAGAAAACCTGCGAGAGCTTTAAAATTGCTAGAAAAAAGGGGGATTTTTCTCTTTCGAATTATTAGGTCCTGAGACTACACTTCAATCCCTACTAATACCACCAGCTTCTGGCTGTGTGTTTGAGTCTCTGCTCCTTTCAGCAGTCAAATATTCAGCACGGGATGTGTAACCTTGCCCAAAGTAAGAGACCTGAGGCAATTAAGAGTTGAATCGAGGAGCTCTTTCTTCCGATCTTTATCCAAGCAGAAGTTGGACAGTTCGAGAAGATGTCGCAGTTACAGGGGAATCCCAACAGAATCGCTTCACGTTGCATTACCATCGGTGTGAAGGCAGTCAGAGTTGGTTAACACCCTGTTTACAAAATGAGGGGGGCTTTGGGTGCACACCTTAATCGAGTGTAGGTCACAGCTGAAGTTATTCAGTCATCTAAAACAGGATTGTAGCATCGCTGGCGCCGTGTAATGATTGTTTAAACAGTTCCGCTTTAGCAACTGCACTCTAAAGTGAAAGCCCTCAGTCCGACTGGCGGCAAAAGCAACCAACCAAGCGATACCATTTAGGGCTGCAGCCCCACCTGTCACCGGTATTTAATCCAATCTCTTCCTTGTTTTTTTTCCTCCCACTCTTCTGAATTCTCTCCTCCTTCTCGCCATTCTCTGGTCCCGCTCTCCTTTTTTTTTCTACCTCCTCTCTCTGTCCTCTTTTTTCTCCCCGGCCCATCTCTTTGGGCCACGCCTGCACCAGGTGACCATCTCAGTCGATGGTATTCTGACCACCACTGGGTACACCCAGGAGGACTACACCATGCTGGGCTCCGACGACTTCTTCTACATCGGGGGGAGCCCCAACACGGCCGACCTGCCTGGATCCCCGGTCAGCAACAACTTCATGGGCTGCCTCAAAGACGTGAGTGATGGTTCAGTTTACTTTGTATCACCGCTGCCGTGACGAAACAAACAGACCCTCAACTCCATTGAGCGGCATGGTTCAGACACCTCCTGTTGAGTTGGAGGTGTTTTACGTAATGCCAAGAAGGGAAGCTCCAGACAGCGTTAATCTAAGACCCTCTGTTCCTCTGATATCGTTCGTTGGGTCCTGGGAGCAGCTTGTTGTTTTCCCAGAGGAACTGGGCGCAGCTGTGGAGTGCACAGATGTCCAGCCTTCTCCGCTTGCCATGCTGCCCTGTGACCTCATGTGGACTAAGTAGAAACAGAGATGAATGGGTGGACCTTTCAGCTAGTTTGCTGACTGTATGGAATAAGACTCACAGCGGGAAACAGCTTCAGAAACGGTGCCGTGACAACATGCATGTTTCCACTGTGGTATAGTGTCACCCTCATGCACGGCCGCATCCATTGAACGAACGCAGCCTCTCGAGAGGCACCGGCCTGGATGGATATAACTCCCATATGTCGGAGTAGGAGGTGTCAGACGCTGGTGTCTCTCGGTATCCGCTGTCTATTTCCTGCCTCCCTCTCAAGGCGCCGTGGTCCAAACGCAGCCTTGCAGGCGCACACGGCAGTCCCGCCGCCGCACGTGGAGGACAGTCGCCTTATAAAATCTTTATTTCAACCCGGCTCCGGCAAAAATTGACTTTTATTTCCGCCAGGGCTTTAATTCATGGCTGAACAAGCTGTCAAGAGGACCAATCACAGCTTAAGTATTATGCCCTTGTAAATGTAATGACTTGCATAGAGGCGACGCAACATGGTGCCATCGCATTTTCTCATAAAACGGCGCTGATTGAATAAGTAATTACTTTTGCCATCACTTTTAATGGATCGCGCAGTAATCACCCTATCTCTAACTTAATTATGCCTGTAGAATTACATTTTCATTATTTGGGTTGCTATCGGAAGAATCCCCAGCGTGTCCTAAACTTCCCAAGGCGGTTAACTATCCTCGCCCTCATCGAGACGAGCCGGGATTTACAGTCGATGTACAGACGGAGCACAGGGCGGACTGGAGAGGAGGCGGGGGTGGTGGGGTGTTGCGGCAGACACTGGTGAGAACGCCATCAAAAAACGGGCGAAAGTGACGCGCCAAAGTCGCGGGGAAAATTGGAAGTCGGAGCAGATGGTTTGTGGTGTGATCATGTAAGACTGCCGGATGGATTAATCTCCCAATAAGTAGCTAAGCAAGAGTCGGGGAAATGAGAGGGAAGTGGAGGGATGAATTAAAAATGCAAATTGAATATGTACAGCACTAAAACAGGCCTCTCGGCTGTGAATCTTAATGGGCAGCGCAGTGTCGACAGCACAAGAAAAGGACAGTTAATGGAACATGATAGTTCCAAGGCAACTGTGGAAAAGGGCGAGCAGCACTTTGTTGTTCAGGCTTTTTTTGTTTTTTGGGGGGGCGGACATCATCATCATCATCATCGTGCTCCTTCTGGAGGAGAGGGTCAGTTCAAATCCTCAACTGGCTGATGAGTCAAAGTGATGTTAAGGTTCCCTCATTGTTCCTTCCTGTCCTCCAATTGAAGCTTTTTAAGGGTCAAAGCGACTGTTGATTGCTGTCTTCTCGTTTGTCTCACTTGAATGTTCACGTTCGAGGGGCCAAATTCAAACATGCTTCAAATCCATGGAGTCAGTAATTGACTGGACCCACCCCGAGGTGAAATAAACGAATTCCCAAGACGGGAGCATCAAGATCAAACTGGTTTATGGGAACTCCAAATGACCCAAACAGATAACAAAGTAGAACAATGTGGCAGAGAAACAAAGCAAAAAATACAGCAATAAAAAGCAGTTTGGAATCTCTTTTTTTAGGAGATGACCCAAATTCCAGGGTGTACTGTGGGAAATTGTGCTCCAAAAGAAAAAAATACTCTCAAAAGTCATTTTCGACAGCTCTTTGATATTGAATTTGCTGGGTAGAATCAAAGAGCGGTTAAGCACGGGGACCCTTTCATGCCTCGCTCCTGTTGATTCGTCACGGTGGTGCTGAATTGGCTTAAAGTTATCCCACCAATGCCCCCGAGTTTGGAGTTAAAAGCCGAATCCGAAACCCTGCATGTCACTCTCGGTTTAAACTTGGAACGTGGCGTCGGAGAACAAAAGTCCGACCGTTTATTCAGCTCTTCAGTTGGTTAACAGCGAGTCAAAACACGTCCGAATCCTGGAACCAGCTGATTAGCAGCTGTGACTCGGCTGTCGAAAATAGTACCAGGTCCGATCTTAAAGTCAGTCCCAGGTGGTTCATCTCTGAGTCATTTTTTGGTTCCTCCGAACTCGAGCTTTTTCCCACGACGTGTTTTGCTGACATTTCTTTCCTAAAGTTGCATTTAAGACTCAGTAATGTCAGAACTCTCAGTCTGACTGTGAGTCCTGAACCTCCCCAAGTCTTGATCCAAGGTGGGGTTTTATTTCCTAGTGTCCGAGCATGATCGTCAGGGTTTTTCGGCCACAGCGGCGCTCTAATGACTTCATCAGCCGGTTTGATCCAGAGAGCTAACGTGCAGGGGAGAAAACCTGCAGTGCGAGGAACCCAGAGCGCCAGGTGGAGCCGCAAAGAAACGGAGGGAAGTGAGACAGCGGCGCGTTTCATCGCTCGCCGGTTCTGTGGCACAGCGCGGATTATCGGCTGGTGTTATGGTCCCGGGCGAGGCTTTCATGCTGCCACCGTGGTCAAATGCCTTTGATACGCTCGGCCGGCGCCCCCCGGGCACGCAGGAATCCAAAGGAATCGCGCAGCAGAAGAAGAGTAAAAAAAAAAAAAAAAAGGAGAAGAAGCGAGGAGCACCAAAAGACACAGTGAAAACCTATGAAGCTTTAATTTGCTCCACGCGTGTGTGCTCCACCATGTGTGTTCAAAGCCGCCCACATGCTATGATCATACGCCGTGTGATGTATATGGATGTTCACTGGACTCCCAGCTAGAGTGGTGGGGTGGGGGGTGCGAAATCAGAGGGTTTTTTTTTTCTCGACACAGATTCCTCTCTTCTTCAGGGGGGTCACCATCTGTCATTCCACCACCACCTCCGCCGCCGCCATCCCTCTCCCAGACAGTGACCTTGCTATCGCGCCGCCTCACGCCGCCCTTGCCATCTCTCTCTCTCGTCTCTGTCACCCCCCCCACACACACACCCGTTTGCCCGCCTCTCTCATCTCTTCTCTCCATCTCTCCTCACTCTGTCTCTCATCTTCCCGTTCTCAGGGGCAGTTTTGTGTAATTAAGTCCGTGGTAGCGCTGTGGGTGCGCCAGCTTTTGCCATCCTGACGGCCAAATTAAAAATTGATTTCTTCGACTGATTCCTGCGCACTGGATGAATGCTCTTGCTCTCCTCCTTGGCCTCGCTCTCCTCCCCCCCCACCTCCCCCCATATCCCTCCTCACCCCCGCCCCCTTCCCAAATTCATATCGACGCCCCACCTTTCTGTCGGTGGCGTCCTCTGATTCTCACCTTTGCTCCGCGCTGGAATCCCACGTCAGGTGCCGAACGCCTCGACCCGCGTCCCCCTGGAAGCGAGTCGACGCGTCGCTATCCAACAGATACCTTTGTGAGTTATGGGAATCACAAACTGTCAGTAAATGCCACTAAAATTGAAAAATGTCCCAAATATAGAATTTTAAATACCAGCTGGAATTGAGCAGCGTGTTATCTATCCATCAAATGCAACATTTATGCAAAAGCAGGCTCACACTGAGGGGTTTTTGGGCTCATCAAACATTCACAACCCCCTCCCCGCCTCCCCCCCAAGGATCTGGATAGAAAATAATTATTTCTTTTTTTTTGTTGTACAGCAGACAAGCAGAGTTTTGGACTTGCAGAGTTTCTCAATGACAAAACAAATCAATGGAGTTGCCCCCGAAGGGAGGCTTTAGCCCTGCTTTCGCCTCACCAACAGAACAGTAAAGAGGAACAAGCCAGGATCCGCAGTGTTGCATGCATTCAGATTTCATGAACCCCCCCGCAGCACTGCTGCGCGGGTCGATCAAATCAAAGAGAGGGGGGACAAAAGAAGTTTTTCCCCTGTGTTATTAACTCTGTTCTCGCTGAACCTTTGACGAGGGGGTGTGGCGCCTCCATGAGCGGCTGGATGTTGCCTGTTGGGGCTGCTGACTCCTATTTAGAGTTTTAGGAAGTGTCGGGACGAATCAAGTGCTCCAGATGATACTGATGCTGAGTCAGCACCAAGAAAAATATCCATGGAAGCCAGATTGTGTGCTGATAATTTACAGCCCCAATTATTTGATATAACTCATCCGATACACGCTGTTTTATTGCTGTCTTTTGTCATCCATCCCTCAATCTTTCGTGTCGGGGTCTTTGGGTCAGTCCCCAAACCTCCAGTTGCTCTCATGAAACTATGATTATGTTGTACAGCAAACAGCGCGACTGGTGTGTGAATAGCTGCGTGAGTGAATTAGGTCATGTGAGACCCAACTGGGATTCTTCAAGTAGTACAAGCACGACACAAAAAGACTTGATTCACCATTTGATGTGTTTTGCTTTGGGAGAAGCAAGCAGACCAATCAGAGTGTCAGATCCCTTCAACTTTAGAAGATGAAGCCACTCAGTTCGTTGCATTTTGCTATCATAATAGCAGAGTTAGTTTTTTTTGTGCGGAATTCCCCAGTGAAGTGGGCACAGTAACCTCCTCCTGGCAAAATATCGCAGCCATTGATGTCCCGACTGTTTGCATTTGATGAGGATAACACGCACATAGCCTCAATGAACCTTTTTGTAGCTTACAAACTCAATCTGACCTGATTTAACCAAACACCTCGTTCCCGTCCAGTTGCAACCAGCTCTGAGGTTCCCACACCGTCCGCTGAGTTCATCCAAGCTTACAGTAGCCGCTTGCCTTCATTGCCGCTGTGATTGATGACACAAATCGGATCACCCACTATCCCCCTGACCCTCTGGAAGTCTGGATGTCAATGACATATTGAAAAGCCTGAGTAATGGTCCGTCACCGCGCCTGCGATGTCAAGTCCCTGCTTCAAACAAGTGACTGAAGTCGACCCCCCTCCAGGCATCACAGGTGGCCGAGAAATGGAGCCTTTGCCGTTAATGAGCATGCGGAGAGAAATATTGCAAAATCCAATGAAGTGGGTCTTCCTCTGATGACAACGTGGCATTGTTCTCTCTTTGAAGAGTTGTTTGCATGCGCATGTACTGACTGAAGGTACAATGCGACGGCGCCACGTGGCGGATACACATCACCCATCTGAAAGTCATCTGTTGCAGCATGTGTTTGTTTGTTTTTTTTTTGCTTGCCCGTCTCATCTTTGCCCAACATGCTGCACGATCCTTCCTGAAAAGCGACACCCCCAGGCTGCTTTTTTTCTTCTTGGTCTTTTTCGTGGAGACAGAACAGTCAGAGCAGAATGGATAAACAAAATGAAAGGGAGGCAAAAAAAAAACAACCTGAAGATAAATTAAAAAAATCAAAATAAACTCCCCCCTCCTCCTCCTCCTCATCCTCCTCACTTCTCCTTCACGTAACACTCTCTTTTATAACACCTTAAGCCAGGCGAGTTCACGCCTTATTAGCTGCCAGTTTTAGCGTTATCGTGACTAATTACCACGACTAATCTCCACTAATGACGACATTATGAGGTGTACAGTACATGTGGTGGCGTGGCCAATGCGAGGAGATAACCAAAGGAGGCTTAAGTTCAAGAATAACCCCGCGCATCTGTGTTCTCGTGGAACATTCTGCTGCTGTGCGGAGGTGGAGCGCTCGACAGGCATGGAGAGAGGGAGCGAGAGAGAGGGGGAGAGGGAGAGCGAGGGAGCCTTGAGTGTGGAGGGAGAAACAGGATGGGATTAGAGGGCATTTGAAAGAGACGCAGCAGTGAAAATGTGTAGACAGCCGAGCGCCGCGCCGCTTCGGTGGTGGAAAAACATACGTGGCGTTAACAGGACGAGTGGAAATCCGAGGGAGTGTGAAAGCTTTACGCTGTTTCACATAATCAGTGTCTGTTGTCAGCAAAATGAGAGATGTAATGGAGTGAGAGCGAAATGTAGAAGCAACATAAAATCCAAATTGTTCATAAGAGTTCTTGTACTCATATCAGGTGGCAAATGGTCAGATGTCGGAGACATAAAGGCTTAAAAATCAAGAAAAAAAAGACCAAAATCAAGCATGTTAACAGGTCCGTCCAGGAAGCAGAGGAGTAAATCAAAAACTGAGAGTTACACCCGAATCAATGGAAATAAAGCGACATGCACTCCAAACAAAGCCAGCAGATAGCTTCTCCCGCTGCCGGGATCAAACCTGAGACTTCACACTAACACAACTACCCCCCCCCCGCCCCCCCGAAACGTTTAGCTTCGACAGCGGTGCCGAAAAACAAAGACGGTGAGGCAGGAAAGGCATTTTGTTTCCCCCTTTTTTCTTTCTCCATTATCTGTCAGCGGCCGTGTGTAGGTGTGTGAGGGAGCGTGAAGAGCGACGCGCCGGGAGAGAAAACACACGCACACACACACACACACACACACACACACACACACACACACACACACACACACACATACACACACACACAC
>JASSRZ010000060.1:1385141-1404167 GCA_032164315.1 Malacoctenus gilli
CACACACACACACACACACACACACACACACACACACACACACACACACACACACACACACACACACGCACGCGCACACTCCTGCAAAGAGAAGCATGTGGTCATAGTTCATTGGCTTCAGCTCTCCCTTGAAACCAAGCAGGTGATGGTTTTGGCCACCAACTTTCACTCCAGGAGAGTCATTTAACGCCAGCTTCTGTACATTCTTGTGGTAAACAGGGAAATTAATTCTCAGTTAAAACAGTCTCATTGTGAAAGAAAGTAATAAATCAATCTGCAGACATTAATTGCTACTTTGCCACCGGCAGCATACCACAGCAGTATAAATGTGTTGGTGATTTATTTTGAAGGTCCCCGTTCGATAAATGCTAATGCACTCTTTTTTGGGATAATTTCGGCCATTATTTTATTTCATAAAGACAGCAGCATTGTAGGAAAGTTAAGGCACATTTGACAAAGAGATAAAGTTGGGCGTCGTCTGCGTAACGGTGGATTCAGTGGCCTGGGTGGGCGAGTGATTCTGAAAATAAAAGGACATTCGATAGCTGAGCACCAGGAAAGCAGCAATATCAGAGACAGGAGGAGCTTTTTACCTGAAGGTGCAACCAGAGATCAATCATTGCAACTTGACTTGTAGTGTTTTGATAAACCAGTCGTTTATGGGGAGACTGTATTGAAAAAAGCAGACTGTAGTTGATAAAACTGACCAGGCTCCCTTCAAAAGCCTGTTGGGCGTTCTCATAAGGACTGTTTATGTGACTGCAGCTGCTCAAGGATTGTTATCGGAGAGGCCAGAGTACTCATAAAACTCGTACTTTTCTACAGGATTTTTAAAGATTTTGTCGTTTTTAGACCTGATAGAGGAGAACGAGAGGCAAGGGAAGGACGATATGATGCCAGTGATCAGGGACAGCAGAGAGGAGATGCAGACTTTGACCACAGAAGCGAAAAGAGGGTCCAGTTGGCAGTGTGTAGTGAGGCCTCATGCTCTTTGGAACTTCACTAGTTTTTTGGGACACAACTTCAGTAGCGTACCTGCAATTCAACATACCGAGACATCTCTAAGTTGATGAAAGATCTCCTCGCCTTTCTGCAAAGTTGCCTCATGCATTGCCAGCCGTTTGCGAGTCCCCCGATCATTACTCCTGTGGTATTTTGAAAGCGCGTTATTATTAGCACCGGTAACATCCAAGACGGCGATCGGATGACGGCACATTGGAAAACAATCCTGCATGATCGCGCCCTTGATTTCAGATACGGAGAACAAAGCCTACATCCTGTTTACACATATTCAAAGCTGCGAGCACCTGCGCCGGTACGCACGCACGCTTCAGCACGAGCACGGTGCGGTGCATTCTGCACTGCACGTGCTCCCCCAGATGGGCGCACAACGGGGGAGGTGTGAGGGGGGGGCGAGGGGGGGGGGGTTGCATCACCTGGTGGTGAAATGGTAATCTCCAACATAAACAAGTTGTAAGCTCGTAGCACACACGTGCTAAGTCCCACTGCGGTTGCAGCACCTGTCTGTCATGCAAAGAAGGGGGGGGGGGTCTTTTTTATCACCTTAAAGGCTTCATTTTCAATCCCAACTCGTTTCCATAGAAATCCAAGAAATCCAATTCTCCTGTGCGCCTCGTCAGCGTTTGGTTCCTTGCTGGCTTGTGGTTTTTTTGTTTTTGCTCCTCTGCAGCCGCGCAGGAGGAAATCTATTCCAGCCATCTGTATCCATCGACATCTATGCATTTTTCGGTCCCCTAACGCCGTCCCACCACACACACTTGCCACCCTCCCTCTTTCCAGTGGCACTCAGCATCCACTTACTGTGTGTGTGTTCCCCTCCTCAGAGTGGGGCTCCTGAGCTGCGAAAGAAGCAGCTCAGGACTGCATAGCCTTTCCTTCCCCCCCATTTAATTAGATTGCAGCCTGCTGGTATATTTCTCTTTCCCTCATGGGTGCATAGATGCACCAGTCTATATGTGTGTGTCTTCTTGTGAATAGTTGTGACCTCAAAAGTCCCAAATGCGAGCTCGCTGGCTGCCGGTGATTATGTTCTCTTCCAGGGAACTAACAGGAATAACAAAGCTCCGGATGGCTGCCGCGCACCTGAAGATGGCAGCTTCTGTCAAAGCTCATAAAAGAGGATGTAA
Source organism: Malacoctenus gilli (assembly GCA_032164315.1). Taxonomy (NCBI): domain Eukaryota; kingdom Metazoa; phylum Chordata; class Actinopteri; order Blenniiformes; family Labrisomidae; genus Malacoctenus; species Malacoctenus gilli. Next base: position 1,387,289 of record JASSRZ010000060.1, read on the forward strand.
ATCTAAATCTGTCGTAGGAGGGGGAGAATGAACTGTCACGAAGCTCGGCTGCAGTCGCTGGAGTTCTCGCTGTTTGGTTGGGGTGAAAATGGTAGCGAGTTCAGGGCCTCGTAAGTTCGGGGCGCAGTTGGGGGGGTGGGGCTTCTGTTTGTGTGATGGCTCTCCTTTAGCCCGCTGATCTCTGAGACAAAGTGGGAGGGCACGAGCAGCAGTACGGGAATTAATTGCATTTTAATAACGGGCGGCTCTTGTATTAATGAGCCCTGCGTTATCTCCTTGGTTTGCATGAGTACTTCTGTCTGATGGTGAGCTGCATTAAAGGCTTAGTGGCTCATTTAACCCTGGACTGCGAGTCGCTGGGTTTTTTGTGCTGCCGCTGAAGTGGAACCTCATGAATGATACACCGCAATATGTAGTTTTTGGAGCGAGTCATCGTCCCCCGCTCCTGATGGCGGACCGCTTTTGTCACCTTGTGGTTTCTGTTTCATGCTATCGTCAACTCCACTCTTGTTCCTTCCTTTTTCCCCCTCCCGCTAACGTACAAAATCAGGATTTTTCACTCTCAAGAAGCGAGTACGTTTGCCTCCTTCACTTACTCCCTTCTGCACTCTTACCTGTTTTTAGCCAGTGCCCTTTTTTGCCTGGCTGGCCTAAGCACAACGGAATATAAATATATAAATATAAAACCTTTTGCCCCTCCACCCCCTGTTGTTAATGGTGTTATGACCAAATGGGTCTGGCAGTGTGAGCAGCAGTGGCCCCTTCTCTCCTGTGGCCTCCAGCAGCCAGCGAAACTGAATATTACATAGGGTCCGTCCAGAAGGGGAGCAGTGAGCGCCCGTTCATTTGTGCTGCATGGGGCAATTTTAACTCTTCCAATGTGGCATTAGCCTGCCAGCCAACTGGGTTGTTTCTTGGTGCTAAAACCCTCACATGGGTTCTTTTAATTCCTATTTTACTTTGAAAACTAACACACTTTTTTTTCCCCCCTACAGCTTATCTCTTTTCCTTCACTTGTTTTTTATTAACGTTAAGTTCTCCGCAAGTCACTTTCATCCACTTTTGCTCTCTTTGGTGCGATCCAGCAGCCTTTTCTTCTTCTTTTGTTTGTTTCGCACGCAGCGAGATCAAAAGTCTTTTTATTCCCAGTTTTATGTGGCTGAAGAGTAAAAGACAACAAAATAAATCTCTTAAAAAACATAAAAAGATACCTCGAGTAAAGTGGAATCCCATACCTCCAGTTGGCCGTGTGTGTTTTGTTGCCAAGCAGGAACATGAGTAACATTGTTTGTTTCATTTTTGTCTCTAAACTAAAGAACTTTACACGCATCTGAGGAGGAAACAGTGACATTTTGCTTGCACACTGTGTGTGTTTATGTGCGTGTGTGTGTGTGTGTGTCAGGCAGTTTTGGGTGTGTAATGCAATCTGCGTCTCTGTATTGCAATCTGTGTTTGTGGGGGATTTGTTGTTATTTGTGGGTTTACTATTGAAATGTGTTTCCATAACGTTCCTGTCTGTGCTCCATCTGATCAAGCACTGATCTGTGTGTCAGTGAGGATGTTTGTATGTTTGGATTGACATCGTGTGCATGCAATACATTTGGCTGAGTGAAATACAGTCTGCGTGTATGTGGTGCAACTGTGCATCCGTTTAGATCCATGTAAACATGACGTTTTGTTCTCAGAACTATCTGTGTGTTCAATTTCGATGTGTTCGTCTGCTATGGAACTTTGTTTGTGTCTTGTTTGTTTGTTTTCCTCACTCAAATTGAGAGATGGGTCATTCACATTCAGTATCAGCCCTCAGTCCCGCCCTCAGACCGGCTCTGATGCACTAAAGCTTGGTTGACAGAATTAAAATTGCACGTCTATGTAAATATTTTTTCTCAATAAGCAACTCTGCTTTGGCCATATGGTGTGGCATAAACCTGTGTTGGAACAACAGCGCGGGAGGCAGTAAGTGTATAGCAGGGAATCAGGGAGGTCTTGTCTACCGGCTCCTCCACTGCTGGGGGGGCGTCGGGAGAGTCGTCAGCGCGCTGATCTGGAACGCCAAATGCTCTGTGAAGGTGGAACACGCCCCTCACGAGCGGCGCCTAACACAGTGCCTCCACCAGTCATCCGCTCGCTCCTCTAATCTACTGTACCGAGTCACTCGCAACTTCTCTCTATTGTCTTGACATTCAGCTGTGACACCGTGAGCCTTTGAGAAGACATTTGATTTTCCAGCCTGTCAGGTCGGATATTTTATTCCTTTTTATTCAGTACAGTGAGAGAAAAATGACGAGAGTGAGTGTTTCGCAAACATGAAGGTTTTCTCCACCAGCTCTGTCGCCCATGTGTTTTCGAAGTGTGTGTGTGTGTGTGCGTGTGTGTGTGTGCACGCGCTGTTTCCACTGCGCTGCTTGTGATTCCTTTCCCCCTCGTCCTGCTACAGGCAAAGGACCCGAGACGCTGTTCGCGGGGCAGAAGCTGAATGACAACGAGTGGCACACGGTGAAGGTGGTGCGCAGAGGCAAGAGCCTGCAGCTGTCGGTGGACAACGTCACCGTGGAAGGTGAGCTGTGATTGGGTCCCGTCCGGGGTGACATCAGATGGGGGGGAGGATAACAGACAGGCAGCTGGGATGAATCCCAGAAGTCTATGAGTCAGTCAGGAAAACGTTCATCAAGCACCCTTCAGACAAGTGTCTGGTAAAACTCAGAAACACACAATGAAAGACAACAGATGGACCGACAAATGAGACACACATTCAGTATATTCACATACACACAGGTGTATAAACAGACACACAGGTTGAGGTACACCTGTACTATTTGATGATTGATGACAGATAATTGAAGATGATACACTGAATAATTTCAAGAAAAATGAATGAAAGAAGATAATCTGTACAAAAATGCTCACACAGCATGTAACGTGATGCATTTAAAAATGTAACAAATCCATAGACTCAAATAGAAAACGGTGGGTTTATAAAGGTCATATAACAAAGAAAATGGATGCAGCATACATAAAAACAAATAGAACATAATAAGATAAGAATAAAACTGATAGAATAAAGAATGTTTTCAATGTTATATTATTTTTCTGACTTGTTGATGTTGAATCTGTTCAGGTGATTCATTCCAATTAGAGTGACAGTGGCTCAGAGTTGCCATATGGTTTGCTGGTTCAGGCCAACATTTATAAGACATATGAAAAAAAGTTTCAAGTAAAAATATCAAATTATTGCTTGAATCACATTCAGCCATCCCATATGGTGTCTGTGAGTAAATCCTGATATACATGGTTTGGTTGCGATGTTGCCTCCCACTCCGACTTTCACCGCACAGCATGACTCATCTTTGAAAGGCTGCAAATGGCAGACAAGCTCACAACCCTGACACACACACACACGCACACGCGCACACTCACGCAAAACCAATACAACATACTGTATGTAATTTAGACTGACGATGCCAGAGTGCCTTTTATACATATGCTTCAATGTGACTGAGAATAGGAGAGAATAGCGCGGGAAGGACGAGAGAGGTCGAGAGACGAGGTGGAGTCCGTGCCGGCGGGCCCCCCAGGCGACAGGACGGCAGGGCAAAGAAGAGGGGAAGGGGTGGGGGAGAAAGGTGCGAGTAAGATGGAAAGAGAAAAGTGGGCCTGCTGGGGCCGGAAGGAGGGATGAAAGGAAGGAGAGAAAGCGTGACCCAATGAAGCCAAAGCTGCTCAGCAACTGGGGGAGACGCAAGGGGGAGGGCAGGGGGGACGCCTGGGGGAGTCCTCGCAGCACCGCTCAATGTGCTGCCTGGATGGGCCTTTAACCACTGATCGTTACTCTACATCCACCATCCAGAGCACCACCAGCAGTGCAGAGATCTGATGCAATGTTATGTTTCTTTCAGGATCCGGTTTTGAGGTTTACCTGCTTTTTCAGCTGCTTCTGTGATGTGGTGCTTTGCTTGAATGGGCATTTTTGAAGTCTGAACTACTTTCGTTTGCCTCCTTCCAAAAACTTCATTAGCCAATTTTATGCAAATAATTCGCAGTGGGAGTCGAGCATCATCACGAGTCTTGAGGAAAAAAACAAAAAACAACTCTTTTTATTTAATTAGCATCATATTTTTGTCTTCCTTGCTCCATTTCTTCCACTGCAGCTACTTAAAATGGATAGATTATGCAGCAGGCACACCTGAAGTTAGCTAATGAAATCGTCAACGATATATTTTAGTTTTTCGTGTTGCAGTTTTCTCTTTGAAAGCGAATCTTCCAAACGTTTGATGGCTGTGACGTTTTTCTTGTATTGACTTCAAATGCCAATCACATGGTCTCCCATGAGCTCACGCTATTGCCCTCCATTTTCAACCCATCCTCAGGCCAGATGACCGGCGCCCACACCCGTCTCGAGTTCCACAACATTGAGACGGGTATCATGACGGAGCGCCGCTTCATATCAGTGGTGCCCTCCAACTTCATCGGCCACCTGCAGGGCCTGAGCTTCAACGGGCTGCCCTACCTGGACCAGTGCAAGAACGGCGATATCTCCTACTGCGAGCTGAACGCCCGCTTTGGCATGCGCCACATCATCGCCGACCCGGTGACGTTTCGAACGAAAGGCAGCTACTTAGCGCTAGCCACGTTGCAGGCGTACGCCTCCATGCACCTCTTCTTTCAGTTCAAAACCACCACGCCCGATGGACTGATGCTCTTCAACTCCGGTGATGGGAGCGACTTCATCGTCGTGGAGTTGGTGAAGGGGTGAGTTCCAGGTGTTAGATCTCAGTCTATGTATCTGTTTTCCAGAGAAATATCGAAACTCGCTGTCGTAGGGGAGAAAATGAACAGATAAATAAGGGAAACAGTGGAAAATCTGTTTTTCTTTGCTCTGGTTTTCATGCAGTCATGCATTTGCTGATAGAATGTGCTTTATGGGGATAAAATCTCCAGACGGATTGTTCTGCAGCCCCATAACTCACCACATTATTATTGGGTGTCTGGAACGGATGAATTAGATCTTTATTCTCTCTTGCGGGGAAGAACGCTTCAGTCTTCCTGCAGATTAATCACAAAAACCCCAGGTTCTACTGTACTGTTTTGAACCCGCCTTGTGATTGGCTGAGGAAATAGGCTTCGTTTTTACCAAGTAATTTTAGCTTGCGGAGCACCGGCTCAACTCGGCAGCTCGACGTTCACTTCTTCCTCGTCCCGCTCTCGGCAAATTCCAGCCTCATTTATTATCATCAGGAAAACCAACTACCAAGAAAATTAGGGGGAAAGAAGGCCGTCCTTTCTACTCAGACCGGACAAGAGTTTTTCACTTAACCCTCCTGTTCAGCGGCTGATCGGCCTGACCCAATTCCGAGATTGAAGGGACAATATTTTAATTATTACCTACTGGAGCTTGAGAAACCTTTTGTGGCGGGTTCGAATGGCGTAAACGGACGTGAAAATGGCAAAAGGGCTCATTTCGCAGGATCTCAAGCAACGGTGATGCAAAGCAGCTATTAAAGTTTCACATGAAAAAGCACGTGAATCGATAAGGGAACTTTAAGATTTGAAACGATCAACGTAAACCTTCAGTTTAACTTGATAAAGCAAATAAATGTGACCAATGAGCCCGCTTTTACCTCTTAATTAAGAATGTCGAAGCAACAGGACATTTTTGAACTGAGGAGTATTTGGTGACTTTTTTGGAGAGACATGAAAAGAAAAGACAGAGCAAGCCCGGAATAAACTATTCCGACTTGTGAATCGTATCGCCTTGCGAGCGCTTCATAATTAGAGTCGCTCCTGCTGGCGTATCTACCTTCCTCTCGCGGTCTATATTCAGCCCCCCCCCCCATTACAACACAAAAGCCTGAGCTGCTCCTGCCACACAAAGACAAGAGGCTTCATAAAGGAATTGGAATCGGGGTGGAAAACACACACACGCGCATGCACACCTTGAATGAGGCGGCCCACAATAGCCTTAACCCAGCACACAAAAGACGGCCATGTTTGTGTGAAGGAGGGAACTGTGCCACCCCGTTTGGCTCTGGGCGAGCAGGGAGTGGAAGACAAAAAGCCGGCGTCTATATTTACACGTCAGACGAGTTTCAGAGCAGGACACAAATCCCAGGTTGTTCTTAATATCCTCACCAAGAAGTAGTTGTTTTTCTTTAAAGACCTCACCACGATGCCTTCCCGTCCCCTTCCTCCGCAGCTTCGTCCACTACGTCTTCGACCTGGGCAACGGCCCGTCGCTGATGAAGGGCAACTCAGACAAGCCGCTCAACGACAACCAGTGGCACAATGTGGTGGTGTCCCGGGACGCCAACAATGTACATACGCTCAAGATCGACTCGCGCACCGTCACTCAGCACTCCAATGGAGCCCGTAACCTGGACCTCAAAGGTAAGAGTCGCAACGGCGAACTCGCTTGGTTCAGAAACTTCTAATGAAGAAGTACAAAAAGTGTCGGTGTGCAAGGCGACTGAAAATGGACAGAGGTCAGAATAGAAGTTTGCGAAAGCAGTAGAGACCATAGACTTCACCTTGAGAGATGACCGCCACCGCTCCCCCCACCTCCTCCTCCTCCAGACGCTGGCTTTACAGGAGCAAGAGAGCAATCTCAGAGCAATATCCTGGACTCACCGGTGTACCAGAATGACCCGAGACCAACACGGCAGGTCGACACGATAAACAAAGAGTCGCAGCAGAAAACAATGCCGGCTTATCGGCTCGCACGTCGCCCTGTTCTGCTGCCCTCACCTGTGTGTTTCTGCCTGTCTGACTGGAAATACAGTCACATCATGAGCACATAACTCTTAGCAGAGATGTGCTGCTTGGACTTCCATAAACACGAGGTGTTTTACCAGGGACTGGAAGCAGCGTGTTCTTGTTCTGTCTGTTGTGGCTTTTGAGCCTCACTTGTACCTTAACATATGGACCCCCAGCGGACAGGTTACAAACGGCACTTTCAAACTCGCAAAACCATCCTGCAGGCTCAATTGAAGCCTCTTGTGGCTCAGCTTGGGCCCACAGGCAGCATGTTTGACACCCCCGATCTCAGACCCTGAAAGTTTGCTTCTCTGATGTCTTTCTTTTTGTTTCTTTGATGCTTCAGAGAGATTGAGACTGGAGCCAGACTGTGGCAGCGTAAAAACAAAAACTCACAAATCTCCCCCACTTGAGAGGAAGACACTGGAGTGTTAACAGAGGACACGCAGGAGCGTTGCCAGTGTCAGACTCCTTCAAGTGTCTGCATGTGCAAATTTTTTCTCCTCGCCTGTGGATGATTCACTACGTTTCTGCCTGTGTCACGGGCGCAAGTTGGACAAGCTCTAGAGGGGTTGTTGTGTGAGAGACATTGGAAGTAGGGGCGAGCCCCTGGGTCTAGGAAAGGACAGCAAGGAGCCAGGAGATCAAAACGCAGCATTTTTTGGAGGGGCAAGATATGATTCGCTGACATATTTACTCCTGTTTTGTTCTGCCGGAGTATGCACAGTGCATCCGAAGGGATGAGGCACGGTCTGCTAGGGGATGGCGTCGCGCCAGAGTCCCGAATGTCCCCCCGGGTTGCAGACAAAGTTAATGCACGCAGGATTTTACGAGCTGGACACAGCGAGTGAGGAGTGCAGAGCGGGCTCGGGGGGCTTTCAACGGTGACACATGATTAGATAGATGGCTGCTTTATTCGTCTCTGAAGGGCACATTCAGACATCCGGTTCCTCCTCCGAGTGATTAAAAATCAAAGTCGCTATCGGAATAGGAGTCAAAGAAGAAAAAAATATGATTTTATGTGTTTATGTTTAGTTTTTGTGGCAGTCCGTCCGTCTCGTTGGCTTCTCTGAATGAGGACCCTCAGCAGGCTCTGGGAGGAAAATCAGCAGATGGTGTTTCTCCACCCACCGGATGTTGAACCTGCGCCCCATACCATCGTCCCCATTATTTTGACCCAAGCAGGCGAGATCAGTAGAAATAAATCTTCCATCACGGTTTATGTGTCGTCTTCGCTCTTCTGCGTTCCCCAAATCTGCACTATTGAAGGACAGATCAGTCACCATCCCATTTTGATGAATTCTTGCTCTAAAGGGGTTTTTTTCCCCCGAGTCTGACGAGCTGCAGTGTAATTGTGTATTCATTATGCGCTGCGCGATTGATGGTTTAAAGAAGCTCGTCTTCTGTTCAACCGTGCATGCTTCTATCAACACTGGCGATCTCCTACAGTAAAGTGAGGCAATTAACGTCTGTAATTAAGAGGCTTTGTCTTTGATTGATTGCTTCTGTCTGGGATGCGCCAAAGACTGCTGTCAATCAGTGCTGGGATTAGACGGCAGGATCATTAACAGGGGAGCTTTTTTTGAAGAAGTCGCTGCGGCGGTCCTGCAACTGCATGTTGTGCTGTTTTTTTGTGGGCCCCTGATGTAGGAGACCCTGTCTGTACACTCTCCCATCATTAGCTGTCGCGTTGAATTGCCTCTTGTTTGATTACAGCCGAGCAGATTGTGAGGGTAAAGGGAAAACAGCCACAAAGCTGAGCAAAATGTTCATCTTGTCAGTGAACTTAGTTCATTTTTCACCAGCTTAAAATGGCTTACTTTTATCACTACAACATGCAGACTTGGAGTAATGTACCAAGAGCAACTTTAAACTCATAAGAAAGTGTTGATCCTTTGGTTTTCTTGTACAGCAGCCACCTAAGAATACGCCCAAAATGTTGAGCTCAGCAGCAACAACAATACTTCAGGTGGATTATTGTGTTTTTTTCTCCCGAATGAAAGCAAGAGGAGCCCCAGATTGGCCAAAGACAGCAGTGTGTGCGACGAGGGAGCAGCCCTCCCTCTGCGTTATTAATGCACGAGTTCCACTGTTTGGAACTTCTTCATTTTCCAGCCCCCCTGTTCTCCATCCACACAGCTCGTCTGCAGGGGATGGAGATCCAGGCGGCTCGGGTGCCGGCGGGGAGTATCGGGGTTGTAAATCTCGCTTCAGAGGACTTCAGAGGGAGAGGCTGATGTCTCTATCCTCAATTCCCTCGTCTAATTGGCCATTCAAACCGCTCCGTGTGTTTCGGCGGCACCGACGAGTCCCCAGTCAAAACACTGTGTGCAGCTCAGTGTAAACAACAGAGCGATGCACCATGCACCAACACCCCCCCCCAAAACATGCGAATGTAGGTGGAGAAGTCCTCTCCGTGAAGCTGTACGAACATGTACATGAGAGAACTTAAAGCGCCGAGTTCCACGGCGCCTTTCCTCTCTGGTTCGTGCCCGCCCTCGCTCAGCAGTCGCGCTCAAAGCTCTGCAAATCAAATACGGAGGAAAATAGCAACAATAAGCCCATTTTTTCCCACAATCTCTTTGCTCTGTTTTAACGGCATTTTAGGGGAAAGGAGAGGAAGAAAAACCCCATTCTCCGAGCTTTATCTGTGTAATTGTGCAGAGAAAATGGTGAAAATGGGTTTTTGTGCGCTCTGTCTTCCTTCCCCTTTGTTTTGGAGCTGGCAAGAGAAAAGGAAAAGAAATCTTCAAGGCGCCCCGTCTTTGTCAGCTCAAGTATGATGAGGGAACAACTTGAGCGGTCCCCGAGGAGAGTGCGCGGATGGATACCGAACAGCGAGTACAGGTCCCAAAGTGCCAAACTCATTGGAGTTGTGTTAGATCCCTGCTGTGCAAACATAACATCGTTCACAAAGTAGCCCCTGTTGATTCGACAGCAACCGCAGCTCCCAACGCCAATGTGCCAGAGACACTTCCCCGGAATGATGGGAGAAGTTGATTAAAACAGAGAAGGTGGGGTGATATTCACAGATTGCGATAAGCTGGATGTTATATCAGAGAGTGATTATAGTTGGAGTCCATTAATTGGATATGGAAGCATTTGTTTGGACGGCGACCAGCGCCGAGTGCAGGACGCTCTGTAAACGACTGGAACCATTCCTGTTAGATTCATCGTTACGCTTTTAAAAAGGGAAACGGCAGAGAGCGAAGCGGGTTCCTTCTTCCGAACACATACGTGACGATAAGCATCATCAACCTCGTGTCACGCCGGTTCGCAAGCAGACCTGATAAAAGACGACTTGTTCCAGCGGGTATGGGGGGCTTTAGCAGACCTCGCCAACATTTTCTCTTGAAAGTGTATCTCATTAAGTTCTATTGTTTACGTGAGCTGTCTTTGTCTCGTGATATTTAGCATAATCGAAGTCCGGATGTCATCCTGGGAACGAAAGAAATGGTGTTAAATGGGTTATTCTTGGAACATTCGCTCCTGAGTGGCCCATTGGGAATCCCTGCAGTGTTACCAACATCCATTCCCAGCCTCTGCTTTTATCCAGAAAATAGTGGTGTTAATTATCACAGAATAAATTAAATAGGATTCCCTTTATCAAACAAAGACCCCCCCTCCAACCCCCTTAATCTCAGCAGGGAACTGTCAAACTGTTTTGTTTGATGCCTTGTATCACGAAGGCCACTTCACTGCTGCATTTCAATTGAATTATTCAAGTACTTCTAGAAGCGATCGCATGTTGGTGGCATCTTTATTGTTTTACGATTTTCCAAACAAAACTTCCAAAGATTTTATTTCTCCCTCTTTTTCGCTGGTTAAATACCTCCGTATTTAACAGTTGCCAGGTGCCACTGGCAGTTTTTAACATAACTACTGCGTTCAGGTGGGTTTTTTGGGGGGGGGGCTTCACCGTGGTTGTACAAACGAGCCCGTTACACGGAAGACAGGCCTCCTGGAAAGGCTGTGACAATTAGCAGCATCCTCTCTGTGACGGGCACCAACAGAGTTTATGGGACGTGTCTTTATCCTGCACCCCAGGGCAGCGGTCAGGGTGGACGGAGGCTAATAGAACCCATTTACCCATGATAATTATTCTGGTTATTACGATTAATTAAAAAAAAAGATGGTGATATATTGATCATTTATTCATTAGTGCTACACGTAGCTCCTTGACGGAAGGACGCTTAAGGTTAATTAGCAAATGTTGTCTGGCCAAAAGAGAAAAAAAATGCCTCTTGCTGTTTCCTGAGACATTTGAGCAATTAGCCTTACTTCCTTAGCTTAGCAACACATACATGAATTGCTAATGGGGCCATGTGTATGGTTATATCTGCTCCTATATAGTCAATTAATGATATGTTACAAGTATTTTTTTTCAGTTTCTGGTTCCATGTTTTACTAATTAGTGTCACTTCCTTTGTGTAGCTCCTGGCAACAAATAGAGGTCACGATGTACATCGTCATGTAGAAGGCAACAAGAATTGCTTCATATTAAAATATCAAGCAAAGCAAGAACAGGAAATAATGCCTTTCACCAAACAACGCCGAATCTCAAATGATAACCAATTATTCTGAGCCGTTTGGGCGCTTTCAAAGTTGAAGCCGAAGGGAGGTGTTGTTGGACGGGCCGGCGGAGAGCCAAACACCCCCCACCACCACCACCCAGCCCCCTCAGTGGAAGATTAGCCCCATTCACTGCCAGGAGAACGCGTCAATGTCAAAGACATTACCGTTGTGATTAAATACAGTGATGGGAAGTGAGCAATATCAACAAGAGTCGAATCAATCTAATGAAGCATTTTTCAGGTTGAGGAGATGTTGGGGGGGGGGGTGAGGAGGGAGGAGTAATTTGGCATCCCGTATTCAGACGGCGCCTGTCCCTTTTCCTTTTGAAGACGCCTGCTAATGAGGCGCACTCGCGCAGAATTGTAAAGAGATGACATTGAATATGTTCCATTTTCCGACAAAAGCAGAACAAATTGAAACACAATGTGGAGGAGAGGCTTGGCGAAGGCAGGGAGGAAGAGAAAGGAGGAGGAGGAGGGCCAGACAAACAGGTACACACACATTTTAATGAGCACGGCTCTTGCCAGCAGGGAAAATTGAGATTAGCCGTTTGATCGCCCCAAAGCTTTTTCCTCTCCTTTCCTTTTTCTTCCTCTTGCTCCTTTTTTTTGGTTAATATCAGCATCTGAAAAAAAAACCAACAACCTCAAGCTACCCGCTAATCTTGCCAGAATACCAAAAAACCCCTTTTTCATCCCTCCCAGCAGAGCAGAAGGTAAACTCTTCCTTTTCCTGAGGTTTTTTTTCTTTTTTCGGTGGGCTCAAAAGCAAGAGGTGGGTCCTTAAAGAGACCACGGAAGGAGCTCTGGCAGCAACTTTAAAGCGGCTGCAGTCGGTGTTAAAAAGAACAAAAACAGACTAAAGCTGAGAAATGTTTCCCTTTCATTCCTCCACACCTGGATTTTAATGGGTTGGAGAAACTTTTTTCTAGGGGGGGTAGGGGGAAGCCAATAGGACGGCACTCACTGGCACCATCCTGGATAACGCTGGCACTCAGGAAATGAGGTGGACACACTTCCAAAAGCTGATGGAAACGGAACAATTTTAAGTTCATCCAGGAAAAGACCCGTTTCATCTGCAATACGCTTTCAGAAACTGCAGAACCCTCCGATTGCTCGCGCTCTCTGCTGTGCAGTCTGCAAGGAAATTATTTTTTTTGGGGGGGGGGGGTTGTTTTGTTTTCACCAATGCCATCTATAGTTTTTGTTCTGATATATGATTTTCTTCTCTTTTCACATGGCATGGCAATTAAGCAATTTGTGCGAATTAACTGAAATATTCATTTGAAAAATCCACTTGATAAATTCTGATTGTGAGGGACCAAGAGAACCCTCTGTAGAGAAAATTGCACTCAATTCTCTTCTTCTGATCTTTATGCGACACGTATGAGCTCACTTTTCCCCTCCAGTGCTTTAGCATGGGGGGGGGGTCTTTTTTACAGCGAGTAAATAAATGGCAAAGGGCTAATTAGCGGTCCAGACAGAGCTGGAGTAGCCACATAAGGTGATTTAGCTTAAGGTTAGCTGTCCGTCAGCCGCAGCCTAATTGCTTCTGGGGAGGGAACGGCGAATACACACCTATGAATGGCTTCAACCCTAATTTGTAGCAAATGGACCCCGATGGCAAAGTGCTGTCTGTAATTTCTTGGGTGCAGTACATCGTTCAGACCACAAGGGAGAACTTGTTGGAGATTTTAACCGCTATTCCTAATCCCTGCCAGCATGCAGTTGTGTTCCCATCAAATAAACTCGTTGAGCTTTAACAGACCATTAAACAAACAGTAAATCTCTATTCAGGCTGAATAAATTCATTAGTTTTAGTTCCATTTATGGAAATTCACAATGGTAGTTTTAAATAACAGGAAACAAATGGTGTGTCAAACGTCCTTTGACTCTCTAAAATCGCCCAGAATTAACCTTGAATTGCCCGATTCAATAAAAAAGTGAGTGAGATGGTCATTTATGCACATTTTCGCAGATGAGTCATGAGGAGAGCCCAATGTGCAGTGGGTTGCAGTGGTCTGCCAGCCGCTGAGAGAGGTTAATCAAAACTGTAGAAATTTTTAACTTAGCACAGTGAGAAGCTGAAAATACTAAATTTGGCAGAGAACTCCACCAAGAAACTGAAAAAAGCAGAGTGGTGCGAACACAGAGGGAGAAAAAACAGTGACAGAAACGCACACCGCGAGAGGCTGAGCTGTGCTAGCACACATGTGGCAGGGAGCCTTAACGAGAGGCAGGTGGAGGCAATCAGGCTTAACGAGCAGGGCCAGCACCTGTGCAGAGAGGTGCCACAGAGCCACCAGTCCCCGGAGGAGACAACGGTTGGACATGGCACCAGAGAGGCAAAATAACGCAAAGAATGACACGTAGCCAACATGGCGGCAGAGGAGGAACAGAAAGCAGAACCTTAACTTGACCTTGAGGATCTCAAGGAGGGATACAGGACCAGGAAAGAGGAAGCGAAACAGGATGCAGTGATAATGTAAGAGCAAAGGAACAGCACAGAACTAAGGGAAATGTTGCATACATATTAATTCCTTGCTGTGGTTGAGTTGAAACCTGCATCTGATGAGATTATAAATAAAAAAATGCTGTTTTATGGCTCACTCGTCCGTAATATTGCCATTAATAAGTGATGATGTCGATGTGCTGTATTTCCTGTGAGGGAGCTTCTCCTTGTACTCATTTCTCTGTAAGAGGATGAAGATGAGTAGCCATGCAGCAGCTTTATTGTCTTCCTCAAGGACACCGCCATGTGCACAGCCTTTGGTAAACCATACCCCCCAGTGTTTTGAAGGCCGACAGGCCTCTTGGTCCAGCCGAATCTGGCCCTGGGCGGCGCCGCTGCTGGGGTCAGAACTGACTCGTCGCAGCCGAGTGTCCTGCCGCCGAGCGCCATTCGTGCCAGTGTGCTTGCTGACCTCCTGTCCTCCCACTCTCGCCATAGTATTGGCATTCCTGCTCGGGAGACCGTTTTGGTCATGAAGGACTTGGAGCGCCAAGCTCCGCTCGCCCTCCGCCGATACACATGCACCGTCACATCCCGGGGGGGGGGGTTTCCTCCTGTCCTTCTCCAGTATTGTGCCGGCAGAAGAAATGTCATCGCCATTATGTCGAGGTCCACTCCATCATTATGCAAGAAAGAATACATTTCTGCTCCTCTCGCTTCCTATTATCGCCTTCTTCTAAAGCGCCGTGTCAGCATGAATAGCCTTTAAGACCCCCATCTCTGGGGCAACAGCAACAAGAGGAAAGCGCAGATCTATTAAATGACGGACAAGATGGAGACGGTAAAGAGAAGCGCGGCTTTGTCTGTTAATGGCCGTAATTGTGCTCCCATTAATTCATAATTCTGGCACCACGGAAAAGTAGAGAAAACCCTTTCAGTGTGGAATTCCTGCCGAAGCTGCAGCGCCCACGTGTTTGTGAGAGTTGCGCGACCCCCTGTGAGCTCCTGCACACCAAGTCTGAGGACCTGGAGCGCCGGAAGCCTTCAAGGTCTTGCCGTGTTGATGGCCTGCTTGGAACAAGCAATCATAGCTGTGAAAAAGGCGATTGTAAAGGTGTCGTAACCTGCAGCACCATTAATGACGACCGAGGTTGGGCTCCGTGAAACAACAGAGTTGTCTCCAACACTGAGTGGACTTAGTTTTGGGTCTGATGGCAGAGGAGTGTGAAAGCGTTTCACGTACTTGCAAGCTATTCAAACTACATCCTGGTCGTCATGGAGATATGTGGCTCCACGTCGTTTTTTGCAGCTCCAGCCCTCAATTTTTTTCTTCAATGTTAAGGGAAGCGAAATCAACGAGTGGTCGTCTGGTCCGCTGCTTCGGAGTAAAACTGATTTCGCCATCTTGATTGGATGACATCGATTGTCGGAGTGACTTCGCTCCAGGTGGTTCCCCCGAGGCGTGTCGGCTCCAATTGTTGCGAGCACAAACGATAAACCGGGAAGGTTCTCCTTGAAATCTGGCGATTGCTATAAAAGGAAAGTGAGAAGCACCTGTGGACAAGGTGCTTTTTTTCACTTGTTGAGAGGACTGTGGATGGCAGCCAGGGTGGAAGCAGAGTAACAACCCGTCTATGATTTTGATCAACAAACAGCACACCTTATGACTGAATCAGGAACGTAGCCTACTTGGTCACTGATGTCTTCGCTATGTCTGTGGAAGTTTCCTTTACTTTCAGTTGTATTTTTATTGGAGCCTTATCAACCGTAACTATTCTTTCCTGGTGAAAAATGACTGGTTGAACTTTACAGTTTTTTCGAGGAAGTCACGCAGAGACATTTAATGTTAATTATTCAGCCTGAATCTTGAGATATGCCAACTTTTAGTGCCACGTCATCCCGCACAAGGTCCAGTAAAGTCTCACCTTCCCCTCCAGCCTATTTTTGTTTCCTTTTGATTCATTTCCCTCCCGCGTCCTTCCCTCCACCCCCTTTATTTTTCGGCTCCGTGTCGGTGCTCTCTCGATAAATGATGGGTCTGCTAGTGCTGCAATAGAGCGGTGTGTTTTAGCTCTCTTTTTTTTTCTTCCACCCCCTCTCTTGCACCGACCTGTCTTACATTTCAATTTACTCGAGCATTACTCAGAGCTCTGGCCATTTTCCCGCCGCACCTTCTTTTCTCTCTCGCGCTTCATCTCCTCGCAGTTTCATCAAAAGCCAGAGATGGAGCGCCGATAGAGGCGGCCCCTCCATCTGAGCCTGCACCCTCATACATGTGCTGCAGCGTATATATGCACAGAACAGGATGCAGTCATTGAAAACCTCATAAAGCTGATTGACGTCAACGATACAGTCAGTAAACATCCTGGATTATTATGTCAGGAATGTTTTAAGGAAACGGACCAAAATCTGAAATCCGGATTCTAACCTGAAGCATTTTTTTTTGAAGATGATAGAAAGAAGTCATATTGCAAGAAAAAATATCAAAGATTTGCTGTAAACTGGAGTTCACAAACATGCATGTGGGACAGGACAGAGTAGAAGACCTGAGATTCAATCCAAAGTGACCTGCGTCACAATGAGGGAGCAAAGAAAAGAGACTGTTTCAATTAGCATTGACAGACTCTGCGTCTTTTGTACAAGGGCTGGCTGATGTGAATGTGGCAACAGGTGACAAACTGCAATAATCCGCTCTGATGTAAGAATTGTTGGTAATTGGCTTCGATTGCCTGGAACCAGACACACTCAGACGAGGGTTCGATCTCCTGCTGTTGCAGTCACAGAAGCTGTCAAGCTGTCGAGATGCTCGGTGTGCTTTTGATTCCCCAAATTACATATAAAATCACAATAATCTACCACATCCAGGTGTTTTTTTCCCTCCCAAAAGAGACAATGCCGCCCGCTTTGTTCCACATCACGTAGATCTCCGGGGCCCCATCGGCTGGCGTGAAGCCACCTGGCAGATGTCTGACTAATAATAAGGCATCTAATGAATGCATCTTTTTTTCCCCTTTTTAACCAAACACACATACACACACACACACACACACACACACACACACACACACACACACACACACACACACACACACGCACACACGCA
>JASSRZ010000060.1:1407540-1467150 GCA_032164315.1 Malacoctenus gilli
CACACACACACACACACACACACACACACACACACACACACACACACACGCACACACGCACACACACACACACACACCCATCATAGAGGTCCTGGAAAGGTGGTTTGTGTCCCAATTTTCGTCCACTTGTCAGTAAGCACCTCACTTATTCCTACTTTTCATCTCCAATGCTTTAAGATGAGCACACAGAATCTAGCAAATACTGTGCTAGTTTGACGGTCACGCCTCGCTCGTGGCTCTTGCAAGGGATTGCACCGTTTCCCTCTTTTTACCTTGCAAGATATTTCTCCCTGCTCGCGTCACATGACGAGAACCAGTCGGTTATTGACTTGAAACAACCTCTCTTGAAGTAGCGCTCCCTTTTAATTAAGGTGACCTGGCAGGCCGACCGCCCCGGCCTCAGATTGATACCAGTTATTGAGAAAGATAATGAGAAGAAAAAAAAAGAACCTTGACTGAAGAGCATCTGCGAAATCGCCCCGGTGCTTCAGCTCTGTTATAATCCAGAACACCTTGTATATCAACGCCAACAGAGATCATCCTTGTGGTGAGTTCAAAACAGACATCACGGGGAAGAAATATTGTTTTTTTCGGTCTATTTAAAAACCTCGCAGCAGGTGGAGAAGTTGAAGAGAGGCCCACCATAACTTATAGGATTACTGAGCTTTTTTTTCTTCCTCTGTGTGATCTCCTCTTGTGTTTAACAGCAGAGGCATACTGAAGCGAAATGCCGAGTCGTTCTGGCAGACGGTGAATAATAGGAGGGCTAGAACGTGGTGACAGCAGCCACAGGGAAAGATATGTGCGCACTGTCTGATTCACAGCTAGAGGTTCTTCACCAAGATCAAACCGCTGACTGTACCACGTGCGTGGAACATATATATAATGATGAGAGAGACATTTCTCTAGTCCGCAGTCACTAATTAAGTGGACCAACCTGACGGGGCCTCACTGGAAGACATCATCTTAGACATTGATGCGCTATCGGAAAAGACCAGGGCTGTTGTAACGCACCAGTATGTGTAGGTCATATGGAAAATGCATAAATGATTTTCAAGTGCTGTCAGGCTCAGTGATCTGTACCCGTTTTACGCTCGAGAACAGAGATCCCTCAGGCAGGCCGTTAAAATGAGGATAGTACATGTTTAGAGTTTAGCAGAGTTTGCTGACTAGTTTTACATATTTTTATTCGATATAAAGCTGAATCTCAACATATGGGCCGAACCTGGCACGTTGTCTAGCTTAGGTACTCTGTGGTGGATCTGTGGTTTTTGTGTGTCCTTAGAGATTTTCTCGTGAATGCTTTACAGACTGCAAATGTCAGCCTATCCTCTTGATAGCTCAAATGCACATTGGCGCCGGTTAGGGGAGGAAGTTTCTCGATTTCAGCAGAGTTCTGGTTGAGTTGAGTTGGGCAGAAGATGTAGTTGTGAAGAAGTAGCAAAGGGTAGAGGGGATAACACATGACAATGTGTGTGTGTGTGGGGGGGGGGGGTCCTCACAGAGAAGGAGAGGTGGCACGGACGTGGAGAGGAATCCGGCGGGGGGAAAAATTGGAGGCAAAAAGATGGTGACCGAGCAAATCGCGGTTCGAAGAGCACGACCAGTGCAGAGCGAAAGCATGCCGAATGCAGAGTGACATTTTCTAGAGGGGGAACGGAGGCATGAAAGCGTGTAATGATGCCTGTCTGTGTCACTGTATGATCTTTCGGAGAGTGTCACCGGTGAGCGTCGCCTCTCCTTTCAACTTTGGGCCGGCAGAACGTGAGGCCAAACGGCTCCTCCTTGTGTTTCCAACCTTTGATTCCCCCCGTTCGGAAACTGTTAGTTACTGCTTGTGTGATTTCCATACAATAAGCTTTACCATGAAGAATTATAAACCAGCGTAAAGACTTTAGATATGCTATAAACAGAGGGCGTCAAGGGCTTTATTAACAGCATATGCAGCAGTGTGTAAACAGCACAGCAACCAAAGACCTGAAGGATACAAACACATCAAATAACGCCGTCCTTGATGGGTGTATAAACAAGCTCTCAGTACTCGCATCACATAAAAGCAAGATTACAGGGCCAGTGTGTAAATGCCAGTGATTTGTGGGTGTGATGCTAATGCTAATTGAAATATCATTTGGTCACTGGGCACATCATTGCCCTGAACTCCTAACAAAATAAAATGACTACTCTTGGAGTTGATTAAACTCCGGCGAGTGTACCGCTGGTATCGGCTTAGTTCATCCGGTTATTTCCAACCCATTTGTCTCCATTAAGACTGACTTGTGCACCTTCATACTCCCTGAATTACAATGTCCTCCAGAAAGTCTCAATCCTCGTGTTTTATTTCTACCTTTTTGTTCGTTCTCTTGTACTCAAATTTCCAACACCTCTGAATATTTAGGCAGATATCACAAATAATGTTATAGTCCAGTGGTTTCAAGGTGACTTATGACAGTAAATGTCGTGACCATGATTGTTAACCAAACTTCTTCCTCTTTCTTTGCATATTGTTACAACTTAGGCAGGGAGGGCGTGTCTGTTTGTGTATGAAATTTAACAGACTTGTTTATTAGTGGAGTTAATTTGTCATCTATGTTAATTCCGAGGATCAAGTTTGCCCTTCTCTTGATGCTCATTTTAGTAGAGTGTTTATAATGAGTCACTTTAGGGCTGTAATGACTGTCATGCGATGTGCTGTCACGCTGAAGCTTTAATTTGCACACGGCCAACAGTTCACCGCCTCAACATGTGACTTGTATAATGATGCATTGGGCCGTGAGTGACGGCATGCAAAATGTATTTATAGCAGGTGAATTTTACATCCGTGGAAAGCTAATTGATTCCAGATACTGTGCTTGAAGCAATTTCTCTTCTGCATGGCTTGGAGAGGGAGAGAGAGAGCGAGAGAGCATCACCTGTGGTTACAGTAAAACAAAGCAGCAGCCGCAGCAAGAAAAAAAAACACCTGTTGTCACAATCATATCAAATAATTACAGCTTTAACTAGCATCGGTCGCTGCGTTCAAAACATCTCCCGCTATAACATTTGTTTGCAGCAGCACACGTCCAAAACAGGGAGATGCAGCGCACAACATAATTATACAACTTATAATTTAGCGTGAGCAATTAACGCACAAGCAGCCTCAACATTCATTCTCTGCACCAGTCGTCTTGTTGTGGCATCGTTCACTACACACACACACACAGATTGAAATGCCTGTGTAATTAGCAATCACAGATTCCCTGCGTCTTCCCGCGAGCTGCTTTTGTCCCAGCCGCTGCCTGGAACACACACCGCTCTGACCTGACGTCGATTCCCCTGCAGAGCCCACACAACATATACATTCAGTTGGGTGTTTTTTTGCGTTTGATTCAGTGTGTCTCATCAGTAAATATTCAGTCTGTGTCAATTACAGCTGAGAGTGATGGGGAAGCAAAACAAGCAGCTGAGAGTTAGTGAAGGCTCCGGGGGGCGGGGGGGGGGGTGCATATAAGGGATGGGTGAGGGTTCCTAATAGAGCATTTAATGAAAGTTAATGGTCGGCTTTGTGCGCATGGGGGGAGGATTGGAGAGGTGGGAGTGCGGGTATTGTTTAGACATCAGACCGGGCATTCGGCATTTGCGGCCCATTCTCGTTATCAGGCTCGTCTTAATGATGGACATAAATAATGTATACGGCAGCATTGCGAGATATGGGGAACCGCTGCAATCCCATCTCTCCACTTGGGAGCCAATTACAGACGAGGATGAAATACAGGTCTTGTCTCAGGCTGACAAGGTGTACTGACTGAATAGAATGAATAGCTTAACAGCGATTGGACTTAAACATAGCATGTCGGAAAAAGTAAACTTCCCCTCAAATTAGACAAATCCTCTATATTCTCATGGAAGCCAATGTACCCGGCATAATCAGCGCTGCTTGGATGTAAAGGGGGGAGTTGTGGGTTGATAATCAGGGAATCCAGCCCTCCTGCAGATAGGTCAAAGATAATTAAAGCCATGAAATTGGAGCGATGAGGTTTTCGCTCATGGTCGGGGAGGCTGCAAATCATACACATGCAGACCTGGTGGCTAATCTTACGCCTGAGTGGAACAACATGGAAAGTGTTGAAATTACAACGCTTGTTTGCCGTGTGCCATTATAACCATTGTTCGCCATTTGCATAAGTTGTTGTGGCTGTTGCTTCGGAGTCATTGGAGAATGACAATGTGTAGATAAAGGTGTTAGTCTACGTCATACTTTGTAGCTGGTTTGAAAGAAAAGTTGTGTCCTGAGTCAGTGTTGTGGAGCCATGAATAAACACAGACCTCGAAGCCAGCCATTGTTTTAATTATGAAGGCCCGGAGTTTTGCCAAAAGGTTTCGGTGAGCCTGATGCTGTGAAGGGGCAACGTTTCACCTCTACAATGCGACATGGAGCCTGAGTACCTTTGAAATTATGGAGTCCTCTTGCGCTATTTCTGAGATCTATCAAGAGTACAATGAAGTATGTGTCCTGTTGTCCTTGCAGAGCTCCTTTTTCTGTGTCATGAATTGTTTCTAGTGTACAAAAGCAGCACAGGTCTTGTGTATTGTGTTTTTGCAAGAATTAGCATGAATCTACATCAGGAAAGGACCAGATGTCTCTCAATAGCCTGTCTGTAACCTTATACCTGTGAGTCTTAAGCATTGTTTTCTCAAATTTTCCATAATAAGCAGCCTGCAGTCGCACTTTGTGAGGCCGCCTTTGGTTCAGCATCGCCGACATAGTCTGTCTCGAAAATCAGATATGGAAGAACTGGTTCTGAAGCCTGGTGTCTTTGTGTACTCCGTCTGAACACACTAAAAGAAAGGAACGCTGCATTCTCTCAATCTTTGATGTGGTTGTTTTTCTCTCTCACAGTCTGACATATTGATCTTCGTGTTTTGTGGTCAATTTCGGTCTGCCTTCGCGCACACAACCCGTTCTGCTTCTACACATTAGACACCCCCAGTCTCGCCACGATTTGACCTTGTACAACCTTCCCCCCTTTTTTGTTTTGCTCCAAACACAATCTGATTTCTGACACTTGCAGTTAGTGAATGACCATGTTTTTCTCCCATTGAACCGGTGCTACTTAGAGAACAACGTTCTGAGGCACAACCCTAATTAAAAGGTAAAGTGCTGCTGCGAGTTGTTTCTGTGAGAGAGACTGTTTGCCTCAACTGAAGACAATAAGTCAAGCAAATCTGACCCATTCGGAGAAAGGAATTATCGCAATCGATGCACTGAGATGTGATATGGCTTTTTGAAAAAAGTCCACAAGCTTCCGTCATTTCTCCTCATTTACGGTGATCCGTGCTGCTCCCTTTTATATTTTTCTCTCAATGCATGAGATAAACAAGTTGATTTATTTGGAGCAGAATGATGGCAGCTTCACAATTGCCTATTATAACCGCAGCTCCTGGCACCATTACCAGCAGTACATCCCTCCAATTACAGTAATTTACTGCGTGTGCATACAATAAGGTGATTGCTGCCAAAGCAGTTTGATCAACAATTGATATCGCACATGAGACATAGGTGGAGGCTCATCTACTATCACAGTGCACTGACGATGCAAAATAGCACGCTGTCCATTAAGCAAATTCAATCTAATGAATATGTAAGATTGGGCATTTTTAGCAGATTGCACAACCCTTTGGGAAAAAAAGTCCTATTAGAATGATTTTCAATGTTCAAGGCCATGTACAGCATTGGGCAGCATTTGTGAAGGTTAAGACAGCGTCTGCGTTTGTCATATTTGGAAAGAAAGTCTCAAACTGCACTGGAGATGCTGTTGTTATTGTGCCAAGAGGCATTTCAGCAGCGAGCTTTTCACCAGTGGTTGTTCAGTTGTCATCTTTTTTCACCTCAACTTCCGTCTCACCATCTTTTTTATGGATTTCTTGTGTTATCCTCCCCAAAGTGTTGAATTTATAAAAGACCTGTGGAGACTTTTGACTATAAAACTCCTAAACATTTAATATCTTCTGCTGTAATGCAGAAAACCTCTTTTCAAATCATAATTTTTGCACGTGTTGTCACTCAAAGTGAGACTTTTATTTGTGCAGCAATCAAATAGATATCGAGGATTTAAAGGCAGAATGCTGAGATCAGTCATTGTGTTCAGCGTGCTCGTAAAGCTCCAAAAGAACCATTTGTGAATAACAAGCACAGTGTATCTTCTGGTTATCCACTTCTCTCCCTGGCGGCCCACAGATCCAGCTTGAGGATCGGCAAAACTGGACATACAATGTTTCCACACTGCGAAAAGACAAATGAAAACATCATTACTGAGATCTATATTCCTCTGTAAGACTCCTCAGAAAAGCCTGAATGCCCTGGGTAAACGTTCGGACATTGTGCTCGTCCAGAAGACGTCGTCAGGGTCTCTCCTGGGCCCCGGTATCCAAGCATCCCCTTCGCTCCCGCCGGCCCCTGAGAGGTCATTATGGTAACTGCAGGGATGTGGAGGTGGTGTTCCCTGGCGGTGCCTGCGAGGCTGTAATTGGCCCCGTCTTGTGGATCCGTTTGAGCCCTTCAGCGGCGTAAGGCATGCATCACTGCTGGGACAGCTCTGCCAGAACAGGACACATCCGCTGGCTGCGAGGAAAAGTGGTTACTCATCATTCTAACCTCTCGACTGCCGGGCAGTCCCAAAGAGCTGTAAGCCACTTTCTCCAAGATGGGTCAAGCAGGAGGGATATCGACAAATATAAGCCTTGCTAAGGCGTTTTGCCACTCAACGGCAGTAACCCAGGGCACAAAGCGAATTATAGACGTGACCAAAATAAAAGCCGGTGTATCGACGAGTGCTTGAACAAGAGGAAACAAGTCAGTTATCCATGTTGAGGCGTATTGTATGCACCAACAATTAAGACAAATACAAGCGTAGAGTAATTCATGACCAAACTGGTCGGACTCTCCCCTCAGTAGAAATTCCTCCGCTTCTGCAAAGCAAGAGACAAATCAGAGCTGAGGCTTTGACTGTTCATTGTGTTTCACACACAGCTGCAACTGCTGATTAAAAAGTGCCCTTCCATTACGCTGGTGTTGGGTCACGGAACTGTGAATTCACACGCCGCCACTTGGATCAGCCTGTGGCGAGACGCCGCGAAAAATCTCGCCTGCCATCTTTGTTCCTGACAGCTTTTTTTTTCTTTCCATATCGACAACTTTAAAGCTCGCCATGCTAACACTGTTGCCATAATTTGTGCTGTGAAACATCCCATTCCGGGAGGATGGCTGAAAGAAAACTTTACCCGGAGACATCTGTAATTCAAGTGAGAGTCTTCAGAATGCGGTCACATCCCTGTTCCTCCTCCGTGCACCCCGCCACGCTTATGTGCTCTTTTTTTTTTTCCAAGATTAACTCCATGCTGATGATTTCTTTTCTCAGGGACATCACTCAGCTGGACAGCTAATGAATTCATGGTATTGACAATAGTGCCAGGGAGCTCTGACTTGGGAAGTATGAAGTGTCAAGTGCTCATTAATTCCTGAGAAGAGCTGGCAAACATCAAGTCCACATATAATTGACCTTGTGGCTCATTGCTCCTCATTTGAAAAGTTCTGTTTTTGTCTTTTAATGTGAAAGGATAAGAAAATAAAAAGAAGAGTTGTCGGTTGTTGTTCTTTGTCTCGTTATTGTGTGTAGGAAGGTTCTCTCATGGTCTTATCTTTGCGGAAGGATCTCGCCCCTGTGCGAAAAAGGTTCTGCTGGATGTTCATTTTATGCCTACTTAAAGATAAAGTAGGAGTTTTGATGATATGAAAAGCCCGGAGCGTTTCAAACTGTGTTTATTCATGGGCGCTTACATCAAAGGGCCTCTTTGTGTTTTTCATAATTTCACTTGGCATTTTCTGCACAAAAAAAAGTTTAGAGCAGCCAGAGATAGAGACAGAAAACGAAAGGGAGAGCGAGGGAGAGAGAGAAAGAAGGGGAAATAATTGGGTTTAAAAGTGGATGAATATTTCCTTTTATGTTGTAATATAAAGAGACTTTAATTGTGCTGAAGATTTCCCCAAACCGAAGCCTTATCGCTCAGGATTCACCGACATCGGTGTGGAAGTGCTGCCGTGTCGGATTCCGCCACGCCCTTCGGGGAAGGGAAACGCGTTGTGCAGACAGCCATGCGTAAGACAGGCACTTCAGACTCTGCAAGCTCCTCATATCCTGGCCAGTTGCTCTGAATCGGCTAACTGCCCTGACGCATTCCTGTTGGCTGCTCCTGCCGCTTGGCTTTGTAACTGTCTTTTCTGCAAGTTGTCTTTTACCTGCACATCAGCAACAGGAGTGAAGACCAACACAAGCACCTTTCTCACCTGCATAATGACTGTGATAAGATGGTTTATTATATACAAGCAGCCACTAACAGCGAAATGATTTGAAACCAATTAACAAGCGCAGATAGCATCACATCCACTGATGCCAGATCTGTTTTTACTGAGAGATTAGCAGCTTCTCTGCTGTAAGGTGCACGGTGAGGGCCGTGTTGTTTGCGTGTTAACAAACATGAACATCACTGCCATGCACAAAGTGCATTTTATTGAAATCGAGTAGCAACACTGCAGCAGGTTCTCCGGCGGGTTAAACATCAAAAGATAACTTCTGAGAGAATTTCCAATCACGGCCGAGATGTGATGTTTCGACGGTGACATCTTACCACAGTCAAATTAGTTTGGAAAAAAAATATTGCTCACTATTGCAGGATAAGATTTCACTTGAGTTGCACGGTGTGATTCAAAGTGTGGCGTTGTGGTTCACACACTTTACACCAAAATACCCACCTCTGTTTGATTCCTTCAGTGAGAAACTTTCTCCTAAAAGTGTTGAAAGCCAAGTGAATTGATGACAAACTGGTCTCCTAATGTTGGTCTGTGCTCAACTTTTTCTGCCTTGTGCTGGATGAAAGAAAGGACTCCGATAGGCTC
The DNA here is from genome assembly GCA_032164315.1 of Malacoctenus gilli. Lineage (NCBI taxonomy): Eukaryota > Metazoa > Chordata > Actinopteri > Blenniiformes > Labrisomidae > Malacoctenus > Malacoctenus gilli. The sequence goes on from JASSRZ010000060.1 coordinate 1,416,470, forward strand.
TTGCTTTATGGAACCCTGATTGGGAATAAGAGGGTGCAGAAGATCGCTTGATGGATGAATGGATATAAAGATGAGAGGTGGAACTCCAAACGCTCTCTGTTCCATTCATTCCAGTGGTGTATTGTGGGGTTGGGAGCTTAGCCAGGGGTTTACAGCGGCTGTATCAATGCATTTATAATCCATTGTCTGGGACATGGTGTCAAGGGACGCCTGTGTTCTGTTGGAGCCGTATCAGTACAACAGTGCGAGTATTTATTGACTGAGCTGCCTTGAAGTTTACTGTTGCTTCTGTTTTTACTGTGCTGCCACTCTGTGGCCTTCAATTACATGTATGGGGATTAAAACGGAAGGTGACTCACAGAAGAGAGGTCAAGTAGTTACATGGCCGCAGATTTTTAATTATGTTCACAATGACGTGTTTTATCCCTGATAAAACCCTGAAATAAATTGAATTGTCAGGAATAAAAAAAGGAATATTCGCATGCTGAATAAAACCAAACCCACTTTTAAAAAATCCAGTCTTTAACTTTGTCTCTGTCCTCTGCAGGGGAGCTGTACATCGGTGGCGTGACGAAGAACATGTACAGCAATCTGCCCAAGCTGATCGCGTCCCGGGACGGGTACCAGGGTTGCCTGGCCTCAGTGGACCTGAACGGCAGACTCCCTGACCTGATCGCAGACGCCCTCCACAGGGTGGGCCAGGTGGAACGAGGCTGCGACGGTGAGTTATGGCGGCGCTCCCACAGACTGTGACATGTAATTCTTTTGCCAAAGGCTTGTGGAGTCGTATTTCTCGCTGTTTATGGCACGTTTACAGGTAACTAGGAGTCGGCAATCGCTTTACTGGCCACGTTATCAGAGGAAATAAGTCCTAAGTGTATGATTACTCCTGCAATAGATTGTTTCAAGCTTTTCTTAATTGTGGCAAATAGCAGTTTAGAAAACTGAAGAGCATGTATCTAATTAATTAAATTTGCAGCAAGTCTGAGTTGTCATGACAGACTTGTATAAATGCCCATAAACCCAACATACTCCAAAAGATGAAGGTTATTGGGAAACTGCCCAATAGGGGGTGACAAAAATTATAGTACCACAAGAAAATGACAGGAAAAAAGCTAGAATGATCACACTTTATTTACCCTTTCCATGTAATTGGTGTATTTTAATGTATTGGGGTCCAGGCAAATATTTGGGTTCCCAATCAGGGGTCTTGGGTGATTTGGGGGGATGTCAGAGGTCCTAGGTAGGACCAGAAGTAACCAGAAAATGAAATCATCTGGTTTAGAAATGATTTCTCACGACTGAAATTCTCTTAGAAATCCACCAACCTGGCGTTTCACCATGAAAATCTTTTCTTGCTCAGTAAGTGTATAATTTCCATGACCTGTTCATAACAGAGCATCCTCGAGGCTGCAAATACCAGGCTAAAAAGTCCCATTTGCTTTCTCCTCTGAGGAGTGACGCTAATTCTTGAGCTGGCCTCCAAAAAAAGCGCCGTCCTTGCTGCCTTCAGTTTCAGCGTGACCTCTATGAAGCTGCCAGGTCATTAATCTTTTTATAAACACACGCGGTAACAATAATTTCTTCACAGAGAGCTATATTTCTAAGATTTATCAAGGATAGCTCTAATGGAGTGAGCAAAACATCGATTTTGTTGGTCTGTTTTGACTTACACACACACACACACATTTGGTTTGTAGCTCTCTCTGGTCTGCTCACACACATGACTGCCACTTAAAGGAAGCCGCACTGCATGCCAAGGGGCTGGGGGAGACGGTCTTTACAATCTGTCCTCTGTATAATCCTCTCCATTGCCCCATAAAGCCTGCTTTAAGGGAGGCATCAGTCTCCTTTCATGTTACGGTGAATGTGGCTAATCTCACCGGATTTTCCTTCATCGATCATGCATTCGCACAGTTTTTTTACATCCTCTGTGCGTCTTTTCCGGCCTCTGTTGTCAGGGTAGTTATCCCTGAATATAGCGTTAGATTTTGGCTCCGTCCTCACATACTCACACCCCCCCGCCTGTAACACCCCCCCCCCCTCCATATCCCCTCCACCGCGTCTCGATGGCATACTGAGCGACGGAGAGCGCAGACTTGATTTCCCTGAGGGCCACACTGGCCAACTCGATGCAGCTCTGATCCAGCCCCCCCTCCCTCTCTCTCGTTCTCTCCCTTTCTCTCTCTTGTTGCCCAACGCCGCTACTTCTGCCAGCCAGCCGGCCCCTTATTACCTGCCTACAGTTATATGGCACAATTACTTCGCTCCAAACACAGTTTAAAACTGCATTAAGCAATCACTCTGACTCCCGCAGGCACTCGAAATGGATGCTAATATTAGTTAATGATTGGATGTGCCAGACAGTTGAGCACTGGTAATTGACCAGTTTTGAAGGACTGGACCCTTTTGACAAATATCAGCGTATTTAGTCCTGCGGCTTTTGCGAATTTGCGTTTTTCCTCTGTTATTATTATTATGAGAGGAGAGCAAAAGCGCTTCTCTGATGCTCCTATAATCTAATCTCCAGCATCAGAGAGAGACAGAGGCGATCTCTTCTTTTAAATCATTTCTCTAAGGGGCATTTTTTTTGTGTATTTTGATTGATATTCCCAACAGTCAAGAGCATGAGAAACGAGGGAGACTTTTCCCCTCTGTGTTGTCTTCCTGGATCACCGCCAGAGACCACGCCGGCTCCATTCCCGGGGTCACTGTTAGCTTGCGTGGGGCAGTCAGAGGTGGCTTGCTGGTCCGGTCCCTCCGGACGAGAGGCCAGACAAAGGCTATAACATTGAGCCTGTTCTCTCGGCTCCTCCGACTGACTCAGCAGTTGGTGGAAACACAGGACAAGAGGAAAGAGGGATGAAACCAAGAGAGAAGTAACTCAGATCAGCTGGAATAAATGGTTTTAGATGAATACGGTTGCTAGAATCCTGGGAAATTAAGACGTGAATACCAAGTCATGACGAGTGGGAGTCGCACAAACAGACGCTGAGCCTGATGTCGACAGAACAAAGGTGTCAAACATGCGGCCTGCAAGGGAATAATCAGGTCCAATATGGTGGGCAAATTCTACATTTACCAAAATGACATTCTCTAGATTTTTTCTGTTCGTACCTGCTGTTCCCGCCTTGTACATGAGTACTCGCACAATTTCAGTGAGCTGACAATGGGGCCAAGAACTGCACATTCAATTTGCAGAGGAGTTACTCCTGTAAGTGCATGTCTCTAGTGAAGGTATGTCCCAGTTTGAGCTACATTAGTGATTCCAACACTAAATGAAAAAAAAAAAGTTCCCTTTACCTCAATTTGATCTTCCATCGACAGCCATGTTTGACTGTATCCCAGCACTCTGGTACTTTGCTGAGCGAGGAAATGGACATGTGAGTTTACCCATTTGTGTTTCTCAAGGCAGTAGAAGTACAACCCCCCCAACGTCCTTGTCACTCTTGTGGAATTTCCTGAACATGTGCTGCGGATTCAGTGTTACGCTTCGATAAACCCGACACACCTGAACGCACGTTCTCAGGCAGCCTCGCAGAGGTAGCGCTTCGGCCAGCCGATAGTCTTAAAGGAGGCCGAAGATGTGATTACATGACATGGTTATTAATTATGGCGGAGTGCTTAATTAGCTCCTCAAGGGAACGTTTTATTAGAGAGTAATTAATGGAGCAATTAGCGTGGTTCAGAATCACCAACACAGACAGAAGGGGACATTCTGGAATCTGAAGTAAAAACAGAGGGTTTTTTTTGTTAAGATATAAAATTGGTATTATTTCCTTTTACACAGGTTTAGTAGGAGGGAGTTTTTTTTTAATTGGGCCATTTGTTAATGGCACAGTGAGATGTCTGTTTATCTATGCAAAAACAAATTACTCTGGCACTGAACCATGGTTCTTTGAAAATGTCTGTGTTTAATTGAGATTTTAATGAGAAACCCCACCACCGCCGAAACAACAGCCACCACACACGTTTATTTTTAGCGCTGTTGTCTTGCCTCGGACTCGATCTGCATCCTAATCTTCTATCTATCATTCAGCTTTTGTTTTTGTTTTTTTTTGTCTCCCACATCTAATTTAGGGAACAATTATCTGAAATCTGATTTTGTCGGATAGGAAAAACTAATAAGGATCCCGTCGTCCTTTGTCAGGATAGGTTGTGTTTGCTTCCAATACGACAAAGTCGAGCCATAAAAATACTTGGCAGATCTCGTCAGTTTGTGCATGAATGCCGTTGAGTCAATCGAACGGTTAATCCATGTTGGAAAGTTCCAGATGCAGTCTGACGAACTGGACTGAATTCCTTCGAGAAATCTCAGCAGCCGAGTTTCTAATCGACAATTTAGATGTCTTCAGCCATCCGTGACAGTCGGAGGGAAGAGAGCCCACTGATCTCATTTGCGCAGATACATACACGAAAACACACAAATATGCCGAGGTGCTGAGGCGGCTCAGCTGCCTCACAAATGTGAGATACTTCAACATATAGTGCTCAATCTACTGAAGCTACATGTATGTAAAAACAAGGATTAACTTGTGATACTCATTGAGGATTCCTACAACTAAACAGCAACCAGCAAATAAGAGGTTGAAAAATGCTAATTCTCTTCTATTAAATTGTTCATTTCAGTATTTTAAGTAAATGGAGCTCTAAAATGCTGTCGCTAGAATTGACAGCAGCTAATGAGTCATTATCTTCACAATTAGGTTAAAGCAGCTCTGACAATGTCTGATTCTTTTGCACTGTGTTAGTTTTGATGGAGACAAACTGCTCAGAGGTCAAATCCAAAGGTCACGAGCACTGTGACATTTGGAACCCGCTCATGCAATATCTTCATGACACTTCAGGAGACTCACTCGCAGCTCACACTCACTGGAAGATGGACGGATCTGGTTTGGATGTCTGAATGTCGCAGTGACCTCATATTTGTCCTCCTCTTATTTTTCAAAGCCAATCCTTCATATTAAGTCTCCCTCTATATCTAAGTTATGGTCACAGTGACTGACAGCTGACAAATTGGGAAAGAAGGCATGATCAGACACGAAAAAGCCATCAGAACTAAACGTTTTCAACACAAACGTTCTCCCACAAACATATTCAAGCCACCTGCTGCTCTGGAGACGACAATTATCCATGTTAGGATATGCAAACCTCACTCAGAAAGCCAAAAGACAAAAAATGAAGGCCCTCATTCACTGTTGTCACATATTAACAATTCGACATCTTTTTCTGCTCTTAGGACCGAGTACCACCTGTACGGAGGAGTCCTGCTACCATCAGGGAGTTTGTCTCCAGCAGTGGGAGGGCTTCACCTGCGACTGCACCATGACGTCCTATGGAGGCTCGTTTTGCAGCGACCGTAAGTTGAACTTTCCTTCATTGGATGCAAGGAGTCGAACGCGTGCGGCTGGATCGAGTGTTGCATCGCTGGTGGTTTCAGAGCTTGTGGTAAGACTTGAATAGTTGAACGAAGGGCTCCACAGGCAACTTGTGCGCACTGTTGGACAGTTTTGATGGGTCAGTCGAGCTTCTTTTCAGACTCATGTATTGGATGTATTGGTAAGAAAGATCGAACAGTGAAATTTTTTGTGTGTGGCTCATTTTTCTTGTCTGGTTTAACAACATCGCAACCTCAGAATCATCCCACCAAGGCCTTACTATTGATTATCACAGTGTCCATCAATCAGCACCTGTCTATATTCAAACACAAGCAAACGAGGAGCCGTTCTGTCAGCAGGGTCTCGAAATGTTCCCTCACTCGCAGCCACGACCTTGCACAACTCTGAGCTCCACCGTGAGATTGGTTCCTTCGCTCCCGAGGTGTGGCGGCCGCCCCGCTGTGAGGAGAAACAGCGATTTCAGTCCTGTGCGCCCACCGTGTGCTCACCTGCTGGGTGGCTTGGAGTCAGCGAGCGAAAGCTGGGGAAAGCAGAGCGGATTGATGGTGATGTTTACTTGAACGTTCTCAAGTGTTTTCTCTCCGACGTCAGTGGCGTGCATTCACTATCGCATGATTGCTGCTAATGCATTTACAGCGAGGCGTGGTGAAGACGGTGCGCACATTTGCATAGATATTGCTGGGATGTGATCTCGCTGCAACTGAGAGATTCCAGTCTTTACTCTTATTTTCAATGAATATTGGTTAATAAAAATAGATACCTGGAGCTCTGGTGTGGACTTGGATTGCAGCACACGCACAAGAATCCCGAGCGGTGAAGTCAACACCTTTTCCAAACGGGATGAATTTGAGCATTAGTGCAGTGACATGCATCATGTTGCTCTGTATTAGGACTTGACAGGTAAAATTGGATTTAGCAGCAAAGCTACATCTAAGTATGAGACATTTGTTCCTCCTTCAGGAAGGGAGCAGCAGCTTCTGGTGGCACAGAGCTCATGTCCAATTAGCATTCAGCGCTATTCGCAGGCTTGATTTAAACAAGGGCAGAGGCAGGGTGACAGGCTAATAGACTTGTTTGCATAAGTCTTTGTTTGCTTATGAAGTGGTGGGGCGCGCGGTGAAGCCGTATCACCCTCACCTTCCCCTCTGCCTCACACGCCATCCTGCGCTTCATTTGGGATAGAGTTTATCTGCGATTGTTGTTCGTTGTCGCCGCCGTTATGTCGGCTGCCACGTTGGCTCGGGCGAATATTTGCAGGCATGACAGGAAGGGGGCCGATTAGCAAGGTGTTCCTTCGGCTCTTGGAAGTCTCGGGCAAAGGGAAGGCGATAATAACTGTTCTGTCGGCGTGACAGCGGCGCCGAGATAAGCAGAGATCGTTCACTCAGTGAGGGAGAGGGGAGCAAATGAAGAGGGGTTGGGGGAGTGGGGGGGGAAGAAGGAAGGTTGCCAAGTTCTGCGTTGAAGCGGTTGCCTGTGGGGAGCATTAGCAGCTTTGCCGTGCTGGTTTTAAGGATGACAGGTTGAGATGTGTGGCGCTTGGGAATGAATTGACACATGTTTCTGCAGGAATCATGTGGGTAAAGTGTGTCTGTGCTCCGCTGCTGTGCAGGGGAGGGGAGGGGGTCTTTCCAGCAGCCCAGTCGAGGAATTCAAAGTGGGTCAAGTTTAAGTCTGCTCACCAAAAGAGTAAATTCATCAATGTTGTCACAGTTTTCCTGGTTTCTGACTTTTTGCTGCTGGGAGACTTCCCTCTGGTCCCACCTGGATTTCCAATGAATTCAAGCGAGAGGTTGAAATTCTGTTGTATGACACACATGGGACATTATTCACTTCAGTTTCAGATCACACATATTTGCAGCAAGCCTCTGATTGTCTGGTTGGTTTTATTTTTGCCATGTTTAATGGTGAGGTGATTAAAGAAGCATCTGCTAATCACTGTTAAAGTAAGCTTTATTAGAAAAAGGTGCTGAGCAGCTGGACAAAGTCTACCACTCATGACATACATCGTTGAGTGCTCCAGATGTGCTATACAGCAGGGCGTCAGCCTCTCTCATGTGTGCATGCTTGTACTCGCTCGTCTTCCTTCCTCACAGCTTCTGTTCGCTTCCCAACCTACTTTCCTGTCAGCGTTTCCAAGCCCAGAAAACAGAACTCTTCTCTTGACCTTGAGGTCTCGCCCGAATACTTGAAACCTCTGGCTCCTTCTTTGCCTTCCTCAGTCTTCAACTGTCTTTTCGCAACGCTTTTCTCTGAGTCAACACACTTTTCTGAACATGCCAGCCAGCCTTCGAAGAATTTTCCTCCAGCCCTGCTTTGGAAACAAAGGTAGGACCTAGCACACCATCATGTGGACGGAGTCCAAAAGCTGTTCCAGATCCAGTGGAGTAAAATCACTCCCATCCGCATCAACGGGCTGCTTTGAATAGGGTCGAATTCCCTTGTTGGGTGTCCTGTTGCTACAGCTGTAGTGAAACCCAGATCCCACTTGTGTGTCCACATGAATAATTAGAGGGGAAGTGGAAAGAGCAGGTGGAGTGGGCCGCCTCGCTTTGTAGCTTCAGAAAAAGGTATAGATGCATGTCATCAAAAGGGAGCAGGCCAGCAACAGGGCCAGCGGAATCACTCTCAAAGAACCGGGCTGCCACATGGTCACACTTATTAGCTCCTATGGTGACAAACCGATACAATAGACCAAACCTCGTATGTTGCTGAATTCACTTGATTTCAGGAGAATGACATAAATTTTTCCGTTAGAAGTTACATCGATTGATTTTTGTCCATGCTTTTCTTTGACAGTAGCAAATAATAGATCAGCATAATATCGTCAGTGCCTTTGTTTTATCATATGGATGTGTGGGTTTGTGTGTACATTGTGACTGATTAGAGGTCAAAGCCTTTTGATTTTTATCAGGTTCTGTTTAAGTCGCGCCAGGTCGGAATAATCAAAAAAACCTGACATAAAAGTTGGTATTCAGACTTTAAGACTCCTTCAGTGTGATTTTTTTATGGCTCTGGTGCAGAGTGTTGTTTTATTCCCATGTCTAACGTAATTATTTTTCAAATATTTTTAATCAAATGGAAAAAAAACATCCTCCTCAAACCGGCCTAATTGAAATGAAGGATGAGTCATTTGGCCTCAAGTAGCAGCTTATTAAAATGCCTTGCTTCCTACGTAGTTCCAGTGTCACCCAGTGTTATCACAGGGGTTCCCTGTGCTTGCCAATAAGACAAGTATGCAACACCAACTCAAACTAACTCTAAATATTTTACCAGAGAAAGTGTTATTTTGTTTGACTCTGGAATTTGTTGCTTTTTCACATAGTTGTACATTTTTAGCGCCTGGAGGAGACGAGTAGGGACATAAATGGGAGTGTGACCACGCTGAGTTGCTGGCAGCCCCACCCGTATTGTCTGGGGGGGTTATCTGGATCTGCCGGTGGTGTTGATGAGGCTCCGTCTGTGTTGAGGACGGCTCTGATGCGGCTGTTTCAGCTGTGATGTTGTTGAATTTGCCTGAAAATAGCTCTGCCCCGAGGGCCGTCCACTTGGCGCTTTCAGACGAGCCTGCGCGCTGGTGCTGAAATGGTTGATTGAAACAGTTTTGGATCACTCGTCGCAGATGAGGCTGGCGTGCTTGGATTCGTCCTGACAGCGGGACAGGACACGTTGACGTCGGACCGTATATATGTTCCACCTTCCTCCCACCTTTTCGTACTACTTCGATTGAAGAGAGCTGTCTCGCTGCTTTTCCCTCTATGACGGCCCTCCACAGTCTCCTCGCTTCTATCCATTATTTACGAGTGTCCACCTTATATGAGGAGACACCAGCAAGCAAGCCCAGCAGTCAGATTGGCAGGGAGTTGATATTGGAAGAGATCGACAAAAACCCACTGTTGCCTCTTAACCTCGAAATACGGCAGGTTTCCTCACTGTTTTGGCTCTAATGTGCCAGCGGTGCTTTAAAACCTGCTCGAATTCAGCGGAGAAAAAAACAAAGTGCTCCCAAAAAAGATGCATTATGCATTTCATGTTTTCCTGCCAAAGCATGTGATACCGACATGCCATCTTTGGCTTGATATTTGCACGATTTCAGACTCTAAAAGTTTTCTACTTAACTTCTGAGTGAGAGGGTTTGGAAAGGTTGAGAAAACAGCCAACTGTAACTTTACATATTCAACTGTTCTGATGAATTGTGTCACGTTTTGGTCGCTCGTATTCTCTTTTGGCAGCCTCATGCGTGCAGCAGCATTGTGAACCTCCCCTTTTCTTATACCCCCCTCTCTTTTCTTACTCTCCATTAAAACCCTTGCATCTCGTTTATGTAGTGTAACAATGAAAAGAACATCACGTTCGATAGGAAGAGGTTGTTTCCCACACTGATGCACGCATGTTTATGCACAGTGATGCTTTTATGGAACAACAGATAAAGACACACACATGCGCACGCATACACATGCACGTGCACACACACCAGAGAGCATTTGCTATTCACCAGCAGCCCGCAGTGATTGACTGGTCTATTTGTCTCTGCGCAGCGTATAAGTGGGCCACTTGGTATTCTGCCTTATTCATCTGGAACCAGCTCAGACAGAGATGCTGTGTAAGTGCGTGCGGTACGAGGCCTTTGTTTCTCTCTCCCTCTCTCTCTGCTCCCTTCATTCTCTGTTTTTGCGAGTGCAACCGAGAGACAATAAGGCTGAGAGAGAGAGCGATGGAGAGGGGGATCCTGGGAAGCGAGGCCCGAGCTCGTGCAGTTCTCAGTCCCGGCCCTATTGGATTCTCTGGGCGTTAGCGGCCCACGTGCATCGTGCACAATGGATCCAGCTGCCGGCGTGTGATGCCGCCAGGCATACTAATGGAGTGCAGTGTGCCGGTTTGTTTGCAGCACTGCTGATTTCAATCTGTATTCCAATGCTTCATATCAGTTTATTTGTCCTCGATTAATGTTACAACACTCAATGGAAAAAAAATACATGTAAAGATTTTGAAGCTGTAGCAGACTGTTAATTGTTGTTTTCAGCTTGTCCTACACATATATTTGTAGCAGGGAATTGGCATTCTCCAGAGAGAGTAACTGTGAACGGATTATGAAGCAGGTGTCAAACTACAAGCCCACCAATAGGATCGCCACCATTAATTTTGGTAGGCAAACAATATATATAGCAAACCTGAGTTGTTTAAAGAAAAAAGTTTGCTTATATTTCCCCAAAAAAACTTTGTAATCTTTACTTGAGTGTGCATTTATAAGTCTCTTATTCCTCGAGTCCTTTCATTTATGCCCTGTGAGCCACCATCTGCACTAAGCAAATCGTCTCTCCGCAGTTCTAAAGGCCTAAATGTGGCTCGCCCTGTGTTGTACTCCTTGCTGTTGCAAGCCTACTGTTAATGCCTGATAAGCTTGATAGGTTTCAACTGGCGCTGGTCACGCCAGGCCCTTCTTTTCCATCTGTCCTCGCTAGAACTTTAATGAAACCTGATGGCTGAAACGCATTCGCTCTCATCCTCTCCGGCGACTCTACGGGTGATCATTTGCTTGGCTTTTACTTTGCCCGAAATGCGGAGGAAGAAAGCCAGAGACGTAGCGAGAGGGAGCAGGAGAGAGTTAGGGATCCAGGAATCGAGGATGGCTGTGGGTCAACCAGGAGGCAGAATAGAATCCTGCCTCTTTGTGTGTGTAATGCACTTGGTTCAAGTCTGACATCGATCGCGGGGTCGGTTGCTGTGATCAAGGTCACCTCGGCTTCAGCATGGAACCGGTGCTCGACACAGCGTGGATCAGTCTCGTCTTAAGGGGGAGGCTTTAGCCCTCGCAGATTCTCATCAGCGGCCAGAATCACTCATCGAAGACTCGGGAGGAATGAGTAAGCGGACCGGCAGACCCCCTCAAAACACTCTCCTCCTCGAATCTCCTGATCCGACGAGGGAAATCAAGGAGCCGATCGGGAAGTCGACAGGGAAAGGACGTCGAAGTCGAGTCCCGAATAAAAGCCGACCTGCGGCAAGGCGAGTGGCTCAATTTATTTATTTTTGCTCTCCGAATCACCGCTCCGATTTACCTCCGGAATTGTTATTCATTCCTCCCTCTTCGTTGGTGGTGTGACGGTCCCAAAGTGCTGCTGCCGTTTGGACCTAGCAATTACCAGCCACCTCATTAGGCCTGAGAGGCTGTGCGAATCCTGAATAATTACTTGGTTTGCTGTCTTTTTTTCTTGTACCGATAACCATAAATACTCCCAATTCTCCCCCACACACATACATCAAACCATCGCTCAGCAGCTCTCAACCCATCTCAGGTTCTCAGTTGTGGGCCTCTCCTGAAATGAGTCGGAGAAGGACCGGGGAGGTTGCAGCTATCTTCCCATTTGCAGACGCTGAGCGGGTGAAAGCACGAGCAGAGAAATGAAAGTGCAGGTGGGGAAAAAAAGTGGAGGGAAGAAGAGGGTTCGAGCGGGTTATGAAATAGCATTTGGGCATGCAAAAGCAATTCTGGCTTCTCCAAAAGGAGGCTGCCGTTAAGCCCATTGGACTTCCGAAGTCACCATGTCAAGAGCTTGAAGGGGATTGGTGGAAGGTGGATGGCCAAATTCTGTAGCCTGTGGTGCCGGGGGCAGCGGCTGTAAGTAATAGCTTGGCACAACATTTGGCTTAGGTGGGAATAATGCTTTTTGCTGGAGCTGCTGACCGGCTGGAGCTCTTGTGAGGTATTAATTGAAATTTTTAATCAATGTGCCAGTTTCCTCAGAGCGCCGCTGATGTTGAATCAAGCCAGCGCTAAAAGCACAGGGGGACAACATTACAATCACGGTAGCGCCTGTTAAAACCCTGGACATCTTAGCTCGAGGTAAACATTTTGCCTTTTTCATCAAGCTCAACTCAGCATCTGCCTGTGTCAGTGGGCTGAAAACAAGACGATGCCAGAATCTGTTGTGGGCTTTTGTGGAGTTGATATTTGTGCTGAACCGCTGCAGATCTTTTACTCCTCGCTTGGATTTAATTAAAGATTGCAATAGCTTTGAATCCATGGAGTGCATTAAAGGGTAATTAAAGGGGGGCTTTGCACCTGAATCCACAAAACGAGAGAGTTGCGGGAGAGGTGCTCGTTTGTGGGCACGACCCACTTTAGGATGATTTCCTCTGTGAGCCGACAGCAAGAACTTCTGCACCTTTTTTCTGTGTTTGTATCACTTCATGTAAGAACAGGGGTCTTTGCTTGACTTTTGTATAGTTACGACAAGGGTGATGCACCAAAACCTTTTCCTTCACCCTCCCATATGAAATCACAGATGAGTTAACCCTGCAGTGAACCGCTGTGAGCTTCCGACCTGACAACTCGGTGCTCTGGTTCTGATGGGGAAGCCCACATCAGGCCTGGACAGGTGACTGATTGTATTTTCCGGCGGGAACGACAGGAACATGCACTATACATCATTGATGGCGCTGACCACCTGAATCGCCGGTGGCTCAGGGATCGCAGCACTCAGGAAAGGCTTGACAATGCTGCTGACTCGAGAGATTTGGTGGGGAGTGAAGGTGTCCACAGTCCAACAGTCGGATTGTCTCGTCGTCCTGCTCGTCTTTCTCTTTTGCTTGATTGCCCTCCCCTAACATACACACACAGACCCACACACATTCAGCACATTCAGAAACTCTGCTGAGAATGTCAATGTTTCCTGAGGGCACCGGCACCGAGAGAGACCTTTACTCAAGTTGACACGGTAGATCATCAGGACTGACACATAGACACACGGACGCACGCGCACGCATACAAACACACACCCTCCTTGTATTTATCCCCCTGGGGGCCGAGCTGTCGATAAGTCGAGCTGACAGTCTCCACTTCACCTTGACTTTCCTCAGCATCCTGCCCTCTTCCTCAACTCCTCCGTCTCCCCCGCTCTTCGTTTTTTCCTGTACAACCCCACCTATTCTTTTTTTTTTCTCCTGCCGTTCCCCGTGGTGGGCTGAGGGAAATCCCATGCTCGTGGTAACGGGGCTTAAGCTTTTAAAGCATGATAAAGTTCAACATTACTGCCGGGATGTTAAATTAATTGAGGTCTTTTCAAGTCTATTCAAGCCTGACGCTCCCAAAAAAAGCCTTCATTCTGGGTGAAATATCAACAAAGCTTATGGCTTATAAACCTAAACGTTAGAATGGCAAGACGGGTGCAGCGCGCTGCTTTGCGTGAAGACATATCTGGTAGAATTGGTCACAGAACTATTCCTGGTTTGAATACATTCATCTCAAAACTACTCGCTTCTCAGAAAAAAGAAGTGCTGTGACGTTACAGCCGCATCTTTTCAAGGTCTATCTTTCTTTCCTGGCATGTGCTCCAACGTGTGTGTTATCTCGCCGTCCTCGGCATGCTGGTGACATCTGAACATGCGCTGCGTGTTACTGCATGCGTGTGCCGCCGTTACCAAACGCCAATGTTCTTTGTCAAGGGGGCCTCTCTAGATCGTCGCCCCGTTTCAGCTGATTCCAGCACTCTGACGTCTGACACGGGGAAAGAGCTGAGTGCTGATGAGAGTATGCAGCAGAGCAAAAGCATAAGAGTCGGAAGCTGGGGGGGGGGGGGACGCCATCCTTTTCAAAGCTGCCACTCCCCCTCGTTGCTATCGAGGGAAAGTTTGACTTTCACAGTCGGAATAAATTATCAAGTCAGTCTTCTGTTCTCCTTTTAAAACAGGCTCCATCACCATCCGACACGAGCGGGAGGCCCGTGTTCTTTCCTCCCTCCACATTCGTCTTCACAGGCAGGAACTCCCGACTTTGTTAGGCACCATTAAAGGAGTTGGGGGTTTTATCTGATGCTTTCTCGGGAACCGTGGATCAATGAGGTAGCCATGCAGAACCCCAGAGCTGCATCATATCAAACCTGGATCGATGCATTAATTTACCGCTCCTCTCCTCTGACTTTCTATCCCTCGTTAGAGTTAAATTCCACGTGAGATAAATCAGATTATACACACAGTGTGATCAACGGGCCAAGCTTAGTTTAGCTCAGTAATTGTGCAGAGTGGAGCCCTCATATAATAAATAGTTTACAGCCTCCATCAGTGCAAAAGACTATTTCACTTCATGTTTAATGTTTTGTATAAAAATAAAGTATCGTTTTGATTATATTATCTGGATCTGCAACGGAGAGTTGAAATAAATTAAAGCTTTTCTTTCCAGTGTTGAAGCTTGTGCACCACATCCACTGATTGAGTCAATCAATACTGCCAGCATTTACACTGTAAACAGCTTTAAAGTTTTTATTGCACTGTGACATTTGGCAGACAAACTCAAAGTGGTGCAGTGCATTTCCCAAAGGTACATTAAGTGTGACTTAAGCAATACTAATTTTAAGCACTTGGTGGCAGCAGTGAGGCACTCATTGATTGCGTTCTTGGAATTATTTTGAGCTCGTTTTTAACTCTAAAAATGAAAACAAATGGGATAAATATGTTCAAGTGAGACAGTGGAGGTTGTAATTTTTTCAAATGTTTTGTTTATTTCTGTAAAAAAGAAAGTTTAAAGCCACGTATGCTTCACAGTTTTGTCATTTTTTTAACGGAAATCCATCATCCTCCTGATCGCCTGTTTACATCCTGTGTGGATTCACGTCATCAGCATCGGCTTCTCCAGATTGTTGCTCAGTTCTGTCTTGCTGGAAGAAAAGAACCATTCAAAGTGCGATTTATTGTAGCGGCTGGCATGTCCATTAGCACCAAATGCACTCTGTTAAACAGGAATGAATTGTTGTGAACGCCACGTGCAGAGAAGCCTCGGGGTTACATTGATTTTCTTTGAGAGTTCCAGAAAGTAAACAGACGTGATGTTCTGTGCTCGCTCACATTTTGAGGACTTTGCTACTTTGCTGCTCGAGCATTGAAACCGGAGCCTTCCTCGCACTTCTACTTGTCCTCGTCTCGGCGTTTGCTTCGCTTCTAATGACTTGGATTCTGCTCTGGAATTTTGTATCCTCTGTATCTCTTACTTTGAACGCTCTTGCTCTCACAGGGTGCAGCTGAGTAAGGCCGGGGATCGATTGAAGCCTGGCATACGAGCATAACAAAGTAGACAAGTGTCCTTGAGCAAAAAGCAGAAAGCACATTAATAACCGGCGGTGATGACAGCCTACTTTGCTGAACGCTGCCTCTCTGACTGTAGCACCTCTGTAGAAATTTGATGAGAGATTCTGTCAAATTTGTTACCCGTGGCTCATCAGAGAAAAAAGGGAGGCTTGTAATTGCATTTGGAATGGAAACGGAAAAGACTTTGCGGGCGTTTCCGAACCCGTCTCCATGAATCAACCGCGGACGCGTTGTCCACGTCCAACTACAGATGTATCCGTCCTGCGTTTTCCAAATGTGTTTTGTTTGCCCGACTGGCGAGAAGTGAGCCAGAGCCTCTTCCCCCGCTCCCTTGTCTCCATCCCCTTGTGTTGGCGCTTCCTGTATTATTCATGGCAGGGGCTGTTCTTTGTAAATAGAGTAGCTTAGGCCGCCCAGTCAGCTGGCGTGTGTCGGAAGGCACCACGGGCAGGCCTGACAAAACATCCCTCCTGTAAGAGCTTTTAAAAAAGCAAAGGTGGGACGAGGACTGAGGAGCAAAATGACACAGGGAAACAAAATGCTGGTATCAACATTAAGGCACACGCAGAGGGAAAAATAAATGCACCACCAACACGGAGCCTCGGCAAACTGTACAAAAACCGCTTAAAAGCTCATTTTTGTCCCCATTCTTCCAAAAGGTAGGAGGAAATGTCCCGAAAGCAGCAGCGCCGGTAAATAATGTATTTGCATTGTGCGCCTCCATTTGTGTTGCGCTTTGTTGTCCCAATCCAGCCGACTCACCACAGATTTCCGAGAAAACTTATTAAAATTCAGGTAAATTGGAGGAACTTAGTTTGGTGGAGTTTCTTTTTCTTTTTGAAAGGTTATCGAGGGGTCAAACAATACTTCGTGGAGGGGGGGCTGGACTGGGGGAGGGCAGCTCCTACTCACAATCGACTCGACTTTTTTTAAAGGCAGTCTTCCAGCGTTTAGAGGCAGAGATGTTGGCCAGCAAATGCCTCATTCTCCAAAACAACCCTACGGTTGGGTCCAAATCTCTGAGTTGTTTCAGTGGCTCAACAGGAAATGCTAAAAACAATGCTGCCGAACTTCCTTCCTGCTCGTTACTGAAGGCAGGAGCATAGAAAAAAAAGCAGGAGCACCTTTTCTGACCCCCTCAAACAACAACCTTGATCCCACCCTTGTGGAGCATGTAGTGACCCACCTACCGAGAACAGAGAGGGGAGGGAACCACGTGCACCTCCCTGAAATTAGTCCACTTTTCTCTCGCCCACCAAAAGGCTTTGAACTGTCATCTATTACCCAGCCTGCCTTTTTGTCCCCACCCACCACCACCACCCGCGGTTCCATCCAGTTAAATTTAGCTGCCCTCATTCCAGCTGTCCCCTCCTCTCGACTCCCAGGTGATAGCCCTTTGTTTAGCCCCCTCCCACCTCGACACACCTCTTTATTTCCCAGCTGTGACATGCGCCCTGTTTTAGATCATATTCCGTGTGTGTCTGTGCGCTTCTAAATTACCATTCATTAATTAAGGATCAAAGTTGATCTAAGTTATTAACCTCCGATTACCAGCCTCTCTGGAGTTGTAGTGGACCATGAACTGTACATTAGGATCGTGGGTAAACTGCATTCTATCCAGCAGCAACAAAATCTGAGGGAGGGAGAGGGGGGGAAAGCACTCGTTCTCACTCTTGCAGTTGCCTGGTAGCATGAATTTTTTTTTTATTCTTCCGTGTATACTTTGTTGGGAAAAAATCATAAAATACTGCTGTTACTCAATAAGAAATATCTCTGCGCTTCCCTCCAACGATTTTCTGCTTTATTGTGAGCTCGACTCTCCAACAGGAGGCTTGCAGACTGCTAAATTGGCCGCGCCGCCGCAGATGGAGCATGCATGAGTAGTCTGCATGCAGGCATTAAGTGTGTTTCGATCTGAAAGGCCCAAACGATGCGACACTCCCGCCCACTCGCCCACACACACACACACACACACACACATATACGCACATGCACACGCACAGCCTAATAAATATTGCCTCCCTATTTTGTGTCATTCCATTCCCCCCTTAGAGAGAGGCCCTGTATCGACAGGCCAGCACAGCTTTACCTGATCAATAGGCTCTTTCTCCAGCTTGCTCTCTCTCTCTTTGTGCCCTCGCCACCACCCAACACAAACACACTACACGCACACACGCACACACTTGCACATGCACGTACGCAGCTTCTCTTCCACACTCCTTGCCGCCTCCTACTGCCGATCTTGCAGCTGAATTACTTCTGATCTTCAGCGTATTGCCAGAAATCGCTCCCATCAGTCTCATTTGGTTCCCTATTTTCCGTCAATTTGCCCCTCAATCCAGTGAGTGATCTGAGGACTGTGGGAGGCGGGGCTTCCGCGTTTTCAACTGTATGATCATGGAAGTGTTTTTCGAGGTTCCTGCCGGTGGGTCAGATCGTTTAAGCCGTTCTGACTTGAGTCACTGTGCTCTGCAGGCCTTTCCCTCATGAATAGTGCATATAAATGCCCCTTGTTTGTGTGGACACCCCTTGCCTGCGCACAAAATTAGATGGCTCGGCTTGCTTCATGCATATTTAAGAAGGAATGTGTTGTCTTATCCTGCGAGTTATTTTGCTCTCTGTATTTAAAGATGCCACGGCAACCTAGTGAAATCCAGCTGCAGCTGGATTCATTTGTATCTACAGTCACATCTCATGATGATATAATTACGAGCAGCATTCCCAAAGATCCACAAAAAGGGCGAAAAAGGATCACTGGAACTTCTCAGGGGCGTGTTATTTCAAATTGAACTTGCCAGGGTTTTTTTTCAATTAACACCAGCATCTAAAGCAGCGACCTGGTTTCAAAGTAAAGATCGCAGAGAAAGAGAGCGATTAAGCAAGGTGGAGAAAGCAGCAATGCCCCCCTGAGGGGTTGAGCCACAGACGTGTCTAAGTACATAACAGCAGTGCAAGGCAGAGCGCGGCAAAGCCGGGCTCTGAAGCAAAAAATCTGGTCATTTTGGGAGCTGGAACAGCAGGAGTGCCGCCTCCTCCTCCTTCCTCCTCCCCGCTTTCCAGTCTTTTTGAAGCCACTGCACGGGGGTATCATCCCGGCCCCCTTTTTTTTAAAAAAAAAAAAAAAAAAAAAGTGTTAGTTGCAGTAATTTACAAGTTAGATTGAATTGGACCGGCAAGGGCGTGTGGAGACAACCTCTTGAATTCCGTGTTTGTCAACATCGCAGCGCGAGAAGGTGAAGGAGCTCTGCGAACGAGGAGTGTCAATACAGACGCGATTGGATATTACTCTCCACCTGCAAGCATCAGTGGCAGGAATGGTGGCTGTCGAGGACCGGGAGAAGAGGAAGGGGGGGAAATAGTACACTTCTGATGCCTGCTCGAGCTGCAGTGATAAAATATTGAGGCGGTTTGCAGCTCACAGTTGCAGTCACCGTTCCTCATATATTCTGCTTCAAGATAAAAGACTGACCCCCCTCCTGCTGCTGCTGCCGCCGCCGCCGCTGCTGCTTCTGCTGCTGCTATACCTCACCTCACCCCTTCTCACCAATTACTCTCCCCACGTCTCCCCCACTCGGTCTGCATCTCACTCAGCTTGACGTTGTCCCAGCTCACCTGTTTTCCGTGCAAAATTAGTCCGAGAGAGTACGTGTAATTGTCAAACAGCCACGATAGTTTGTGCTTCTGGCTATCGAACAGACTTCACATGTAACTGCGAGTGAATGCAAGAGTACTCTCTGGCCTCTCGAGTGGTTAAGTGTGTGTCAGCGGATGTCAGGGCATGTTTGGTTAGCACTTGGTAAATGTGTGGTTCAACTACAAACACTCAGAAAACACCCATACTCGAAAAGCGAAGTGCACACTGTGAGTACTCAAAAATGACTGGTGCTTTAAGCCTCAACTTTGAATAACACGGGACCTTCAAAATAAGAGTTCCTTACTGAGAAGTAATTAAATGTGCATCTGGATGTAGTCCAGATTTCGCGTATGCTCACAGACACAAGTATCTTTGTTGCTTATTTTCTTGCATGTTGTTAATGTGCTTCTGGCAAACTCTAGACATTTGTAAACCAGCTCTCAGAGACTTCCACTGGAACCAGTCTGCCACCCCCCCCCCCTCCATGCAGCAGTGATTCATCACAGCACTGAAAACAAAAACTTGTCCACAGCCTTTCTTAGAAGTGATATTGGGGGAGGGTTGCGGCTTTGTGAGTCTCATTTAACATGGCAGACCTGTAAAATATTACATGTTCTTGCAACAGCTAGTTTTCACTGAATAATGTCCATACAGCCCAAGTTATCAGGCTTTATTTTACGATCAGGATATAAAGCCATAGCAATGGATAGGCCTATCTTTACGACGGCTTTTGGAAGTGACAGAAGCGCAGGGAAGAGCGGGAGTGATTCGAGGCGGACGGGCAGGGATACCGCTAAGAAAGGGATGATGAGAAGGTGCGGTGTGATCGATGCTACGGGAGGAAAAGAGAACGGAGGGGATGGTTTCCATGCTCCCCGTGGTCCCCAGCGACTGAGGAGGAGCACAAGGCGCGCACACTTCCACCTTGTTCTGAGCCCTTTCAGATAGCAAGCAGACAGAGCTTGAAAATGTTCTCTGCTTCTCAATTTCCCCTCCATCACCCCTGCTTTTCCAGTGTTCCACACCTTTCCACCTTTTCTTTTTGTCTCTACTTCAATCTTATCCTTCTCCTTTTTACACCCCCATACTGCCCATATACTTCAATTTTTAACCTTTTCTCATCAATTTGTGTTGCCCTAAATGCATTTTTTCTATATTTGCATCTTTTATGTATCTTCAGTTTTTAACTCATCGCCCCGTTCCTCTCCTCACTTTCTTGCAACTCTTCTTCCTTCATCTCCTTTCTCCTGACTCCTTTATTCCTGACTCCCCCCCCCCCCCCGTCTCTCCACCCTCCTCCCTCACTTACTTCAAAATGTCTCTCCCCCACTTATATCCTAACAGTCTCAACCTGCCTCTTAAATCTTTCTGATCTCACATTGCACCACAGCCAGGGCCTCCAGAGGGCCATCAAAGGGGCCAAAGAGGGACAGGGAGGCAGAAAAAGATGGTGATATTGAGGAAATTAGTTCAGAGATTGATTGAGTGTTGCTGGTCAGGCACTCTGTGTACCCTTTGTGTGTGTGTGTGTATGTGTGTGTGCAAGTGTGTTGGTGGGAAGTTGAAAGTCAGTGTGGGAAAAGATAAGAGAGGAGTGCAGGTAATTTGAGTTTAAGATGCAGCCGGTATCCTCTGCGCTGTGAAATCACTCAGGCTTTGAACCCCGTCTTTACCCTACTTTCATGCAGAAAGTTGCCGTGTGTGTCTGCGTGTGTGCACGCGTGCTCGCGCGTGCGGTGCCACAGAGAATTTCGGGCCGAGCGAGAAACAAAGAAAGTGAGGAGAGAGAGGAGATACACTCATCTGTGCGCGTAGAGAGCGAGGTACTTTAATGAGGGCACAGTGCTTATCTGAGCACCAGCAAAAACCCACTCGGCCCTCCTCATCTTCATATCGCAGCTGAATGTCTTGAAATCTCCTCATCAGTTATCTGCTGCTGCCGCAGCTTCACTCTGTTGTTGGGGTTGGGAACATCAACCTTCTTTCTGGTTATTGACAGGTGTTGCAATCGAGCTAGATAGCTTAACAGATCAATTGGCAGATGAATAGATAACTGGATGAAAAACTGAAAATACTTCCAGGTGTTGTATATTTTGTGCTAACTTGAAGATGCAATGTTAAACATGCATTCGCTTGCTGCCTTGCTCATGTTTACATTATCTCACGAGATAGATGGATATTCAAAGAATCCAACCTGCCGATTAGCCCCTTCGTCACCTCGACTTATTTCACTCCGCTGTTTAAAATTCTCACTGATACACACACAAAAGAGCTCGTAAAGCGATTCCCTTTTTGCGCGGCTGAACTCTGCCGTCTGTCTGCCCGACAGTGACAGCTCACACTAAGAATACCCAGAGAAGTCATGGCCGGTTCGCAAAAAGCTCCACTCTCCCCTCTCACCCCTGTTAAAGCCCACCACAGCGAGAAGAGAAGGGAGCCGACCTTTGGAGAACGGCGACGTCACCCGACAGCTTGAGACGGCTGCGTTAACCTGGATTGTAATGTCAGCACAGGGGGAAGTCATTCATGAGGACTCACTCTAAAACAGCCTTTTTTTTTGTTTCACTTTCATGCTGACACAATTTAGCTAAACGTATACTCGTCACGAGTTTCGTAATTTGAAGCGCGATCAGCGTCAACGCCGCCGCGCTTGTGTAAGGTAACTCACGTAATCGTCTCAGTGAGTGCGATCACTGACATCCCTGGAACAAATATCGTCTTCTGAGTCGCATCCGGCTCTTAATTGCTCAGCCTAAAAGTGCTAAAAGCAGCGATAAGATCAATAAAATGTGACTAAGCATTGCCTGTGATGCTCTTAGGAGGCTTTAAGTGCATGGTGGCAGTAATGGCATCATCCATACATATCAGAATTTGCTGTCTTCTGACAAAGACGTGAACCATTTCTAAAGATAACTCATCACAAAAGAGGCAAAACCTTGTTTACTGTCTGTTGAGCCTTTTGAGGACAGCCAGAACGTTCCCAAAAAGCAATGTTCAGAGTGCTAAATGTTCTGTTTTATGAAGACGTTCATCGATTTCGTGAAGATGGACGCGTTCAGTGCGAGTTTTCTGACCACGGGGGAACAACCAGCGAGTTTTGATTGCTTCATAAAATTGTCTTCGATTTGCTTTATTCCAGAAATCGGGTTCTTCTGGATTCATCTGTTGACCTCGCCCTTGTTTTCCTCTCTGTCACCTTGATCCCAGTAAAAACTGAAACTCTCGGTCAAGAATCAAGAAGGTAAACAACGGCAAACTGAGAGGCAGACCTTGAAAATTGTTTGTTGATTCAGAGGAATGGCGTCAAATTGTGGAAAAATATCACATTAGAATACATAAAATGTATTCTATTGTGGTCTTGTCAAGTGGTCTTGTCAATAGTTTGTGGTAGTTTACTGTTTCTTTTCTGATTTCTTGTGAACTAAATTTCCTCTTTTTTTTGTTGCCTTATGCTGGGCTCACACCTAACGATTTTCACTTTGGGCTTGCGATCATATCAAACACGTTTGATATGACCGCAAGTCTTTCCGCTGTCTTTTTAGAGTCTTCTGGTGTGAGCCCAGCATAAAGCAAAAGAGAACACAGCAAGTAGTCACGAGTTGTTTCATGACAGACAATCACTCAATACATACATACATACATACACATTGTTATTGTGTGTGAATCTGCCCTTTTTTTTGTTTTTTTTTCTGATTTAAAGAGAAAATGATCCAGAAAAAGTTTTTCTTCATATACTTTTTCGGCATGTAGTGATTATATACAGCTATATGTATGATGGAAGAGACAGACCCTAACACTGGCTGCACAATATATTGAACAATCATGAATAATACATTGGGTTTTCTATTTTCTTTTATTTATATGTATAGTATGTAAGTTATTTAGTTAGGAATCTTGTTTCTGGGCCAAATTGGAACAGGTTTATTGATTTTATTTACTTATTCATTTGCCCTCACATTACATATGATATAATCATGAAGGTGGAACATAAACAAAGGCCAAGCCTTCGCCTATAAGTTGGAGCTACATGGGCATTGCACCGGCCTTGCGATTGTCTGGTGTGATTGCTCATGTGTCCTTGTGCAACAACTCGGTCGTGGTTATAGCTGAATTAATCCCCTGGTCTATAGTTTAGCCTGTGTCCGCATCTTCATATATTGGCTCCTTGCAGGCTTTATTTGTGGACAGCAATCTGCCTTTATGGGAATTAAGTGGCAGCAGGGTGCTTCGCAAACAGGTAGTGAATTATTAATAATAGCACCTAAATTAGACGGTTAGCTATTGGCTTAGAAGCTGAGAGGTCTCTAAATGACTTTCCATGTGTGCTTTTATGCATTCCGTCACTGTGGGGATAATTATTTAAAAGGGAAGAAATTGTAGAAACAAAGAGGCAAATGGCCCCAGAAATAGAGAGCAAGTGGGAATGGCGTGCGGGGCGGAAATTGGGATGTAGACAGCATGCGGAGAGGATGAATTGCATAATTAAAAAAGTAGCCAGTACGTATTGATTGCGGCGAGATGCTGCGATAGGATTGTAGAGGAATGTCCCACGAGTGCAGCTGTCCCCGGGCCGGAGTGAGGAATAGTGAGGGCAAGGGGCAGCGATAATGAGCTTCCACGAAAGGAACCCTGCTGCTCTTTTAACACGCTTCCACTGAGTCGGAGGAGGAATGGTGCTGAGGTGAGACCTGCTTGTGTCGATCCAAAGTGCTTCAAAACCCAAGAAGCCTCGTGTGTGTCAGCTGCAACAGATGTTTCTTTTGTTGGTAAACCCACTTTAAAATGTTTATCGGAGTGACGCTAACTGCAATCAGCTGCTCCTTCTCTCAAACTTAATTTTTTCAGACAAGACTGGAAGTTTTGAGCAATTACTGAGAGCTTGGATGTTGAACAACTGGTTTCTAATCACAACATGCTGGCAATGCGGCTGCGTTGCCGCTGCCAGTGGTGCAATCCTTCAGCCAATCTCTGTCACGGTGCCATACCCCCCCCCCCCCTTCCTCGGGGAAACGATACTCGGATGCTTCGTCACAGCAGTCAATAGTTAATCCAGAACAACTAAATGAAAAACTCGACATCGGGCAACAAAGACGGTTCCCCCCTGACGTTTGGCTCAAAACAGCCAACAATGGCTGCAGCTCGCATCCAGGATCAATCTGAAATGGCTTTGCAGCCCATCATGGTTGAACGATCGCTCCCTGCCGTGGAAGTGCATGTGTGTACTCAAAGCTCTCCAACATGTAGGATGACTCATTCCCGTGTCCTCTGACTCAGTCTCTTAGCTCATCTTTGTTGGGTTTATCGTATAATCTTTGTCTTTGCTTGTTCAATAGGGAAGTGGAAAACACTTCCCTACTGAACAACAACTTCGAACGGATTTTTTGGTTTAATTTGTTTGTTTTTTTTTGTTGTTTTTTTTTTCAACCCAGTTATGTGCCAGCCCACCATTCGCACTCCTCCTGGGCGACCTTAACTTTCACATTGACAACACGGACTGTAACTCAGCCTCTGACTTTCTGAGCGTCCTCCACTGCTTCAACTTCCCACAACACGTCAACTTCCCCACACACAGCCGTGGTCACATCCTGGACTTGGTCTGCTCCACTGGCCTCACTCTCCACCACCTATCCAGCCTCAACCTCCACATCTCAGATCACCTGGCTGCCATCATGGTCATCAACATCCCCGCTCCCACTCCAAAACACAAGCATACGTTTCCTTCAGAAACCTCAAATCCATCTCCCCCTCAACACTCTCTGCCTGTCTCACCTGTTACCTGCCTCCCCTCCTCCACTGACTGATAACCCCTCTGACCTTGCTAACTATTATAATGGCATCCTCTCCACCTGCCTTGATGAACTTGCCCCCATCAAATCCAAAACAATCGCCTTCAAACACTTTGCTCCCTGGTACACCCCTGAAGTACACAAAATGAAAGCATGGAAACGCCGAATGGAAAGACTCAAGAAAACTGGATTAACCTGCAAACCTACACAGACCACCTTCAACAGTACAAAGACATCCTCAACGCAGCCCGGTCCATCTACTATTCCCCACTCATTCGCTCCGGCTCCTCAAACCCCAAGGCACTCTTCTTCACAATAAACTCTCTTCAACACCTCCTCATCCTTCACAGTCGATAAATGCCAATCTTTCCTTTCATTTTTTCCAAACCAAAGTTGACACCATCTACAGTACCTTCAACTCCTCCCCTGCACCTCCTTCCCCACCTACCAGCCTGGAACCCCCCAGACTCACCATCCAGCCTGTGTAACTTCTCGCCTCTGTCCCCTGTACAACTTTCTGCCTTCAAGACCAGCATGAAATCTTCAACCTGCACTCTCGACCCCATCCCATTCAAGCTCCTAAAGGACAGCCTCCCTGCCATTTCCTCTCTGATCACAGCCATCATCAACTCCTCTCTCAGCACTGGCTCTGTCTCCCAATCCCTGAAAACTCCTGCCATCACACCTATCCTCAAGAAGCCTGGTCTTGAGTCTGATGACCCCCGTAATTTCCGTCCTCATCTCCAATCTCCTTTTTCTGTCCAAAATACTGGAACGAGCCATTGCCTCTCAGATAAAGACACACCTCACCTCCAATAATCTGTATGAAAGATTCCACTCCGGTTTCCGCTCACTGAAACAGCCCTCCTCCAAGTCACCAACGACCTCCTCCTCTCCTCCGACTCTGGACACATCAGCATCCTCATCCTCCTCGACTTCACTGCCACCTTTGACACCATAAACCATGCTGAACGATCCTGCTGTCTCTGCCCACCACATCGCTGGCCGACTAAACCCTTCAGCTGTGACCCCTCCTCAGATTGCCAAGGACGTTCTCCTCTGCCATGCTGTGGATCCTACTGTGGATACTGCTGGGGTACGCCAGGTTGTTCTGCAAACGGATGCTGGTGTCCCGGGAAGTGGCTAAAACTAGCTCTGTGCTAGCACTCCTCCACTGGATGATGTCACCACTGTGCTCCACCTCTGATCTCCACTCCTTCAACCCGCTCCATGCTGACCAACTGCCTCACCGAAAATAACTCCTGGATGCATGCCAACTACCTTCAGCTCAACAATGACAAATCTGATGCAAGAATGATTGGTCCCAAATCCCTCACCAAAACCACCCACAACTTCAGCCTCCACCTGCACAACTCCTCTCTGACCCCCTCCCCACATACCAGGAACCTTGGATGGATTCTTGACAGCCACCTCACCTTTGAACAGCACATAAACCAAGTTTCCAAATCTGCCTTTTTCCACCGTAAAAGTGTCGCCCGTCTCCATCCATCCCTCTCCTTTTCGACTGCTGAAATACTAATCGACGCATTCATCGCATCCAAACTTGACAACTGCAATCGTATCCTGTATGGTCCATCTCAGAAAGTCCTCAACAGACTGCAACACATCCAGACGTCTGCTGCCCGTCTGCTCACTCACTCCTGCTCACAAGACATCGCCCCTGTCCTCCACAACCTCCACTGGCTCCCTATCAAACAACGCATCCACTTCAAAGTCCTCCAACCTCCTCTCCCTTCCACTTCGAACAAAGCACCGAACCTGGGGAGACCGACAGACAACAGAAAATAAGTGGCAAAAGAGCTGGGACACTGAAAAGCACGCGCGCCCTTGCCAGTTCCGATAAAGCCTCGTCTCATCAAAGTCTCGTCTCATCAAATAGTCATCAGGCAGCACCATGCAGTCAGAAGTCCTAAGACGTCCTAGCCGCGAAGCTTCCTGTGTGGTCGCCAGCGCCTGACCTTCCTGCCGGCCACCCTGCGTCCTCGTGTTCAACAGCATCACCTCTCAGCCGTCACTAATTGCGTAAAGCGCTGCACGCCGACACGGGGCTGTGCACCCAGCTTGTTGCCGAATCCTCAGCCACAAGGTCAGGCCCCGCGACCTCCACCTTCCCCGCTTCTCTTTGATCGCCACATGATTCACCCTCTCTCGCTGCGCTCCATGTTTCAACAACCACCCTTTACTGTACTTCCATCAAATCCGAAAGGGTCGTCACAGTTTACGTGGACGCGCCCACACAGAAGAGAGCGAGTTTACCGATCAGCTGCAGACACCCTCCTCTGCTCTTGATTAACCTGGCCTACAGGGATTTTCCACACTGTTTGGAGGGAGAAGGGGGAGGAAATAGGCTGTCGATACATAGCCCTCGGCTGAGAGAATGTCAAAGACAGCCGTGGCAGATGGATTGAGAGACACCGGGGGCTATCTTCACAGAGTAATGCCTTGATGATCGATCAAGAATCGCCCTCGGTCAGCGCCGCCCCGAGTCAGTCAGGGTTCTGCATTTCATAAATGTGTACGCGTGTGTGTAATGTTACCTATAGAGATAAGGCTGCGTCCAAAGTGTCAACGTCACCTCGTCAGTTTAGCGTCGGTCAATACTGCCTGCAGGTGGCATCAGTCAGTCTCTGACATGGAGCATTCTTCATATTCGAACATGCAATGTGATCCTTTTTGAATTTGTACGATTATGAGAAAAATGTCAATGAAAATGAGAGTGATGCCTTCAGCGAGGAGCATCTCATGCTGGAAAATCAATAGAACCGATTCCTTTTGGAATGTACAGCTTGTTGTATGTTATATTTCGAGTGATATGAACACAGACTAAGTCAGTGCTGATTAATCTCACATTCTGGCCACTTAAAGTTTGTTGCTGTTGCAGTGACTAAACGCTCTTCCTGATGCGCTTCACCGAAACGTCGGCTTAATAAAATTAAGAAAATCTTTAAAAAGTTGAGGCCGGTGCTCAGATAGTGACATTTTAACTTGGTAAATAAGACCAATAATTAGGTGGCTGGCTGCAACAGGTTTTTGCCCTTTCACGGTGGCACCCAAGCAGCCTTAAAGCCGGGGCCAAGTTCAGCTCAGCACAAAATACCAGAGCGAGAGGCAGGGGAAATAACCGGCGCGTTGAAATGTCTCGCAGCGCGGCGTTTTTTTGTTGTTTTCTTTTTTTTTTTTCCCCCTCTTCTCGCATGATTGATGGTGGACATTGTTCAGTGGCTTTTAGTCACAGGCTTGTAATTGCTTTTTGATATTGTTACAAATGAGAAATTACTCTGTCCCATTACCAGCGCTGGAGATAAACAACGGCGAGGCTCGGGCAGAGTGCGGCGATAAGCCGATGTTTACAAAGGGAGTGCGCCCACACTCACGTTCCAGTGGTTTGAAGCGAGTTACGACGCGCACGCTGAATGAAGGACAATTGAGCATCTCGAGAGAGTTTGATACCTGCGGATGTAAATTATGGCGGGAATGCCGGCGCTCAATCATTTTCCATAACTGCACTGGCAGACAAGAGCATTCAATAACGCTGTCGTTAGGGGTCCGAGCTGTGATTACTCATAAAAGATCCATCGTGACGAGGAGACAAATTGTGTGGTGGACTCTTCTCATCACTACACATGCACCTCCCACGGTGGACGGGGCTCCTCAGATGAAACCACTGATTGAGGGGCGTGGCAATGGAAATACCGGCAACGGGCCTCTCTGCGTGCACGCACCCCCGTCGGGCTCCCACTGTAAACAGCTGCGGGGAGTTTAAATTAATGGGTCCTGTCGCTTCACATGTCAGACCTTGCTCGAGCAATGTCCCGGAACGTCACTCATGGCTTCTCCCCGTTCTCCCCCTCTAACAAGGCCCCGAGCCACCGGTGGAAGGCATGCTAATCACTCACCGCTTATCTATCGCCGGGTCAATGCGCGGCGTGCTGACGGCACTGACAGATGAGATGGAGGCGTGCACGCGGTCAGGTGTTGGGTGTTAGATTAGTGCTCGGCAGGCGGGAGGTGGGAATCCGACGCCCACGAGCTACGTGGCGTTTTATCCCGGCAATCAAAATCATGGACGCGATCTGGTTTGTTCCGTGACATTTCTCATACATCACTAACGAGGAGTGTGACCCAGAGTGAAAAACAAAGCGTGAATATGCAGAGACTGCATGATAAGGATTAGATGACAATCATGATTATTTACATGCAACATTTAAAGCGTCATGTTTGGGGGAACTGCCTTTGTGTGGCTGCAAAATGCTTTCAAGTCTGAAGACAGTGTCCCCCCTGTGAGTCGACCAGCCAATCCTGTTTGAGTGTTTACCAAGGGCAGTCATCTTAACCAGTGTTCACATTTGTAAACACTGGTTAAGATGACTGCCATAGAAAAGTCCAGGAAAACAATGACTCAGGCTTGCAGGAGAAAGTTATTTGGCCTCTTATGTGACAGAAACAAGATGATATAAGTCGTTTTTCCCTCCTGAGTTTCAGCAATGCTTCTTTCAATTTTATTTTGTTTTCTCATCAAGGGACCCATTTACTAATCTGTTTTACATTAACGAGACACGAAATGTCTTGTTGCCTGTTTTTTCAAAGATTTAATCAAGTCGACATTAAATGAGCACTGGAGTCCTGCCTGGAGTCTAAATATAGTTCAACTCTGCTGTCCACAGCTCTGGCCAGATGTACCCACATAGATCTCATGGGGAAATTGTCCACGCTTCTCATCATGTTCACTCAGAGAACGTCTTATCAGGCCAGTGTGTTATTCCTGACTCCCCCCTCCCCCATCCCTCTTCACTCCAGGGACGTCTGCCTTATAATTTATCTTCCTTTTTGCCATTACCATACATTTTCAATGCTTGCGACGTATGAGTGGACTCGCGGTCTCCTCGCATGGTTTTTGCACTGAGTCCCGGCTGACCTGAGACTCCAAAGATCGCGCCGTAACGTGTCGAATCGAGGTCTTGATTTTTGGCGGCGCCCGTTCCAAGCAGCGCTTTGTAAGACAGACAGCCTTGATGTACCTCTCTGGCTACTTTTGTTGCACACGGTGCCATCGGGGAATCACAAACAAGCGATCAGCTTCGGATAAAAAGAGCAGCTTGTTTCTTTCAATGATGCGCTTTTGTTTTTGAAGTTTTGAAGACATTGTGTTGCTGCGCCGTTGGAATCGTGTGCAACAAACACAGGAGGTTTTTCATCAAAAGCTGCCTGTCTTCATAAATACCCTTTCGGCTTGTATTGCTCTGTGTAGCCTGCTCGACTCGGTTCTAGCACAGGTTTAGTTGATAACATGGGAAACAAACTAATCGTCTTGAGGGAGGTGGGGGTGGGGGGCAGTATATGTTGTGTTTATCCAGTATCCTTGTAATCACTGCCTGGTATTGCTGTGTTGGATCCTTTGATTCACACAGCAACAACATGCAACCCAAAACTTGTTTGTTCGTTGTATGCGAGCAAAACAAACCAGCTCTCGAGGGCTTGCGTTGAGCCCAACAGGATCGGTCCCAGCCTTAGCAATGGAAAGAGTCCCTGCACTCGATGCATACTTGGTTCCACGTGGAATTCTTTCCCACATGATTCCTGCCTTTGCCCTTGGACATGGGGAACAACACACCCTAATTGATAGGCACACGCCACGCGATGCGGGCCGACTCGCAGGCAGTGTTTTGGTGCCCGAAGGTGGTTCTTTTCCGTGTAGGTCTTTTTGCATGTCAGAGGCTGAGGTAAGCTGCATGTCAATTAACTTGTAACAGGGGGTAAACAACAACCCCACTGCCACTGTGTATGTGCTCGCTAGGGAAGAGAAAGACGTGCTTGGGAGCACTAGTTAGTAGATGCCATCCTGCATCCCATTGGGGTTTCCAAATGTTTGTCTTGTACATGCAGAATACTAAAGCTACACTATGTTGTTTTTCTTTTTTTGGGAAGGGGGGGTGGGGGGGAGTAGCAATCCGTTAAAGGGCAAAGGAGTCAGAGCCAGGTCATCCATCTAAGCCGGAAAACACCAAACAAGCTTAAAGTGCTTTCCCTTGTTCGCTCCCGGACATGTGTGTGTTTGCACATGCCTCAGTGTGAGTGATTGTTTCTACTTCAAACACACAGCCGGATGATTAATTTGGCATTGGTTGCAAGCAGATAATCTATAGTGATTATAACCGAGGGGAAATCGCTGTCTTCCTATTCAAAGTCAAAAGGTGTTGCTATGTAACGGAGCGCTTCGGCGGAAAACAGAGTAAGATTAAATTAATCAATTCATCCACGCATCATTTTTTCCACTGTAACCAATTATTCAATAAAGTTCCACCTACAAAATAAATTGCAAAACAAACCAGTTCTGTCTGAAATGTTGACTTTACCCAGACGAACCAACACGCGCACGCACAAACGCACGCGCAAAGCGCATGTTTTTGATCAGTCCTGCATGCAGTACACTTTGTGATCTTCTCTCCAGCGAGTGCCATCTCTGAAGTGTTTAATCGCTGATTATTCTGTCACTCAGAAGCAGTTCAGTGAGCATTGGAGAAAGAGGAGGAAAGAAATGGGGAGGAATGTGGAGGAACCAAAAAAGGAGATTGGTGATATGTGGAAAGAATGAGCAAAAGCGTACAAAAAATTTGCTGTACTGCTCCTTCAGTTAGTTCTTCACTCAGCAGTGGGTAATTTCTTCCATTATTGTTTTCATAATAACATTAGAGGTCAACAGAATTTAGCCTATTATGACAAGAACTCATAGCAGATGGTCTTGTACTGTTAAACTGAATATGAAGGACATCTCAGTCTGTTCAGTTTCCGTCTCTTTAGAGCAGAACGCAATTACTACTTAAAATCTTGCAAGAATTGAGGAAAAAGTTTTGTCGCTTCTCAGCTCACTCCCCATAATGATATCAAAAACCTACATATCACCAGAATAGAATGTAGCACTTTGGTTTTCATCTTGAGGTTGGTTTTGTTGCAGTGAGAAACTCTTGAGCTTGCAAACAAAATGAAAAAAGCTGGAAAAAAAACAATTAAATTTACTTTTTGTTTGGAAAGAAAACACAGCTTCATTTCTGGGTGTTTGTGGCTGTTGAAGTTGGAACAATGAGACCGTGCTGCGTCACGTCATGCAGGAAATGTGCACGTCCAGAGAGATTTCTTCTTCTGTTTCGCCAACAATATTGCACCCTGCTGCATGCCCCCCCCCCCCATCCCTGCTAAATTGTTTTCCGACGCCTTTTGTGGTTATTTTGGTTTGATTGTCTGCACATTCCCACACCATAATACAGTCTGGTGTATGGTGTGATCGTGACGGATGGACATCCAAACATCTTTGTATTTACGAGAGTGGTCGATAATCAGACAACCAACAACTGCGTGAAGTTGCTTGTCATGTTCGTTTCGTTCAGTCGCCCTCATACACATGCAGACGTGCGGTGAGGCTCACGATTAGCATGCAAAGTCAAATTAATGAAACGTGAAAGTCTCATTTATTCCCAGCAGATAAAAAAAAAGTATTCAATTTACCTTTTAATGAACATCAGTGCAACACAAATGGTTTTTAAAAAGGCCCAAGGAGGCTCAAAACATTACAAATGCTTCAGGGCAGAAACTCAGCAGAACGGTGCCTGTTAGCATTTGCTGTGCATACATATAGATGTAAACACATACTTATTATGTAGAGGGAGCTGTATGCAGACTGTAGATTGTGTCATTTGAATTTGCTTAGTAGTTACTACCAGAGGAGCTGCTTCAGTCGGCTGAAGGAGCTGCTTCTATGTCACACTTTCTTTACACGAATAAGTGGACAATTGCATAATTTTGTATTTATCATTTTGATCTGAACATTAAACTGTGATCAAGTTTGATTGTGGAACCTTTCACTGAAACAAAGACAGATAAAAACATTAAGAGTCCCTCAAGAGTGAGGCTTTATTAGCTCCTGGTGCTCGCAGTGCGTTTGCACGGTGTTCAGCTGCTCCTCTATGTTAAACACTTGATACCGACCATGGGTTATTAAAGGGGGCTCAGGGGTGCCTAAACAGACACAGTGTGCACAGAAAAGGGCAGAAGTTGTAGAGGGCGGAGAAAAGCCGGTGTCCGTCTACTAAAACTCAGCGAACAGGAACAAAGGAAGCAGAAAAGGAAAGATTCAGTCTTGTTTGTGCTTTGCAAACACTAAACTCGGCAGTACAGATCTGCTAAAAAGGCCACCAAATAGTCTACATTAGAGGAAACTTTGAAATTGTTAATAACTACTTGGTGATTAATCTTCATATATGTGGCCCCTGAACTATAATGCGTTTTGCACACATATTTTGATCAAAACGTTGTTGTTTGTCATTGTAAATGCTATACAATGTATAGTAAACAACTCATAGACAGGATGTGATGCAACCTTTGTGATACGGCAACTCGGTTATTTATGTTTTTCCCCCTCTTGGAGTTTTGCCGAAGGCGCATTTCAAAAGGCGTAGTGCATGCAGCACACTGCAGCCTCGCTCACACAGACATCGTATTCGTCCGCCGAAATTGAGACACCCTAAACTTGCCTGTCGTTGATGAAGAAAGGAGCTGTCCCTGGTGCTGAATGCACCTCCAAAGAGGATATTTGGAAGATGATGTTTCAGGAGTAGCAGGAGGGGTGAATGGCAGCAATGCATAATTCAGAGGAGCAGGGAGCGGGAGATTTGTTTGAGAAAACATCGACCGCAGACAGGAGTCAACAAAAAAACGAGAGGAGAGACACAGAAGGAAGTACGTGAGGCTGTGTGTGTGTCGGGGAGACTGCGTGTGTTTGTAGTAACAGTTGAGCCAGCGAGTATGTGACCTCTGCCATGGCGAAGGCAGCGCCGAGGGAACGGAGCAGATGGATGACTAGCTGGTGTCTCAGCACCTCTCCAGTCTACTTCTGCCATACTCGGCCCATTTGTCAACATTAGGAGGTGGAGAAGGAGGTGCAGAGGAAGCTCCGGCCGGCGCTCACACCCCTCCGGGCGACTCTCCCCTCTTTTATGATTCTTTTTTAAGGCTCGGTAGACGCAACGGGGGGCAGCAACACAGTTTCCTGACACATTTCCTGTGTTGTCTCAGAGATTTCCTCAAGTGGAGGCGTGGGTTGGAACGCCACTTCAGTGCTCGGTTACAATATTAGTTTCATTGAAAGAAAATGAAATGTGGAATTACCTTCATTTCTAGAGAAGCGAGACTAAAGACTGTCAGATGAAAGATCACAGAATGGAATGAAAGTGAATGATATAAGACTGGAGATGACAGAAGGTTGATATGAAGCAGCAGTGCATTATGATAAATGCACTTGAGCAAAACAGAGGGAGACATGCCTGCTTTGTTGAAAAGCCAGAGTTTCATTAAGTGTGCTCACCTTTTAAACGCATCTAGGCATTCTCTGAGAGGCAGAGGGATTCAGTTGTTGTTTTACACTTTATGGAGGAGCCTTAAACTTACATCTCGTCCCATGTGAGCAGAGTGAAACATCATTTTAACGGACGGATTGAAGGGCCAAACACACACGAAGGAAAGGGGGTTGGAAAACACACAGGTGCGAAATGTGATCATGCAGAATTTGAGTTGCAGAAAAGCTGAGGCTTACGACGCATGACTCAACAAACCCATCGATTGTCTCTGCAGTAATTAACAGACGCAGTAAAACTACTGAACCTGCCTTTGTGTTTCCCTCTGATACACACTTGTGTAGCTTCCACACTCTGTTGCACAAGAGGCCTAATAATTACATATCCATCTCTGAGGCTCACCCACCTGAGCGATTCAGAGGTACAAGAGGGGGTTCAGTGTGCCTAAGGCTGTGCTGTGATCTCGCTGTGTGTTTTGGTGCGAGTGTGTATGGAGTATGTCAGGGTTCTGCGTGTCTGGAGTGTGTATTCCCTGGTCAAAAAATGTAACGCCTGGAGGCACATCATTCTGGTGTCTTGAAAGTTATGTACAGACGCTGTAATGGCACCACAGTGGTTATTATTCAACGAGAAAGCACATCAAAACAGCCACGCACACAACAGGCAGCGGAGCGAGCCTTGCGGTGCCTTCGGGGTGATCAGCAACACAACAGCACTGTGGGGAACACACCAACCCCCCCCCCCCCCCAACCCTCACATGAAACTCTGAAAGCAGCCCCCCTCACAGCAGGGGGCAAAACGGTTTGTTTTGTTTTTTACACGTTTTCATGTGTTACACACTGCACTTACATCTTGATCCGGTGATTCTGTACGTGTGGATTCATAGTGACGGTAAACATTTTGCTCAAGTTTGACACTAAAATGTTGGTTCCCAATATATATTGGGACACTCAATATTTACATGGACCATATGGTTAATATGTGGAGCTGTACTGGGTGCAAGTCGATGGATTTTTCCTGTTTGCGTGTATGTAGGAGTTGCACAGTGAAAACACAGCTTGAGAAGCAGTTATTAGTTGTTTACATCGCCACCTCCATGTTTGTGTAATGGAACATGTGTGCTATCACACCCTGTTTTTTTTCTGTGAAGCTCAGCATCTTTCAAAGCGTTTCTTTCCTCTCCCCCGGTGTCACTTTTCCTTGGTTCCGTCACGGAGTTGTGAAAGGGTTTTCACGAGGCCTGATGCCCCGTTAAAGTGAGATAATAGGAAATAGGCTTCTGTGAAACACGAGCTCAAGCCAGTCACTGCGCTGCAACTTAGTTAGAAATCCGAGTGCGTGCGTGGATGGTGAGGATGGTGTTAATGGTTTTGTTGCCTCATTGACTTTGTAACCAGGGTCGCCCTTCCGGGCTCAACTGAGAGTCCAGTGAAGACTTGCTGGTTTCATTCTGAGTTGCAACAACATGCAGCCAGACTCACACAGGCACCATGAAACTCCTGCAGAAAAAAACCGAAAAAAGTTCATGCAAATGAGAGACTTTGTCTCCTTGCGTGTTTCTGAATCCAGAGCAACAATCTGTTCTTGGCAGCACAGGTTTCGAGCTGCAATTATGATGCCATCTGCCGCATGCCAACACACCCGCTAAGTGTTTGTGTCAAAGCAACTGATGACTTTGACAGATGTTTACTTTGTTGGGTATTCGAACTCACAATACGGGCGCTTCTGTGAGTCGTCGTTGTATATTAAGGCTGAGAACGGATAAATCTGACTCGAAGTGTCGAGGGACTGCATAGTCGAACGCAAAATACCTCAAATACCTACTTCAACATGACTCTTTTGTCCTTTGTCAACTGTAGCTAAAAGGCAGACGTACATGTATCTTGATAGATTATGAATCAGATTTATCGCAGACATCACCCTGCTTCATTTTCTGCCCCGTCCTCCCTCTCTTTCTGCCCCGTCTCCTGTTTCCTCCCCTCTCGGCTTCGGATCAATGACTTCCACCAGTCAAACCCGTCTCATCGACATTCGGGCGCTGCGGCGTAACAGAACACTGGTCAGAGAAAGAGTCATCTCTCCCAACTTGGTTTGGGCCATAAATAGAGCTGTCAGTCCCAGACGTCACACAGCTATTATGGTTCCAGTGTCATGTTTCACACTTGCATTATTATGATCGGTAAATTGCCTGTCACAGTTACTTGAGTTCTTGCAGCTTATTTAAAGATAAGCACTTTTTTTTTTCTTCCCGCGGTTCTCCAGGGCTATTTGGACTAATGGATATTGAGCGTGTTAATATTTCTCTGCTCATTCCGTTGCATTTACATTTTACTGACTCAGCCTCTTATGGTAATAAGAGAGGATCTGCAGGTCTTTGAAATTTTTAAAACCTCTGAACTGGCAGTTGAAGTTTTCCCTCTTTTCTTCCTCCAAAATAGCTTTCTTCAAAGTTGTAATTTACGTTTGTCATACCTTTCGGCACCTTGTGTCCCTTTTCTCCAACCGGGTAAGCAAAAACACTTTTTTTTTACTTATCGCTCAGTCCCAACGTTGCCCACTCTCGCTGCTACCCAGGCAACCACATCGTGCAGTGACATCTTTGTCAGCTGAATTTGAATATTTACAATTTCCTTTTACTTTAAAGGGAAAAAAGCATGTGTACATGTTCTCTGCAGATGCTACAAAGAGAAAAAGTTTATTGCTGGTCTGGCTCCTCATACGGCGAAGCTGGTGAAGTTAGAAGTGTGAAGGCAGAAGTGACAGGCAGAGAGGCGACAGAGACACAGGGCAAGGTGACACTGACAGAGAGACTGTCAACTTCACATAAAAAAACGAGTGGTGGTCCAGTGGCAGCGGGTGGGGGTGGTCCATTCCAGACGAGGCTGCAGACTCGTACCGGCTGAGAGAGGCCTCGCAGGCATTTTGCTTTGGTAAACCTTTCTTTGACCCTCCTGATGCTGCTCAAGTGGGGCCCTGTGCTCTTTGAGTGTCTGGAATCTCAATATTTCATCAGAATACACCTTGAACCGCTCAAGGTATAATTTATGTAAATCAAAAGCCGGTGGTGGCTCAGATTCATTAAGTTCTAGAGCTGAATTCCTAATGCAACGGTTCTTACTCTGGGGTCCAGGACCCCCGTGGGCTGTGGGCTTCTGAGGTTATCGAAGAAAAGCAGAAGACACACTTTAAAATCCAAAGAAGACCTAGAAAACGGCCCGGTGCTTTTATTTTGACAGCTCCTGCCTCTGTGTGTTGGTGCTTTTTCTCTAGCTTACACCCCTCCCATCTTGGCCCCCGGTGTTGGGTTAAGATCTGTTTTGAATGTACGACGTATCACAGCCTGCTAAAATGTTTATTTCCGGTAACTTGCAAAACTCCAGGAGGAGCATTTGGAAAAAGGTTCAACAAATTCCAGCCATGAAAGTCTGAATATTGAGATTGTAGTAATGACACGGAGATCCATAAAAGTTTATGCTGTGTTGATGATAACAGTTTTGTATGCATCGACAATAAACGGGAGGGGACAAAGTTTTCATTTCAGAGTTTGTTTGTTTTTACGATAGCTCAGATTATGATGGTTCCGGCTATTACGGCATGTCTGCACTCTGTCCTGTCTCGGTATCAGAGACACTTTCAGCAAACTCTTTGTCTTGCTCTGCATAACGAGGGAGCAAAAACTCTCTCTCCGCCCGTCACTGCCTGCGTTTTGGAAAAAAGAGAAATATCCTCCAGCTGATTATTCACCTCATTTGCATTTTGCTTACTATAAAGCACTTCTCAGGTATGGCCGTGGTAAAGCATTGCCTGGGAACTCCATTAGGCATTCGGTGGCCTGTCACACTTGAACAGGCTTACGGCTTTCAACCTTACCCTTGTTCCTTTGTCACTGATATGCACGTATACAAATTACAAGGCCTGCGCTGCACACGCAGAGGCCCACCTCAATCTCCTTTCTCACAGCTCCGTTTAATGGCTTCATCACTCATCGGCACATTCCGTTTTCCTTTTTTTTTTAAATCATCGGTGGCTTCCGGTCAGACTGGGACTGGTCTGACTTGCTCTGGTAGACAGTGAATCAGGGAAAAGGGGGTCTTGGGAGTGCCAGAGAACCAAAGCTCCACATCATCCCTCTCGCTCAGGCTGAGATGTAGGTTTAGCTGGCTGGACTTAAAGCCCAGATCAGTGCTTCTACAAATGGGACCCTAAGCCCGGGGGCCGCTAACCCCTCTTTACTGAAGCCGCCTCACTGGCAGACCTCGGAACACGGTGGCGCAGACACCCGGTGTCTAACTCCCAGACTCTACCTGACCCCATTTTTCTCCAGCCAATAATGACATACCAGGAAATGAAAATAACCTGAAGTTCAAAAATAAATGGTGTACCGAAAAGACGGCTGAAATTGTGGTTATTTCGTGAAAGAACTTTTGTTGTTAAAACTGGGGCACCGCAGTTGGCGCTTGAGAAACACTACTTCGATTCCTTTGCAGCTCGTTTTAAAACATTTATGTTATTACTTGAGAGCCGAGTTTTTCATCCGCGTCCGAAGTTTGACCTTTTTCCTCTTTTGCCTGCTGTCTCGTAGGTGCTCTCTTTACCACAAACAAGTTTTTCTAACCCACCCGAAGCCTTGTTGCAGTCCATAGCCGCCGACTCTGACCACATAACCGTGACTGTTTTTGTTTTAACTCAAAAGCCTAAATCGAGCTGCTTACTCCATTTGCATGAATTTTGTTCAAGTGTGTCGAAAGTGTGTCAGTCGTGTATTAATCCCCCTAAATCATACATCATGACGGGGAGTGGCAGCTTTGAAAAAGATGCCATCACCCCCTCCCCCCTCACTTCCGCCTCTTACGCCATTGCTCTCCTGCATACTCTCATCAGTGCTCAGCTCGTTCCCCGTGTGACACGTCAGAGATATGGAATCAGCTGAAATGGGGCGACGATCCAGAGACGCCCACTCGACAAAGAACATCGGCGTTTGGTAACAACGGCACATGCATGGAGGAACACGCAGCGCATGTTCAGATGTCACCAGCATGCCGAGGACGGCGAGATAACGCACACGTTGGAACACACGCCAGGAGAGAAAGATAGACCTTGAAAAGATGCGGCTGTAACGTCACAGCACTTCTTTTTTCTGAGAAGCGAGTAGTTTTCAGATTAATGTATTCAAACCAGGAATAGTTCTGTGACCAATTCTACCAGATATGTCTGCACCAAAGCAGCGCGCTGCACCCGTCTTGCCATTCTAACATTTAGGTTTATAAGCCAAAAGCTTTGTTGATATTTCACCAAGAATGAAGGTCTTTTTTGGGAGTGTCAGACTTGAATAGACTTGAACAGACCTCAATTAATTCAACATCCCAGCAATAATGTTTATTTATGGAATCTCTTGACCCCCATGAATACATGCTGAAGGGATTCCATTACGGTAAAGGAAAATTAAGCCATCTTAAATCCCTTCCTGTCTGTGTGAGAGCTTCCCCCCTTGAGAAACTTGTGTAAAGTTAACTGGGACATTTGTGAAATTACTTCAGGTAGCTGAGAGGGGATTACGGGAATTGCTACTGTACATACCACCTCCCGGTGGACTCACACTCGCAGAGCCCACGTTTTTCTCGACTGACAGCACTTCCTTGACATAAATCGAGATCCAGGCCCAGAAGAGGTGGCTGAGTCCTGTGTGCCGGTATTGGTTGGACCTTACTTTCAGGCTTTTGAAGCCAGTGCACGGTTTGTTTCCACTCAAGACATCAAAAATGTTAAACTAAAGAAGCCCTAAGTTTCGAGTCACTCTCAAGGTTTCTTCCATCTCCGGCTGCATCCCTCCTCATTCTCCCTATCAGGCCAATTTCTTGTTTCCTCCACCTTCTTTGAGGAACCTGTCTTCACCACAGTCTTGGAGCAGCAAGGCAGGAGGATTTCTGCCAGGGCTTCATCAAAATTGTTCACACTTTGTGGCTATTGGCTGATGGTTGCAGGCTTGGTTTTCTCTGATCCATAAGGAGAAGAAAGGTGTGCCGCCGGTCGCATCCTTTTCTTCCCATCGTAGTAGTTTTACTAACCCTTCCAACAACATGTTTGTACAAGATGTAGTCTTGCTGCTTTACATCATCATCTCATCACTTAGTTTTATTTTTATCATCCTCAAAATCACTCAACATGGTCCTCTTATTCCTCGTCTTCATACTTGTATTTGCTTTCTGGTGATTTCAATTCCCAGCCATGCCCCCTCCCAAATGCCCTCCTCAGCCACTCTTGACAAAAACATAAAAAAAACATATTTGTTTAATATTCATCTCTCCCTTTTCTGTGACTGGCCAGCAACCGTTTCAATGCAATTTTCTTTAATGCGTTCTTGTACCTCTCAGCCATCTGTGACCCTGGGAGATAATTGTGGAGCTATTATGTGGAATCATTTTCATTATGCAGGCTGTCACGGCACAATTGTTGCACCTTGTGCATTTTTTTACAGTGCAGGCTGGGATCATTGCTCAAGGTTGAGGGGGTTGTAATATGAAACTGAATGTGACATGAATTACAGCTACTAATATTTCAGGGCTACAAAGCGTTGGAATATTACATGACAGGAGACTCAAGTGTCCAATACATCCCGGATGTGATAATTAAAGCTTTAAGTTTTAATTTGCTGCATTGATATTGTACGTGTTCTAAATTTAGGGTGCTACCAGGTTTACTTCACTGTTGTGGCATTCATCCACCATTCAGAGATACAGTCTGATGAGCCTGCATTATTCACAAATCAGCTAAGGTAGTATTGTACTAATTGCAGCTTGTATTTTTTTTATCAAACTTTTTACAATTTGTCTGGAAACTTAAAGTTGTTTTGGGTTTTTTTTTCCAAATAAAAGCCCCAATAAATTAGCATAATTGTACGTGACTTCCTCTCAGCCTGTTCCTTTTTCCCTCTATCTCCATTAGATGAAATTAAATCCCATGACTTCCAAGTACCAGCTGTACAGATCGTTCTCTTGATGTTTCTCATCCAGTAAGATCGTGTAAGTTTTCCCGCCTGATAGTAAACCCGCGTTTGGTATTGAAATGTAGGGTGTTACCAGTTGCCCATAAAGACTTTCCAACCAAGTCCTTTGTTCACATTTTCATGGTGCAATTTAAAAAAACAAAAACAAGAGAGCAGCTGTGTGTCACAAAAACCAGTGTTTTTTCTCATTGTTTTGAAGCCAAGACAGTCTTCAAATGCATCTCCAGCGAAGCACGAGGTCATTATTTTTCTTGGTTTTTGCTCTGGTTTATCCTCCGATCAGAGGAGTATTACCCACGGAGCGCTAAGAACGATAAATCATCGCTCGAGTCAAGCAGCTTTCGAGAGGGTATCAGCTTTTTCCCCCCACCAGATTAATCACTCATTGATCTTTAAAAAGGGAGGCTGATGATCAGAGAGAGCCGAGTCGTGGCGTTTCAGCTGCAGCTGTCAGTGGTTTTATTCTGAAATGTCAGTTCTTTAGACTGACGTGTCGGAGGTTTATTAGGTCCTGGCTGCCATTGAAAATGTAAACTGCTGCACGTGCTGCTTTGACACGTGCTGTTGTTTTTTGTCTTTGTGTGTAGACTTGTAAATTTCCCCTTGAGTACGATCAAAATATCTATCCATCTTTTAATTCAAGTTGGCTGCAGTTCAATTTGGTCTTTCCGAAAGTTATGCTGCTCTTGAAAACAATTATTTTTGATTGCATGATGATAATAAGTTGCCATCATATTATTGCCAGAGGTGATTGTTGTAGTTACACATCATTCTCAAAACACACACACACCTGTTTTGAACTGCTGTAAACAACGTGTTTGTTTTATCCAGGAAAAAAAGGTGACCAAAGAAGTGATTTAGTTGATAAATAGCTATTTTCCCCACTTGATCAATGAAAGGCCATTTCCTTTGGATAAACTTCCCCCTCGTTTGGCCTCATTTTCAAATCGGAAACTCCTGAGGTAGATGGTGCAATCAGAACCCTGTCGAACCTCATTTTACTCAAGTGATTGCTCCAGATTACCCACAACATTATCTCTGTGTGAAGCTCTTGTGCAGTTACTTCGTAACACGTTGGCGCTTCTGAACATTACGGCGCCGTCGGTAAAACATACATCGATTAGCATGGAAACGCATTAACGGCCGTGAGCCAGTGGTGGAGGTCTTTTCAGCGCTCACATCTTTCTCTCTTTGTTTACTATGATGTGAGGAGCGATTCAGAGAACAAAAGAACTGCTGTGGTCCGACTTGTAGGCACACAGACAGAAACCCAGCCACCCCACCCCCACCCCACCCCAGGCTGTGACATTCATCACTGGCCGTGGAGGTGGGAAAGGAAGGTGGACCTACGCTGAAGCTGCAAAGTAGAGAAAGGTCAGAGGAGCGGAGCTGGCAAAGCTGTCAGCCTTCACACAAATGTCAGAAGCACAGTTCACCAGATGTTAAAAGGCAAAAGGTGGGCAAATTAATCCTGATTAGACAGCCCGGTGTTCGGCGTGAGGACTGGCGCTGAACTTGAGAGAGCGAGGCACTATAAAGGCTAACATTCCATCCCTCGCAGTTTTTATGTTGG
Organism: Malacoctenus gilli; assembly: GCA_032164315.1. Classification (NCBI taxonomy): domain Eukaryota; kingdom Metazoa; phylum Chordata; class Actinopteri; order Blenniiformes; family Labrisomidae; genus Malacoctenus; species Malacoctenus gilli. The sequence continues at coordinate 1,459,310 of JASSRZ010000060.1, forward strand.
AAGGAAAATGAGGTGGCATGTTGACTTAAGTCGCAAACGGTTTCGGTGAAATGCAGCTTTTGCCAGTTCTCTCATATTTTCAGTCATTTCAAGTCTGTCAGTGTCTGCAATTTCCAAACAAACAAACATCCAGGCAAATGACCAGATCTGGTGCACAATTCCTCCACATGATTCCCTTTTTTGCTGCCTGTAATTGACTCGTATTGCCTTTTTCTATTGAAGGGAAAAATGAGGACTTTCCTGATTGATTAGAGTCTAGTAACTGTATCAGAGTTAACATAATAATTGTTAATGTTTCGATGGTTTCACCCAGACATTGCATCAGCTTCAGCGTTTTTGCAGATGGCCTAATATGAATGCAGCCTCTCCTTTCATTTTGGTGATTTACCGTTACTCTGAGCAAGACAGATTTTATAAATGAGCTGGATGAATTGATGGATGCTCTCACCCACCAGCCTGCACGCATCCTGCTTCCTACGGAGGTCTCTGAAGGTGCGGGGCTGATGTACCAGAAGGCCCGATATCAAATAAAAGTGCTAAGAATGCGGCGCCCGCCACGTCAGCCGTTCTAACCTGCATTATATATCATTTTATATTCCTTTTTATTCCTGCCATTTATCCCTTTTTATGCTCCCCACCTCTCTTTTTGGCTGGCTCTGCTCCCGTCATCTGCACGGCCCCGTCTGTCTCCATTTCTGCCTCGTGGTTGTCGTGATGATTTCACAGGTGCAATGTAATGTGTTCCAAAGAATGAATAATGACAAAACAAACACCGATCAGTGAGTCAATACAAAAAGGTAATACAAGAGGAGGAGGAGGAGACGGAGGAGGAGGAGGTGGAGGACAGTGTATTTATCCCGCCGACACCTACCTGATTGCCTCAGAAGCGTGTCCGATCAGTCCTCGCTCAGTGCGGCGGCTGGGACGGGGACGGCATTTCATATCATATTGTTTTGTCAATGTCACGGGTTGTGTGCATGGGCGAATGTAACATAAGTTTACACTGTAGAGGCCCTTTAATCAATGCTGGTGCTCTTCCTGTCACCGGAGAGTGACACTGCAATCACTACCTCAGCAGCCACTCTCACCAGAGATTGATTACGGCAGATTGCTGCTTCAAGTCGTCGCTGGCCGAGGTTTCATCAGAGTCCAGCATCACATAATCAGTGTCAGGGCTGTACTCAGAAAACTTAAGGTGTTACTCAATACTCGAATAGGAACCGATTGATGTTCTAGACCAAGTTTTCCCCCGGTGGGAATGAATTTGCACCTCGAAAGGGGAAGGAAAGGCTGGACTGATCTCCAGGCCATCAGCTTAGAGTTTCCTCTAAACTGCTCACAGAAAGGGTTGTCGAGAGCGAGCGCTTGCTTTTGCACGACTCGCTTCTCATGCGTGTTTTTACTTCACTTTGCGACCTACTTTTGAACCTTGAACTCAGATCCGCGTGATTCATAGTTCAAAGTAAGGTGGCGTGCACGTTGGCTCCTCCGAGCAGCCTACGGTTACCCGTCACACTGAGCTTTGTGTAGGTCTGAAACCTACATGGATGCACCTTCTCAGAAGCACGTTTCAGGCATCGTGTAGGAAAGCGATACGAGCTTTATGCTGCGACACAAAGCAGCGAATAAAGACAATAACGTCTTCCCCGAGCATCAACCTAAAGGAACTGCACGCTATGCAAGGCGTAACATGCTATCTACTGAATTGTCTTTGTAACCCTTATGCAGCCTCTCCATATATCAGCTTTATTTAAATCTGCACGGCTTTACAGTTGTTGTGTGCATTTCTTCCACACTGCCGTGGCCTTGTGATAAAGGTAAATCTCTTTCATGGCCCACGTGAGCGCCGTGAACCGTCTCGTATCGTGGCAGCGGGGCACCGTTAGGCGGGGGGAATGCCCCCTTCCCTCTCACGTCTATTAACTGATGCCGCTCATAAACGCGGCGGATGGGGAGAGCAACGTCAAGAGCCTCACCGCAGCCCGATCTGATGGGAGCAGCTGCAGAGGCTTCGCGAGGCATCTGTTGGGCCTTGGGGTAGCCATCGGGATTAATCTGCGTCAAGAGGAGCAGAAGAAGAAAGTTCTGCCTCTTAAAGGTGATCAACAGTTAGGAAACTGCAAATCAGCAAATCGCTCAGTCTTCTCAGATATGATTTTTGGCTAATTTCGTTGCGGTGTCTTGAGTGGCGAGCTTTAAAGCACTATCTTAAAAAGCTCTGCATCTTTTAACAGCCCCGTCATTTAAAATGCCCCAGATCATCGGAAATGCTCCTTCAACATGACGAGTCTTTGGCGGGGGGGTCATTGGTTCCTGTGTAGCCAGAGGTCTCCATCTGCAGTTTCTGCCCCGGGAGCCAATTTGATAGCTGACGGACTCGCTGGGCGTGCCGTAAACATCTCCATCCTCTTCTCATCATCCTGCTGTCTTCCCTTCGGCCTCCTGCCTGGTGTAACCCCCCTCCTCCACCCCCCCCCCCTCCATCTTTCAAATGTCTCCTGGGGAGTCAGACAGTTAATGGCTTTGTGCTGCGCCCCAGCCATTAATCAAGCCCCCATTAGCCAAGCCGATGCAAAAACTTGGGACTAATTGTTTCAGTTGGAATGAGAGGACCAGTGGAGAACAGAATGATTTGAGTGGGAGATGGTGGGGAGGGGGCTGAGGCGCAGTTAATTTACCCCCCCCCCCCCCCATCTAGAGACTCTGTCTGTAACGTCAGCCGGTGCCACGAGTTTTATCGTTTTCTCATATTCGGAGGGTTTCCAGTGAGGCCATCTCTCCGTGAAGGAACTTTTAGAAACCACTTCCAAGGTGCAGCAGAAAGAGAATAAGTTATATTACTGAACTGCCCCCAAAAGGGAAATTGCGAAAGATTTTTCTTGGTTCTGATTCTGTCAGCAACCTCCCGGTACTACTACGATTTATACTAACCTATATTTCATGTCATTTCAAATCTTTCTTAGCCGTGACATGGTGCTGACTCAAAATTATATCCAATACACTTAAAAAAAGGCTTATCGAAACCCTAAGTGGAAAAATTGCAACCATTAACTTTGTTTGATTGAAAAAAGACTTTTTTTGACTTTCCTTTCAAATATTCATGCACTCCGTTCAAATTATAACCTAGAAACTTTGAGCTGTCAGTAAACCTTCCATAGCAGAAAATACTCGCGCGTGTGTGTGTCCATGTTTGCAAATCTCGGACCACCTTCCCCAGTTTAAAACACTCCACAGCACCTTTGCTTCAGCCCATGCGAATCCATCCAATAGCAGGAGTTTGTGGTGTGTTTCCTCTCCAACATTAGTCAAATCCATGCCGGCTCCTTTGATTAGCTCTGCTGCTCTGTGCTGCTGTTTTATGACTCTGCGCTTATGCCTCCCGCGCAGCCGGCGTGCCTCTCCAACGCAGAGACACGTGTGCACAAACACCCAGCTTTCCCCCTCATTATGACTCGGAGCGATCCGCTGAGTTGGGAGATTCGAGACAGCAATTATCTAAGCTGGGGAGTCAGCGAGCAGCACTACATGGGGGGGGGGGGGGGCTGTTAGGCGGAGACAGCACCTCGTTCTTGGAGCTGGAAAGTCCTCATCAGACTGTCCTGTCTTTGGTCACAATGAAAGAGGGGAGAGGAAACACTAACAGGGCCAACTTAATAGGTTGCAAAACAAGAGTATCTGTGTGTGGGCGGGGAGGAAGGTATCCAACGGCACCGTGATGCGATGTGTCATTGTGCCAATAGTAATGGCTAGCTGGGAGCTGAAATGCTGAGGCCCAGTTACATCTCTAAGTGCATCTCAGGAAGCAGCCTTTTCCTCCCTATGATGGAATAGACGGAAAATTACCAACAGCTTTTTCCTCCGTCTTCCTTCTGCCAGGAACTGGTGACAAGTATCATCTAAAGCGAACATATAAGGGGAGAAAGACAACCCACACATTCTTCAATCGTGGGTTACTCCTTTGATACCATTACAAATGCAGTATGAATACAACACCTGAAAACAGCTTTTTAACACCCGAAATTGCACAATACTCTGAAAAATGCATCACTTTAACTTTAATGATGCTACATGGCAGAGAACTTCTTGTTTAAAATTTGGCAGCTAAATCTCAGTAGATTTTAGTAATTAAAATAATGGGTTGAATTTAGCTAAAAACCAACAGAAAGTACACAAATCGTGAGAACTACGCTATTTATTTTTCATGAGGATGGTGTGGTTGTCAAAGAAGATAACTTTGATGTCTAAATTTACCTCCTCTTAGAGGAAAGTTAATTAGTTGTGACATGTACCAGCACAAACATGCTGACTGCCAAAGAAAAACAATAAGTGTTCTTCACAGCCAGTCGGAGGGAGTTGGGTTCTGTGGCCGTGCCTGAAAGCGGTCCTGTTCGGTCGCTGCAGGTTTTCCCTACAGTGGCGAGCTTTCTGCTTCTTGCATGACAGAGCCTCTGCCAGGGCTTAAAATATAGATGAGGGGTTGCAGGAACGGCACGCCATTTCAGGACCTCCCATTATGACTGCGAATCAGAGCATTCTCCTCTGTGCTGAATAATTCATGCAGAGAAAGTAACTGCTTAGTCAGATTTTTTTTCTCTCTCTCTTTTCACCCTCCCCTCCCTTCTACCTGATGTAGGGGGATGGATAAAGGCAGTCAGCACTTGTCTCGGAGTAGCCTTGCACAGAGTTGGTGCTGGGATCAAATTGGAGCTAAAGGGACTTCGAGGAAGGAAATAAAATCTTTAATCTTTGCAAATAGATGGTGAAAGACGGAGATTGTCCTTGGGAGGGGGAAAAATCTATTTACAGGGAAGTCCTCCTCTGGAAGAGTATTCAGATTGCTTTGGAACCTGCAGCATTAGAATTGCAATGAGAGGAGGATGGAGCAGGTGAGGATAGGGGGGGCAAAATGGGGGGTGGGCTTCTCCGGTGCTCACCCACCCCTCCCTCCGTTATTTATTTCAGACGCTCTCAGTATCCCATTACTCACGGCGCAGCCTGAGAGCTCTTACTCATTGAAACGCCGTTAAAGCCCTGCGTCAGCAGCAGGGGCAGACTGAGAGGGAGGGAAAATGGAGCGAGGAGGAGGAGGAGGAGAGGGCAACAGACAAAACAGAGGTGAGACAAAACACTCGTCCTGCCTCTCAGCCCCATTTTTCCAGAGTGTGTCTGCCAGTGCTCGCTATCCAAACCTCCATTAGCCTCCATGAATAATGAAAGGGAACAATGAGTGTGTTAGCATTGAGCTATTTCCCTCCGACACTGCAGGGACCTCCACCCCAGTGAGCAAGTGGGTGGGTATGTTGGCAGACAGGGTTGAAGAATTGGGAAAGGAATATGAAAAAAAGGACGAGGAATTAAAGTTCCTTTCAGAGCAGCGGGCTCGATCCATCTGGGGGCCGGATGGGTTTGTGTCAGAGGAGCCGTCGTTTATGGACCACTTATCTGTTTATAGTGGAGTAGCTCACAGCACTTTTAAAAAGCACCATTGTTGTAGATGCAGTAAATAAGTCTAAAGTGTACAGTGAGGCTTTGAATCATCCCTTGTCTTCAAAGGACGATGTTGTCGACTCAAAGCAGCATCACACACAGCGCTCGTATCCCTTCCTTTTGATCAACTCCAACAAAGAGTCGTCTCCTTCATTAATTTAATATGAGTCGGCCTTCTGTGTTCCAGCTTAGATTTTCTTTACACGCTGGAGATATGACATCGATTTCCCCCCACTGTGTGTGATCCTCATCCCTCAGCTGTTAGCGTGCACGCACCGGGGCACCGCCAGCCCATCGCTATCTCTCCTTGTTGTCAGAAGACTTGAAACAGCTGAAAGCAGACAGCAACAGCTGGCCCCAGACCTTCCGCTTGGAAGGAAAAAAAATAAAATAAAATGTCAGGACGGGCTGAGAGCAAACCAGAGGATAGGCTGAAAAAAAGGGAGGCTACAAAGAGGAGGGGCTGAGCAAGCGAGACCCTGGATGGTAACGACTGGCAGTGATGAAACACGCGCAGGAGACGATCCACTGACACGTCGTATTTATTATGGGCAATTGCTCCAACTTCAGCTCCTCCCTGTTAACTACAGTGACACAAGGAGGCGGTGGGAATATGCTCCATCATTTCAATTTGAAAGAGTGTCAATTGCTCCTGACATGTGGCGAAGTTGCATCACCTGTCGGGGGGGGGGGGGTGGTGGCTTTCGAGTCGATTCTATTCTTATACTGTTGTCACTCACAACCTAAAAAAATGTAAAATTCGGATTGTTTACTCTGTTAGCCGTGCCAAATATCTATTCAACCCCCTGAAGAAATGACAGTGTCTTTTTTTTTTTCTCTGCATGGTCTTTTTGAACCCAGACGTTTACTTTGCTCACAGGGTGGTGCGAGCAACACGGGTGGAGTCACACTGTCTGTATCAAGAGTTCCGAATTTTATTCCACATTTTCTGCCGCACAAATTCTTCATCACATCAGTGCATGCCAACAGATGCTTGTTAACACCTCAAAGCTGCTATTGTGGATTAGTTCACAGTCACAACTCCCCATTCAGAGTGTGATAGCAGTGCAGGATAAAGGGTGGGGTGTGATGCACCTGGAGAGATGCTAAAAAACATGCGACATGTGATGGAATGAGGTGTCGAGGTTTTTTTTTTTGCATTGATGTCGATGTCTGAAAGCAGGTGAGGTGAGAGGGCAAACAACTCCACTACTGTACAACTAAGAATGCAGCCTTTTTTCAGTTGGCCCTGCTGATGGTCTGTTGGCTTTGCATTCAGATACAGTTTGATCCATATTTGACCTAGAAAGGTCGAAAAAATCAGTATATCCAAAGCAAAGCCCCTGGGGGGAACCACCCACCCTGAAGTTAACTTTATCAAGTAACTGATGGTTTAGCATTTAGCAGCTGAAGAGTCTGGGAGATGCTCACATTGCCTCAGAGGGGCAGATGCTTTCAGATCCTTCTGCTTTTAGCTCCTTTTCAATAACACATTTGAGCTTTTTTGGGGTAGCTTTCGACACCTTTCTTTTAACGAGAGCAGGAAATAAAGTCATGCCAGCACCTTGCCAATCCTGCCACTTCACCCCGAGTCGTCCTGATGGTATCCTTTGAACCTCATCTGCAGCCCTGCTCTTCATCTAGCCCTGCTCTATAATCTCTGTCCACGGTGGCCGCACCGACAGTGATGGTTTAGATCCACGCTCGGATGTCAGGCACTGCACTCAATTGTTCATTTCTCATGTTACCCAGAGCAGAGCTGCACAGATTTCATGCTTGGCCATGCATGCTCTCTCTCAATCCAACCCCCCCCCCCCTTCTTTTTTTTCTTCCTCCCTCCTCTCCATCCTCTTTTTCCACACACACACTTATTCATTCAGTCACTGGGGAGGGGAGGGGAGGGCAGGATGGAAGTGCAGGTGGTGGATTTTTGACAGTCAGCACTGTCTCCTTTGTGGGTGTGTTTTTTTTCTTTTTTAGCTTTGCATTCCCCCCCCCCATACGCTTTCTTCTCCTTTCTCTCCCCCACCTGCCCACTCACACTGCACTGCTTTGACACTCTCATTCCCCACTTTTTTCCATCTTTTATGTTCTTTCTCTCTGCTTCTTTCATTCATCAGCTCAGCCTGTGAATATGTGTTTCTTAGGACTGCCGGCATTCACTTCTACCTACTGCTTTTGTTTATTGTATTTCGGCCAGTTCTGCTAATGTTCAGAACTGAAGCCTTCTATTGTGATTCCTTCTGTTTGCCACTGGGTCCCTCCATTGATCTCGGATGGGGGGGGGGGGGGGGGGGGGGGGGGGGGGGGGGGGGGGGGGGGGGGGGGGGGGGGGGGGGGGGGGGTGGGGGGGG
>JASSRZ010000060.1:1468151-1586207 GCA_032164315.1 Malacoctenus gilli
CTGGGGCCCGCCATTGATCCCGGCTGCCCCCCCCCCCCCCCCAATGTTTTCTTGGACCCCAAATTCAGATCTACTGGTTAGGGTCTTTGGACTGCAATTTTCCAGACAGAGCTTGGATGTTGCTAGAATCTGCCTGAGTTACTTTCCCCCAAGACCCAGGAAGTCACTGATGAGGCTGTGGGGACCACCGTCGCCTGAACTAACCCCATAAGTGAAAGACTGCAAGTTGAGGACAGTTTATGGATGAGGCAGTAAAGTCAGAAATGGATTTTTACTCTCTGCACTGGAGATCATGTAACCACGGAGATGAGGCCATAAATTTGGATGGCAAAACGTTTGATGTAAGCACATCCAGTTTGCAGATCCTCAGAAAATCACAGGGTTCTTGGATGCTTCTGCTTTAACCACTCGGCTGTTGGCCTGATTTGCTTGGTTTCATTCACCCTGGGCATGTGGGCAATTGGACTTCTAATTGGAATTTTGGGAATTTCGAGGTGGGATAACTGCAGGACATATTTAATATGTTCATGTCAACGCTTGGCGTATTTATGCTTATACCTCAGATTAATTTAGAATACTTGTTTTTTTGCGCTTTTTATCACAATGAATTTTTCTTATGTACATCCTGCTCCAATACACTTTGATAGACAGCTGAGTTTGGAGATTAGACCAACAATCTGGCTCGCCAGTTAAGCCAGAATTGCCTGCAAAACAACATCCTCATTGTCCCCTTTTTTGTTACTCAGATATTGGATAAAAGTACACTGTGTGCTTAATCTTCCACTGAAGCCATGACACCTTTACTCATGGTGAACATTGTGCTGACTTCACCGGGTTCGGCTAAAACTGCAATTTTTGCAGTTTGCTCTGAAGATGCCGGAGAAGCAGATGTGAAGAAGGTTGAAATGTATGTTCACGGTTTGAAGTACAGTAGAAATGTTAATGTATGCCTCACATCCTCCTTCCCACCACTTCATTTTGATCTGTCTTTGCGTCCCTCAGTCAGCCCTTTAGTGTCAACCCCCCCACACACTCTCCCTCCCTCCAACTCTCCCTCCCAGTCCTTGGCTTTGTAGTGTTGGGTCTTCAAAGAGCGGGCCGGGGCTGGAAAGAACCCCCTTCTGTTTGATTGCAGAGGGGGTCAGCCATGATTGCTGCAAGGTTTTAGTTCCTCCGAGAAATCGACAGAAAAAAGGCACAGTGCGTGTCCATCCCTATGTGTCTGCATGAACACCAGCCATCCACAGAAAAAAGAGAAAGTGTGCAGGCGTGCTCTATTGTGAATCAGTTGAAAGACCCAAAGAAGAAAAAGGCAGGTGTGTCGAAGTCTGACCTGAACCCTCTTTAGTATTTGCTCGAATGTTGTGCCTCAGCACCGAGGCTGGTTATTACTACCTACAGTCTTTTTTACTCTGGGCCAATTTTTCAGAGTGTTTTCCAAAGCGTAACCCAGACTCGGGTGGCGGGGGCCAGTCCAGGACGGGAGAGAGAACTCAACAAAGTAACCGGTTGGCCTCCTTTGGCTTCATACCGAATCTGAACCTTGAGTGAATACGCACTGGTTGTAAAATTGTAGTGTTGAGAGATAAGCTTGTTCTTTCCTTGCTGAAAGTGCCCCCCCCCCTAAAAAAAAGAAAATCAGCGGTGCCATTGATACCTTGAGGTCAGAAAGCTCAATGGCTGTGCTTTGATTCCTTCTATGTCCAGTCTTTTGATAAAATGTGCCGTTCACATCTTTACACACCGATGACATTGCCTCCTCTGAATGACCCTCATCTCCAAAATCATTTAGCCATTTTCACATCTTTAAAATTCCCCTGGCGGCCTTTCTTTCAACCCAACAGTCTAATTTACAGCCATAAAAGCTTCGTGAATTTTAAAGCACCTGCTATTGAGAGAGCTGGCCCGGACGCGGCGACAGTAAGAAGGTGCCGAACAAAGAGGGGGCGACAGATGTGATTAAGGGTGTAGCAGGTGGGCAAAGTAGCCTGGGAGAGAAGAAGGTGTGTTCTGGCTCCTGGAGACACCAGGAGGCAGTGAAATATGATTCCCAAAAAGCAAAGTGACAGAGAAGAATGGCCCCTCCCCTGCTTTCGTTTCCCTGGGTTATTGCCGCAAATCGGCCCTAAAAAACTCCCGTCGGTGCGCACTGCGCCCAGACAGAACCACTAAAGATGCCGAGTGGACGGGGACGAAATAAAAACATAGTGATTACTTCTTCATCGCGATGTTTAATCAGTCACCCACTATGCTTTAGATAACTTCTGACCCGGGCTTGATAGGAAATTAAAACGATTTTTCTGGTAATGGAGAATTCAAGGAGTAGTTTCCTGAAGGACACTCGGGTCCTTAATTACATGCCGGGCAATTCGCCATTCAGGGTCAACACAGATGGCCTTGCTCAGTCAAAAAAAAAACAGGAGGTGAATTACCGGCATTCATCTCGTTATTGGTTCCTCTGGTTACCCCTGCGACTTCACCAACCTTCCCGGGGACCCGGCGTCCCCATTAAAGCCTCGCCATGTATTAAAAGGAGCGCCTCGGAATAGGCTGTCAGCTTGATGAAAGTCATAAAATGTGACTTTGCGCGAAGTAGTGTTCTGAACTTTCCAACACTTGGCTTTTCACTTCAGTCATCTGAAGGACTCACAAGGTTTCGAGGTTTGTGCTGAGTAGTGTAAATCTTCTCTCTAAAAGAAAACACCTGATATGATAATAAACAGGACACCCAATGCTCATCCATCTATCATCATTGCTCTGAAAGAAAGAAAGTTATCAAACCTTGGCACTCAACAAACAGGGTTTTTTCAATGTGATGTGAAAGTGGCACTCACAGTCAACAACTTCAGCAATGTGCAGGTTATGTTTACAGAGTCCCTGCGTTCACACTGGATAAACACAGCTCTGCACTGACAGCATCTTCACGCTTGTGGCCCTGGTTAGCATTCAGGAGCAGCAGTCTCCTTTCTTGAGTGCAGTGTCTAGACTGTAATTTCATGAATAAATACAAGAGATATCACCTCTGTTTGGACCTCCTGATTGATCTGTAAGCCCCATATTGATATGATGAATTCAATGGGAAGAGGCGCCGCCGTGCAAAAAATCAGTCTTGACTGGAAAACAATGCAGTGTGTGTGTGTGTGTGTGAGTGTGCGTGTGTCAGCATTATGCAGAGCAGATGCATACACAACTGTGCCTTTCCCACACTTTCAAATGCTCGCACACCTTTACCCACAAAAGCATTGCAGCTTTCAGCTGGGAGCCCCTATAAAGACATGAGCGAACATTATGGACACCAAAACTGCTTGCACACACACAATCGTGAATAGAGTCAGTAATAGAAATAGGTCACGCCGACCGAGAAAGAGCCATTGATTTTGCACAGCTGCTGAACCGGCTACGGCTTCAGTCATTGTGGCGCGTCCTGGCGACTGTATACATATTGATTCGGCAGGGTTCGGTGCGTGGAACTTGCCCAACAGCAGCAATTCCTTTAAATGATACGTTACTATTTCTTCTGGCTATTAAACGGCATTAATGAGAGCGATGGCACGGTTTGCGTGCAGTGAAAATCTCTCTCTGTATTGGTAATGCAGGAGAGGTGAGGGACGGGTCAGTGGAACGCCACGCAGGGTTGTTAGCCATGGCTCTAATGCCCATAGGACCATCATTGTCTTTCCTCCCTCAAATGTCAGCTTATGTGACTGCATCGGTTGCATGGTATGTGTCGATCCAAGCCTGCGCATAACATGGCTAATTAAGTAGGGACACATGAGGAAAGAAGAGTCCTCCTATGAAAAAGGATCATGGATAACATGAGAACACAATGTCCCCGTCTTCCAGTTGTTCCTTCATTGAGGCGTAACAGAATGTTTCTAATTCTGCCTGGTTTCTATAGAAAGAAATCAGCGAGGCAACGCTGTTTATGATAAAATTCCACAGTGGATTCAGTCTCCTAATCTTAAGTGTACCAGACTACATGGTGCGAAATGTAATCTGTGGTGCACTCTTCCCATGTATGTTATCCCCCCCCTGAGGACTGTTTACCTTGTTGGTGCATGAAGTGGCTTGGTGGGCGTATGTGTCTCGGTAATTCCTATAATCCCTTGATTAATGCTCATTCACAAAGCTAAACTGAGGTTCATTGATACCCTGAGATGATGGGAGCACATGTACCCTGTGGTGAAAGACCCCCATTCTTATCAAATAATACACAACTACTGACTGCAAAAAGGGTCTCTTTGGCCTCAAATGACTTCTTTGCAGGGCTGTCCTGTTGAAACTTAGTGGCTCAATGCATATTTGTGGGGGAGACGGAAGAAATTGAGAGAGCGCCAAGGAGAGAATGAAGCGATGAACATAAACCACTTCAAATGGGGCTGATAATAAAAAAAGGAGGGAATCATGGTATAAAGTGCCCATGAGAGCCATCTCATCCTGGCTCCCATTCTTATTAATTGCTTGATTGAATAATTCATGACCGTTATCTGTGTGGTAATATTTGGACATATAGGAAGCTCACGAGATTGAACTGGAATTTGCCCAATTTCGCTCCCCCTCTGCATACCGTCTAGACTCGCTAATACACGCATTTGGAAGTGATTACAGATGAGTCTACAACCCATCCATCCCCCCCCCCCCCAGCAAATCTTCCTTACACAATGGATTACCTGCTGTGATATATCATGCAATACCCAAAGGGTGGAGGGAACATCGTCTACAAGCCCTGGGAGATGAGAGCGGCGCGGTGAGGAAATGGGCTGGAAAATTTAGAATTGTGTCGCGGTATGATGATGCCCCCTTTTCCTGTATAACAAGATGAAGTACAGAAAAGCCTTTGAATAAAAGAGCAAGAGTTGAAGCGTCTTTAAAGTGATCGGGGAGTTGGGCTAATAGCCACAGAGCCGGCAAAAGAATGGAGCCAGTTAAACAACGTGGATGCTGTTAAAAATACTGTGGCGGAAGGAGGACGATTCATTTCAGCTGGAGACTTGAAAGAGGCCGAGCATAAACCTCGAAAATCCACTTTGAAGCCACTGCGCAACCTCGGCCACTGTGCAGCGTTTGGTTTACATCTGCACAGCCATTATCTATACATGTAAATGATCTGCATGGGGCAATGAAGCAAGTCAGGGTAATGTGTTTAGGTGCTGATGCAGTTTCCACTCGCCATCTGGCCGCCTGCTCCGTCACTGTCCATCGAATAGAGATAAAAATGTTGCGCTATGCTGGGGTGAAAGAGTGCACCTCGTTCAGTTATCATGACAGACAGAATATAGAATGCTTTCCAAAATTATGAACACTGTTGTGTTCTTTTATGTGGCTTTGAGATCAAGTGTTGGAAAAAGGGAGATCAGCAAAGAGGAAAACTACATGCCATTTGATCTAACTGATCGTGTATTTAAAGTAGATCACTCTGGTTCTTTGCGTGTTTTAATACCTGATTCTGAAATGAAACGAAGAACTAAAATTGGCCTTTTATAAGACCAATAAATCAGATATGTGATCGCCGTCCTTTTGCTGCTGGCTGCCAAGAAGTCATGAAGCAGCAGGAAAAGGTTTTACAATCTGAAACGACACATTATATCTGAAAGCAGTCCAGTCTTAAAGGGCACTTAAGGGCACAAGTGAAAAAAAAGAGCAGTGAAACCTGTCGTCTGTCAGGCAGAGGGGGTGATGAAAATGGTCAGAGGCTTTTGTTCCTTCTGTGAGACTGTAAAGCCGACACGGACTGAAAGTGTGTTACCCTGAATTGTAAAGAGAGTCCGTTTGAAGCTTTATGGATGTTGGAGTGACAAAAATGTGTCACATGACGCAGATTGGTGTGTGTGTTTGTAAAAATGTGTGTGAAACACCTGGCACTTCCCCACATGTCCTCCTCAGTGCCAAAGGCTCAAGTGAAAGCCCCGCAGGTCTGCTGGGCCAGTGGCCTGTTTGTCTGGGAAGTAGCGAATGCACACTAACACACAAACACAAGACGCCGACACAACTGACACCACCATCTGGCCTCCTCCTTGGGAGAAGGTTGGGCCCTCTGAGAGACTGAGCCCTCTGACTAGGGTGGCGGTCACTGAGGCTGGAGACGATGACGGAGGAGGGGCAGACGCAGGAATCGAACGCGGGAGATTTCAGCCTGGTAGGCCTCCACCTGCCTGCTACTTATCTCTAATTGGCCATCAGGCCAATGTTGTTGCTGTGCCAGCTCCCACTGCAGTGTGCCAGCACACAATCTGACTGCCATATTTCCCGTCTCTCCATCTCCGTTTGCTGCCCTTCAAAAACCCACTCAGTGGTGTTTGAGTTTAGAGCCCACTAATTGAAGTGTGTAGTTACCAATAGAGATAAATTTGATGCAGGGATTCTCATTTCAATACTTCTGCCCTCATCTGAAGATGTTGAACCACAGCACCTTTTTCAACTAACATTTGAGCGTTTAAAAACCAGAGTCATTGCACAGCCTCAGCCATTCGTAGAATACAATACTGCGGACACAAATGTGGGACCTTGATGGCTGCAAAAAAAAGTATGTTTTCCCTTCCCGATCAGAGGTTAAAGCCAATCAAGCAAAAGCGTTATTGGGTTGTTTTTCTTTGGCAACACGTGGGAGTGGGACGTATAGCAGAATAAGGATTTACAAAGGCCCATTATGACTGAGTGAGAGTGGATTTGATTAGAAATGAGTGCGGCCACTTCACCGACAAATGGCGATAAGTAGGTCGGAGTAATTAATAGCCCTTCATTGAAGAGGTGGGGAGGGGCAGCTCATGTGGAGTTAGCATCGGATAGTTGAAATGAGTAGAACAACCAGAGTGCCATTATCAGTAAATTAAAGTTGTGTGCCTTTAACAAACCCACCATTTTTTCCTATTGAATCAAGGAGAGAGACAGAGGAGAAAATTTGCCCACTGGGAGTTAAAGCATCAGTGAAGAAAGCAAGGCGTGGAGGAAGAATATGATTATGTAGCCGGGCATTGTAAATTGAATTATTTAAATGTACGCAGCAGATGAACCCAAGCAACGGAAGACGTGGGGGGAAAGGCGCCGGCTCGATTCTGATCCCCTCCGTTTCACCCATGCATACGCGAAAGCTCCGTGTCCCATGGACAATCAGCATGTTCGGTTATTTCGGGAAAACTCACTTAAATTTCCTGTCCGCCAAGGTACAAAGGTTCTGGGTCCGTGTGCCGCTCTATTCACTTTTTTGGCACACACTGAAAAAATGCAGACTCCTGTTTGGATTGCAGTGAGACCTCGGCATGGATCTGAATGTTGCATTCTCTCATGCACCTCACGAACCAATCCTGCGGAGTCAAGGATCCATTTCCGTCCTTGATTGAATTTCAACTCGGTCGTTTTGTCTGCCATTAATCCTCCGCGCTCTTATTTTATTATTATTATTAGATATTGCAGTTCTCTCCGTACGTCCAATCATCCTAGATTAGTGATCCTCCATTACGTGTTCCCCTCTCATTTCCATAAGCATTCATCCTTGCGCGTTACATGCTAGCAGCGCTTCCTATCTCTCGGCTAACAAAAGGACATTCCTGCCCATTTCCTATTATTAGTACGCGAGCCTAATGACTTTATCAGGCCCTGTCACGGAGTGATTCCTGTAAACCCCTGCAGTGCACAAGCGGGACCGGAATCGGGGCCGGGCTGAATAAAGAGTGTAAGGGGTCTTTAATTAAATCTGTCATCTTGGCATTTGATAAGCACAGCAGGGCATTATGGCTGCCAGCTATAGAGTGTGATGGCGGAGAGACGACTGAGAGCCAACTGTCCCCGTTCGTCTCCCCGGGAGAAGAAAAAAAAACCCCATTGGATATCCCAAACGAGTAAGGACACACTTAATATGTGCTTGCAGTGCACAAAATAATGTTATTGGAGTTGGTAAGCGAGTAAATTTACATCACATTTGTGTGCAGACGGAAGAATTCCCCAAATTTCACGGCAGTAATGAAGTCAAGGTAACACCAGGTGTACCAGGAAATTCTGCGTAATCCAACTCAGAGCTGCTCAGGGATCGTTCATCTGGAAGGCTCAGATTAGATTGTAAACACAAAGAGGAACAAAGCAAAGAGAAGCTGAGGCAACATTTCATATGTACAGTTTTTCACAACAACTTTGTATTTACTGAAATGGACAAAGTCTTAAGAACATGCCCAGAAATCAGCGAGATACAGATCTTGTCGGATGTAACACCACGAAGGACCACACTTTAGTTTTCAGGCAGTTTCTCTCCTACTTTCATGCCCTTCTGTTACTTTTTCCCTTTCTTCTGACTGGCCTCATTCACCTCAACTTTATTATGTTTGTCGTGACGCAGTGAGTTAGTTATTTCTAGTCAGCTTAGTTGAGCTCTACATGGCAGCTGTTTTAGCACATCCTATCCATCTTCTGTGGTTGTTGCAACTCCATCCATCTTCGGCTTGTGTGGAGCTGGAACGTTTCCCAGATGACTGGGTGAAAAGCAGAGTGCGCCCTGTATGGGGGGCTTGAAGGCAAACACTGAGGGTTAAGGACTGGCCAAAACCCATCATTTTGTAACCCAGACTTTCCGAATGTTTGTATGTCTCGGTGGAATTGAACAGCCTTGTGGTGTTTTATTCCTTTGGTGGTGGAAAGCTGGCTTGTAGTTTCTGCAGGTATTCCAGTGAAACGGCTCCAGAAAATCGTTAGGCCACACCTGACATCCGAGGAGGAAAGATGAATGTCCCTTACCTCGACCAATCTTCAAATATGGATTGTGCGCCTCAAAAAGTGCTCACACAGCCCTCTTCCCGCCTGAATTATTGAGTGCATACATGTGATGTGTTTACTTGGCCTATGTCTGAATGAATAAGTAATGCTGTGTCATACACAAAGCATGTAAAGAGATATGAAGGCCGGAGGTCCCAGCTCCCAGCAGGTTGGGAGGAAGTGAACAGTTTGAGGGGCGATTTGTAGAGAATCTGTGAGTGCGTCAGTCCCAGTCCTGTGATTGTCTCTTGAGATCTTCTAAAGTTTCTGCCCCTGAGTCCAGAAAATCTTGCATTTTTTTTGTTTCTTTGAAATCTGTACAACTTCAGGAACAGGGAAAGCGTTGGAGCCCACTTTTGATGGGAACCACAGTTCTGTATGATTGACTTGAGACCAAACAAAGTGTTTCTCTGCTTCACACTCAGCTGTTATTACTAAAACATGTACCTTCAGTTTTACATTGAACATGAGCGATAGTACAAGTACTTTATGGAGGTTAACTGCTCCGACATCTCTGAACATCTTCCTGCCTTGACTTAACAATTGACCATTTCCTTAGATGGTTCTTGTCATGTTACCCCCTCCCCCCTTCATTCTCTATTCCAGCAGGCTAAATGTCAACCTGCTCAATTTCCTGTTCACTGCTGCTGAAGTACCTGTCATGTTTTTTTTCCTCCCTCGTGTTATCTTCATTCTGTCTCAGAAGAACGGCGCCTTTCCACCGGCATGGAAATTCAATTGGACCCTTGCCTTTGCATTTCAGTGCAATGACTGGTGGACTGAACACTCATAGACTTTAACTTTACCATACTGTAAACACACTGCTGAATAATCTAATACAAAGTTGCTGAAAGCATGTGTTCCTGATGTATTCATCGTGGTGACCTTGTGTAGTAAATGTGCGAGCTTGTACTGTATCTTACATCCTGTGCACTTCACCTTGAGTTTTTCTCGCCGCCTTTCTGAAGGCCGTGTCAGTTTTTTTCTTCTGCTCTTGGATCTTAGCTTTAAAAATAACCCTTCTTCACTAAGAAAACCTTCGGAAAAAGGCACAAAAATCTCACATTAAGTTTTCCATAATTGAGGCCGAAGATATTTTTTTGAAGTAGTCAAAAACAAAAGAGTGCACATACGACTGCTTTGGCTTTCTTCAGCGCTAATTTCTTGGCAAAAAGCAGTGTAGCATCCATGCCAGCTGAAAAACTGGAATTTTATGAGTTGCTTACTTTTTTAGGCTATCAAAATTGACACACTTTTATTGTGTTGTTTTTGATTGGATTGAGAATAAAGCAATTTAAAATCAGGATACAAAAGGTGTTTTTCACTGGAAAATTTGCAAGTTAAAACAGATGCTTCTAAATCCCCCCAAAATGGCCGGTTTTCTTGTGTTAACAGTCCCCACCACCACCAACATAAGAAACTGCAGCACTGAATCGTTGCTGTACGAATGTGTGACTGCTTTATTTCCGTCTTGAAACGCATTTCCCCTCCTGAACCCTCTTTCCACTCTTCCTTTTTTCCTGGTGGCTTGAAATTGCCTAATTTAATAAAGTACTAATACAGCCACTCCAGGTCATTAAGTCTGTGGGAGATGAAGGCAAGGGGCTTCACCACTAATTATTATGTCGGCGATGTCACCAACTGCCTCTTGGCCTCACGTGGTGCATGAAGATGGGAGGGAGGAGGGTGTGTCAAGAACTACTGAGGGGGGACAAAAAAATCAGAATAATGACTAAATAAAGTCCATTTACATAAACAATTACCCCGGGAATATATTTACCCCTCAACTTATCTCTGTGACTCCTCTTAATTGAAAACTGATCATTCATTGGCAATCAAACTGTACAGAGCAGCACTATTTTTGCCAATCCCCTGATGGGAGGTTGCAGTCAATATCGTGATGGAGAGTCATGTTCACATATTCAATGCAGGCCTCCTCCATCTGTCTATTGATGGCTCAGCATGTTAACCCCTCAACCTTCAGCGCTCCGAGTGGACAGATCAGTTCTCTCGATAGGACCCCTGCACTCAGCTGGTTAATGTCCTCCATCGAGCACCAGCAGTGAGACCACAAAGTGAGAATGGAGAGATGAAAGAGTGGTCTGGAAACATCCAGGGTGTTCTCAAACATGTTTTGCCCCAACTGTCCCCATGTTTCAGCTTCCCTTCATCCGCTTTACCATCCTTTCATTTTTTTCCTCCCTCTGTCAGTGGAGCTACTGTAAGATGGGAAATCACCCCGCGGTGTGATCGTCTTTGCCTACTGTGTATCC
The DNA here is from genome assembly GCA_032164315.1 of Malacoctenus gilli. Classification (NCBI taxonomy): domain Eukaryota; kingdom Metazoa; phylum Chordata; class Actinopteri; order Blenniiformes; family Labrisomidae; genus Malacoctenus; species Malacoctenus gilli. The sequence continues at coordinate 1,479,164 of JASSRZ010000060.1, forward strand.
AACATAATTCCCAGCAAGCTACAAAGATCAAAGTGTGAGCATATATTTCACATATTCATGGAAGAAAATAGATAAAGCAGTTCAGTTACATCCGACCACTTGGGGGCACCACCACCTGTCATGTTTACGTGTCACTGGATCTATGGAAGAAAGCCTGCTTTGCTGCCTGTGTTGACTGTAGGAGCTGAAGGCACGGATGATGGTTCCTGCTGTGAAAGCATCCCCGCTAGCTCGTAGTGTGGAGAGGACGTTTGAGTTACTGATCTTTGGATGCCCGTCAACCTTTACCTCTTTGAACTCTTGCACTTCACTCTCAACCTTTCTTGCTTCAACCTCTCATAGACCAGGCTCTCTTAAAGGGCCAGATGCTTGTGTAATGCCACAATGATCAATGCTTTGATAAAGCCTGGAATTTTGTTGAGGCGTCTCTTATCAGCACGCTTCTAGCCAACCTTGCATCGTTTGATGCTGCAGTCCTTCTTTTTATTTAACTTTCTTTCCAATGTGTTGCTCTGCTGTGCTCGCCCTGTTGCGGACATCAGCAGTGGCGGCGGGGGCTTCGGGGTGCAGAGCGTGTAACCAAGGCTGACACATGGAGGAGGCAGCCATCACCCTGTCCATTAACTCTGAAATCCCGATTCCAGTCAGCTCTACACGCAGCGAAGGCTGTGCACTTTTTGCTGCACTTGCTACACGGTGCGTGCACACAAACACGCACGCATTCAAATTCAACCAAAACGTGCCCTAAAAGGAAATTTTGTGCCTCTTCTTTTTTTCCCCCCACAAAAAAGTTTTACTTTCTCCAGGAATGAGTGAATGTGTATTTGGAGAAGAGGGGTGGGGGAGGAGTACTTTTCAGTGGGGGTGAAATCGGTGGAAAGTGTTTATTTCAAGAGTTTCTCCCTCAGATAGGCGATGACACAAGAGCCAGGAAACATCAGTTGGAGGTGGGTGTGGGGGGTGGGATTAGGACTAAACTGCCTCCCAGAGGGTGGAAACAACATGATAACAACTAGGGGAAGAAGCCTTTGCTGGGAGATGGTGATGCTGAGGATGGGTAGGATTACTTTGACAGGTACAAACATCAACACAAAGTTGGGACTTCCGGGAGTATAAACAGTTGGTGCAGAGAAACACAGGAAACAGGAGATGTTGCCTGTCAACACAATTTTCCATTTACTCTCCACTTATAATGTTTAGGGTCAAGACGAAACTGTAAACCAAGGCCATTAAAGGACAGCATAGTGAAAAATGCCGTCATTTTGTCCGTGTAACCCACTTGAGTGTAACACACTTGAGTTCACAAAGAAGTAAAGCTCCGAATCAGCGTATTGGACCTCGGCTGAATTAAGACGTGTCAAGACCTTAGATTTGCATCATGTCTCAGTGTGCCGCTTTTCAATTAGCCTGGGCCTAATTGTATATCTCAAATATTGGAGGGTCCGTCTCTTCTCTGTGGCTCGGAGCTTATGCGGTTAGCGCCACGGCCCGTAATTAATATCATTTTAACAATGCATCACACCCCAGCATTAGTAATCACAGTAATGAGCAGGCCGGGCATTGGTTCTGCAGCTCAGACTGAGTTTTGAGCAGATATGATAGGAAATTACATTTGAATATAATCCCTTAAAACAGATACACTCTCTCTCTCTCTCTCTCCCTCTCCCTCTCTCTCTCTCTCTCTCTCTGCAAGCTTTTTCCACTCCGATATCCGAATGTGTCACTGGTTGCAGTTAGTTTCCCAGAGGGAAAATAAGATGTGTAGTGGACTCTTAGTTGGCAGAATAATGAAATTAAGAAGTCAAGATTCGATTTTAGCGTCAGATTTGTGGCTGCGTGGTTGGATTTGTCTCCTTCCCAAGAGACTGTTGAATATTACAGTTAATTCCTCTCGTGTCAATTTTCACACTCATGCCTAATTATCGTGGATTACTTTCATATTTTATTCATGTTGTGTCAAGACATCGAACAATTTGATCGCAAAATATTAAAGCAACATCTCAAACTCAAATGAACCAACTTCTTGGCAAGCAAGCCAAGCGTTCTTTGTTCTTTGACCACTAGATGTCAGCACGGTATTCTTTTTCTATCTTGATGCTCAAAGACTCTGGATATAAATTTGCTGTATCGCTAAATCTGTGACAAATCCTCTCTTCACATCTTTAGCTACGACATTATCTGTTGCCAGTTTTTCCATTGTCAGAGTGACACAGCAGAAAAAGGAGTCAAGCAATTAGTCTTGGTGCAGGTAGCTAACCTTCCGACTCTTGAAGTGTACGATTAACTTTTGAACTTCCAGCTAAATGATTGATTGGGGAGGGGGTCTGCAGCCAGCTTTGGGGTTTCCACGATAAAAATGATGAACACCATTGAGTTTTGAGCTGGAATTACACTTTACTTTCCTGATGTATTGCGAATGTTTCATTTCACCTGGGCAGTTCTTCAGAGAAATGCCTTCCATGTGGTCATACCTTCCTAAATCTTACATAGAAACCTGCTTTTCTCTATAAATCTACAGTTTAAAAAACAGCTGCCTTCCTGGGGAGTTTTACTCATATTGCCATCAGCACGTATCTCTTTTATGCGGGATAACACCATGAGACGTCGCTCGCCCAATCTGTTCCCCGCAGATTCCCCCCCCCCATTGTTGCTGTGTGTTAATCTCAGTGATAACAGCGAGGACTCGGGCGTCTCCCTATCTGGAGTTCGAATCGATAGGCACTTCCATTTATTGAACATCGACACCGACGGCATCAAAGATAGCTTATGTCTTGAATAAGCTGTTGTACGGCATGCCGTCTGTCTCCTGGGTGATCTGTCTGTTCGCCGCCTCTCACGCAGACCCACATGCTCGCATTAGCTCGCCTCTTCACGTAGGCTTTGGATAAATTAGCCCGATCCTGCAGGAAATTTAAACGCCGGGGCGTCTCGCACCCTGGAGCTCGGCAGTCTGGCTCGCCAAAATGATATTGACACTCTTGTATTTCCTGTATACCTCTTCCTCTCAGTCTCGCTTGTCGTACTTTACCCCCCCCCCTCTTCTTCCCTTATTGTTGGGCCTTCATTGCACATAGCAATTGTATTTAAAATCCTTAAATCCTTGTCAAAATTTCTCCCTGCGTGCAAGAGATTACCGTGAGCCAGTATTATTCTGGAATAGCTCTAGCAGGCAGTCTCCCTCCCCACCAACCTTTCAGCATGTTCCCCGATTATTACCTTCACAATAGCGCGTAGAAAGGAATGAGTTTTCCTCATTTTTTCAAAACCAGGTCTGAGAAAACCTGTAAATCAACCTCTGAAGTTGTAGTAATCACTTACTCCCCCCAAAAATGAAAAGGGAACTGTTTTGCTGCTCAGACTAACAACAATAAGGATGAATTTCAGCTGGGAGTTTTGTCACAGTGTGCCAGTTCAACCGGCAGCTACTTTTTCTGCCAAAATTCACTCCAAGCGTTTCTTTTCTATATAGTTTGTGCTCAGTGAGAGCAATTCACTTTGGGGGCCAGTTGTCCGTAGCCCTGGGTTATGGGGGGGAGGGCTCGGAGACATCATGGGCAAGGGAGAATGAGGAGGAGGAAGATGAGCCCATCTGGCCCAGACAGCTGGGTCCACAGCTGGAGGGACAAGCAGTGACAGCTGACTCACCACACAGTGTTAAGCGGCGGCGATGGATGGATGGATGTCTGGAGGGGTGGGAGAGGAAAAACAAGCATTGGGGAGAAGATGAGTGGAGGTGAGCGAGAGAGCGAGGGAAAGCTTGCCAGCCTACCGGCCGCATTGTTAGTTAGCATTTGTGTGATGGTTGGGTTTGAGGTGGGAAAACACATCCGTGAAACTTGGCAGGTGTCACAGGTAAACCCGACTCACGGAGTGCAGGAGCGATGTTGCCTCTTGATTTAATAAACTGCAGATTCTACCAGGCAGTCGCAGCATTTGATTAGTGATTGATGTGCGCTTATTAGCATGATATCTCTTTAAGTGATGTCGGCTCAACATAGATGTGAATTATTTGAAAGATTAAAAATACATCTGTGTTGTTGCAGCCGACTGCGCCGAACCCCAAGTGGCTCATTAGGATTGTTTGCTCAGTCACAACTGTCTCTGCTTGTTTTTGCACTGCATTAGGCCACACATGTGCAGCCAATATTGAGGATATAACGTCCAGCTTTGGATCACAAGTGCACTCAAGTGTGACAAGAAAGCAAGAACAGAACTTAATAGTTGCCAAATCAAAGTTGCAGAGTTTTGACGCCCAAACAATAAGTTAGTTTTTGCTCTTGTGTTTGGCTCGTGTGAGTTGACTCTCCCATTTCCACTTGTGTTTTCAGAGCACTTTGTCAATACAAAGTGCACGTTGACCTTGACAAAGCCACGAAAAACAAAACACAAACACCTAGGAAATACTCGTATCGAGTGAGACACAAATGTGGAAGCAACTGGCAAAAAACCAAAGTGACACTGAGACAAAGAACACAGGAGTGAGCAATCAGACAGAAGCAGAGGAAGTCAAGGAGCCCGAAATGACAGACAGCGTAAGACTTCAAAATAAAACGGGGGAACTCGACAAGACAGATAATGTGACAGCGAGAGAAACTTCCCCCCGCTGCTACTATTGCTCACCCAGACATGCTCCTCGCTTGACAAAAAGTGACACCGACACACCATCTCACCGCAGGATTCATCTATTCTTCAAGCTCTCATCTCATGATTTATTGAAAAACAACCACCAAAGTTGTACGTGTTCCTGCAACGGTACACACTTGTTTCCAGACAGTGGTTTCTATATATGTTTTCTATTCTAATATCTCCTCTGGTGCTCTTCCATGAAGTGCAAATTAGATAAAAGAAATGAATGCAGACTGCAAAACCTTTGCCGTAACCTTTTCCACCCATAACCAGACGGCTTTTTTTAACACCCACCATGGGGTCACGTCCCCCGGAGTGAAGCATGTCTCATCTGTCCCTGTACCATCAAGACAGGGAACCATTTTGATTGCAGCTAAAAAAACAGAAGAAAAGCGGGCAAAACGCTGATTCAGCTGAGATCCATCACCCCGAGGGGCCGAGCTGTACCTGTATTTAAATATTCAGCATCCCGCCACGCTGATGGATATCAGGTCTGTGTAATTACCAAACACCCAATTTGCTGGGACGACGGAGAGCTGCTGCGAGATTGGCAGAAAAACGTCACGTCACTGCTAATGAAACCCGTTGAGAAAATGGCGTTGCTGGTGATGTGTGCGAGGTGGCGGGGAGGGGAGGGGCACGGGAGAGAGAGGGGTGGTGCGAGTGATTTATATATATTTTTTTCCTCCTTATCTCCTTGCTGTCTCCCTCCAGCTTCCCTTGAGGAGATATCATTTCACATGATTAAGATGTGTGCAACCTGCCCCTCCATCCAAGCGAAACAGGAGAACCCCACCCACCCCCACCCCCTCCTCCCCTCCCCTCCCTCCTTCAGCTAGTTATCTTTCCTCTCTTGTACCTTGCCGAAGCTCCCCGTGTCACGTTTCTTCCCTTTAATCCCTCCTTCCTAATTACCAAACACGCTCTTCCGGCTTTTTCATGTCGCTCTTTCATCCCGACCCTTTTGTTTTTCCATCTTCACCTCCTCCACGCCTCCTCTCCTCCCCTGTATACATGACAATGTGTAAAATCTCTCTTTCATTACCCCCCTTCCATCTTCCCCTTCTGTTCCTTTTGGCCTGGTATCAAACACCACTGAGAAGCATTCAAATGTGCTTCCTTACTTTCCGAAGATGCTGAAGCCACAATGCTATTAGCGGATTCCTCCACCCATAAATCTACTCTCTAATGCATCCGTCCGCTCCATATAGACAGCTTAATATTCGGCTTTCAGTCTGAGTTGCGTTCCCTTCTTGTGGCTGGCTTTGAAGGCATTGTTGGGTAAATGTATGCATCTGATTACCGGGAGGATAATTGATGCTGGGTTTGTGGAAAACCAATAGATTTTAATTACAAAACCTCCCTGAGAGCAGCGTATTAAAGTAAGTAAATAAACAGTATGAATCAGATTACGAGCCGCATACTGGCTGCAGGCCCATGCTACTGTCTGTTCCTGGCTGACAATCTACAATGCAGTCATTGGGCAGGGAGCTTTTCTTTTTTTTATGGAGGTGTGGTCAAATGAAGGAGTAGCCAGTCTACAGAGGGACATACTGTGGAAATCAGAGCAGTGAGGAGGTCGATCTGTCAGTGGAGTCTTCATTCACTGGTTTTAAAGATCCTGAATGCAAGCGATCAAATTGAGCAGCAGGTTGAGGAGCTCAGAGTAGAGCCGCTGCTCCTCTCCTTTCAGATGCCTTCTGATCGTACCCCTGGGGGGGTGCCTGGGACATGGTCGACTGATGGGAAGCCCTGAGGGGAGACCGAGGACAGGCAGGGAAAGACTATATCACCCAGCAGGCTTAGGAACACGTCAGGGTCCTCTGGGAAGGACGGAAAATGGTGCTGACCACCAGAGACCCCTGCTACAGTGAACCATTCTTAGAAAAGAAGACGACAATGGATCAATGCATGAATAATAGATAGAACTTTACTTGTTTGATTAGAAATTCAAGCCTGATGGTGGCAGTTTTGTGTTATTTACTGGGTATTTTCCCCGAAACATGATGTGGAATACATCTATACTTTGCCAAATCATACAAAGCATCACGATTTTTTCTTTGTTTGATTTCATTCCCACAGGGCTGACTGTCTGTTACTGCATTGTAATTTGATTAGCAAATATTACTCTGTTGATTTTTGGCAGATGTTAAACTTTGCTTTCAGAAAAAGTAATTGAGCAGCTGTCATAATAAATGTAGTAAATTATCTTCTTTTGAGAGTTTCGCCTTTTAAGCACTTTGCAAGACTGTGAGCTTCTGTGTCGACCAGCCTGGAGATATTGTTAGGAACCAGACGACTTAATGTGGAGCGAATCTCCACAAAAAAAAGACAACTTGCCAGCCTGTCAGACACTTTCTCTTTGCCTCCCCTCGTGAGTTGTTCGAAAGGGACAGTGGCTGGTGGAGAGTGAGACTTTGGGACCTCCGAGACCCCGAGGATCTGCCTTAGGGGGTGATTGGCGAGCGTGAAATCATCGGGCGCCATCCAGACAATGTGGTAGCTTTCGGTTTCTTCTCAAGGGTGAAAAACCCAAACTGACAGTTTTCCACAAATGGAGGCGATGACATCAGCTTCAGAGCTCTATTGTGAGAATATGGAATTCTCTACATTTGCTTGGCATCACTGTGGTTTAGTCACATCTGGAAGTGCCAAAGCAGATGAGAGTCTGAGTTAAAATCAAGTTGGGCAGATGTTTGGGAATTGAGAACAACAAATGTGTTGGAATATAAAGGTCTCACCAGCGCAAAAGCTGTTGGAGACTCACTACTGCAACTCAGTGGACAAAAGTGTCTATAAAGTGATCAGACAAGTGTGTCGTGCCACCCAGGTAATAATCAGACCAGTCTGTAATTGTGCCCGTCTCTGTTTACTGAGCATCTTCTTCTTTGGATTTGAGTCAAACAACGCCAACTTCCCTGTTTGTGCTTTCCAGCAGAGCGATTTATATAAGCAGGCCAGCACAGTGGCTCAGTCTGGAGGAAGCTTCCCAGCAGTGGACTTACATAACAGGCTAACGCGGGGCCTGGGCATGCAGAGAAAGCTACTGACGAGCACAAACAGGAGACCGGAGTTAAAAATTGATGACTTGCTTTTTGTGTTTTGCTCCCCCCCCCCTCTGCGCGAAAGATTCCACTTGTCCTAGTTTCCTGACCTCAACCAGTGGAAAGCCGCCTTCTTCATCGTCGTCGTCTTCAATCTTCTCCATCCTCTTTGGGTGTCACTGCTGCTCACTTCCTTTAAATAGATGCACACGTTGAGACTGCACAGGCGAGCGGCGCTGACTGTGCGATTCCCTGTCTCCAAAATAAATTCCCCCGTACTTTGTGCTTTCTGTCATCCGCACTTCCAACCACAAGTGCTGTTTGAGGTCTAATTAATTAGGTGTATAATAGCAAGAATGTTTCCTCTGGATTAAGACTGCGGAGGAGAAGCTTTGATCCTCCGTCTGTCAGTAAACTAAGCCCCGTTCTCCATCTATGACCTCACTCTCCCTGAGGGTTTAGCAGGGTTTCTAGTCTCGCTGTTGGAATATTTAGCATCACAAGCGCGCCAGATTTTAGGCACTGATGTGACAGTTAAACAATATGCGTGTCTGTCAATTGTGAGAATACCCAAGTGTATGTCTGAAGTGATTGCTCACCTGTGTGTGTTTATGTCCTCAGTTTTCCTTGTGTTTTTGTTTTTTCCTCCCCCCCGGTGCCGTTGGGAAGGGTAGCAGCAGGTGTTGGCAGTCCTCGGTGGTTTTCATGATAATGAGTTCCCAGTTTACACGAGGCCCTCTAAAGGGAACCTTTACGGTGATCAGCTCCCAGTAAACAACATCCTTTTTTCCATGCAACATATTTACCAACGATCTTTTCTAAAACGTCGATGACGACTAAGAGGGTTTTTTTTTCCTTTTATTCGTCTCCAATGAGCCTCCTGTTTTCAACCTTTTACTTTGATTCCTTTTCATCCATTTTAGATCCACAAGCTTTTATTTTACAGTTATATGTTGGAAAGGTTATCAAAGCTTTGAGGTACAAACGTGAGCACATGCACTGGTCTCCGAAGATATTGAGATTCATTTCGATAGTTGACTTTCTTGAGCTTCTGAGTTTCGTCATGCTTCTACGCTTGACTTCCTTGCATGGGTAGGCAGGTTTTCTTATTGATATGGGGTGGAGACTGGCTCCTCCCACCCGGCAGAGTTGCTTGCGGGAGCGAAAGAGTAATAGTCCGGGGCTCCGTTGGAGGACCTGCACTTGTCTTCTCCCATCAGACCTATTCTTCATGCTTCCTTGTCTCCTGCGCTGAGCTCCCATCCCAGCTCCTCTCTCTATCAGCCATGATTTATCTGATACACAATCTCCATCCATTTCTCCCTTTCTGTCTCTTTCCTTCTGTCTCAGTTTCCTCCACACGTCCCCTCCTATTGAAGCCCATCCATATCTCTGTGTACGCTGCCTCCGTCGTTCTCCTCCTCATTATATCGAACCACATGTTTTTTTTTACTATTACTAACTCTGCCTGCCTTTTTCCCTGCATGGCCCACAGCCAGCACACGGTATGCTTACTTGCTAGGAACAGCAGAAAATGAGGACATGGTGTGCGAGGAGAAAATAAAATATCTAAAGCGGGCAAACGCTGGAGATGCAACGAAGGGTTAAGGAAGGAGTTCAGAGGAAGGGGATTCATACATGACAAAAGATGTCTGGGTGCAGGAGACCAAATCAACCACTGGAACTCGAAAAGCAGACAGATAAAAGATATGAATGTCCAAAGACAGACGTTTTGTAACACTTTCTGGGATGCATTTGACCTGGAAGAACATGTAGCTAATTCATCCAAACCTCCACCCTCAATCACGTTGCTTGTGCCTGGTTGTGAGCTGGATTCCAAGTTCGAAGAGTAATTTTCAAATTGAGTTTATTTGTTAAAAAAATATCACAGTATATTTAAAAATTGGTTTGAATTCCTCAAAGGTGAAATTATCAATAGTTTCTATGGCTTCATAGAAATTGTTAGTTTGTGAAAAATGAATTATAATCAAGATTTAAATGCAAGATTCATCAATTTTACATGTTAAGAGTTTTAAATTTTTGCAGTGTAGGAGCAGATGTTGCACAAAGGTGTGTGTAACTGGGTTCTACTTTATCTGCATATTTGCAGGTGAAGTATCTGTAATGTGATTTGTGGATACACACACCTACACAGGAGTGTTTGTGTAGCTTTACCAGTGGATGTGCGTGCGTGTATGTGAGGGAGTGGGTGCGTGCATGCGTGTGTTTGTGTCTGTGTGCGTGTACGCACGAACAACAAACCAACATGCGTGTGTGCCTCCCGTCCTTCCTGTGCCTGTGCTCTCCTCCTTCAATTCTCTTCACTTATTCCCCCTCCCACTCTCTCTCTCTCTCTCTCTCTCTCTCTCTCTCTCTCGCTCTCTCTCTCTCTGCTTCAACCAGACGCACACAAACATTCTCTCTCACCGTCTCCGCTCTGCCCTGTGTATCACTGTATCATAGTCACGGTCGGTGCATTTTAAGGATCCGAGCGCGTCCACGTTTCTCTGCGTGTCTCTCTGGCTCTGCCTCTGTCCGTCCGACTCTTTGGAGCTTTGGATTTTTTCTCTTTCCTGTTGGGGGGGGGGGGGTCTCTATTTTTCCACCCCCTCTGCCCTGCCCAGTACGAAGTGCTGTTGCCGCTCAGGGAAGGGAGGGAGGGAAGTGGGGGAGCGAGAAACCGGCTGGCTCGATCGGAGGAAGAGGAGACGGGAGAACTGTGCGGGCAGGAAGGATGCGCTCGTTGCTGCAGCTTCTGATTCAATTAGCATGAATTTCACAGCAGAGGCAGGAGCAGCGGCAGGAGCAGCGGCAGCAGCATCGTCAGACTCTTTCTGCGAGCCAGCGGCGGCACCAGCACCCTGTGTCGGAGGAGCTCCGCTCAGAGGACCACGGGCTGCTTCTCATCCGGAAAGCGGTGTTTGAAGGAGGGGGGGGTAGAAAGAAAAAAAAACAACCTGACTCCTATCCTCGAAGGGAGCAAGGAGCCATCGCAAGTAGGACGGAGCTTTGCTTACAAGTCTGAGAATTGTTGTGCTGAACTGAACAGCAGCCACTCGGATGCTTGGGTTATGGCTTAATCCTGTTAAGGTGTCTTCTCGTCTGCGTTGCATGACCCATATTGATTTATTTTGTCAGGAAAGAGGAAAGGGGATTCAACGCTGCCGTACTTGGAAATAGCAACCCGTTTTTGTCCTACTTCAAAACAAACCCCCTCCATCCTTTTTCTATCTTTCTTTTTGCCTTCCTTTATTCTCTTCATCCATCCGTTGTTCTCCCCGCTCTCGGGCGGCGCGCTAAGCAGGATTCGGAGCTCCTTGGGGGGATCCAGAGCCCCCGAAAACAGGATCGAGCCTACATCGCAGCACAGTCCGCCTCTCGGCTCGTTTCACTGCCTCTCCCTTCCGCACTCCGAGTTCACTCTGTTCAAGTTGAGTGTGGGGGGGGGCAGCTCTAAAGAGGATGGCGGGAGTCTTTTTCTCTACCGTCGAAGCTTGGATTATGGGTGGAGAAGCCCTCTGAAGAAGTCCCCGAGGCGGAGGAAAACCCAGCCGAACAATTAACTCCGAGAATCTGTACTAAGCTAAGATAGAGCCTTTTGTTTGCTCAATCTTTGGGGCCAAACTGTGATTGTTTGCTTCAAGCTGTTGAGGGGAGTTGCACGCCAAGCCCAAAAAAAAGGGGCTACGTTGTTTACAAACCGCTTGAATTTCTTGAGGAGTGGAGTGGGAGTTGTTGTGGCCTCTGCAGGATCAATTCAGAAGCTTTTGGATATCAGCACAAACTGTTGGAGATTTTTTTGAGGGTCTTTTCATTTCAGGAAGGATTTTGTCCCATTTTTCCGCTGATTTTTTTTTTTTTTGTCTTTTTTGGGGGATTTTCAAGGATTTTTCTTCCCTTTTCTTGGCTTATATTCTCTTGTTTTTTGTTTTTGTTTTTATTTTTGTTCCCCTCCCCGGGCTGGAAGGCTGGGGATCATGGGCCCTGGATTCCTTTGAGATGTACGCTTCCTGTTTGTGTCGTATGAGGGGGAGGGGCCTCCTGGTACTCTCGGACCCTGCCCCCACGGAGCAGGAGGTGGAGGTGGAGGTGGACGGAGGGCTGCTACTGGTGTCCAGGCCAGCCGCGGCATCGCCCGTGGTGTGGGCCAGCCCGGCTTTCCTGTTCCGGCTCGTGCTCTCGCTGGCCCTGCTGGTGTTCCCATGTCCAGCGGTGGCCGCCCGAGTCTCCTCCTCCCTCAGTACCACCCACCACGTCCACCACTTCCACAACAAGCATGGCACCGTGCCCATTGCCATCAACCGGATGCCCTTTCTTACACGTGGGGGCCATGGTAAGACCACTTTGTTTTTGCTGCTTTTGATCAGTCACTGGTTGATCAGTGAAACCAGATTGACTGATGGGAAGTACATGGAGCAAAGGAATCACTGGGAGTTCATTTTTTCTTCAAGAGCTCAATTAATGGTGGCAATGAGCTCTAAGTTGAGTACATGAGTCTGGGCGATTGGTTCATCCATCTATTGATCTCTTTCATCCGTGGAAAGAGGAGTGAAGCCAGGTCCGGGCAACCAGTCTCGTTGCCTCAGCTCCCCAAAGCCCAGAGTCTCACTTCATGTCCCTGTGCTGGCAGATGATGCTTCTGGAAACTCTGCCCTTCTGGGTTCTTTTCCTTTTTTTTCACATAGCACATCCCAAGCCAGCTGAGGTTTTCTTTCAAGTTGCGCAGCCATCTTAGCTCTGTTGATGTATTGAACTGTGGCCAATTTAAATTCATGTAATCGGCACCCGGAGCGTAATTGTTGACGTGCAGTGGCGGGCTTTTACTCAAAGGGAGCGTCCTCCCTCGCCCAGGCTGAGGAGGTGACTCTAAGCCTCACGTGCCGTGTGTCACGGAGCGTTGTACCAGTCAGGAGGAATCCATTGGTAATTGCCTGAGCGCCCCTGATTTCGTCCTACTTTTCACAGTATATGTCTTTGGCTCAGTGCTCTGTGGTGCATCAGTTGCTGCGCTTGTTCTCAGCCTAAGCTGTCAGGGACAAGGCAGAAATTTCACACTGACGATTCCTTTGATGTTCCCCAACCCCAGCTTCTATTTCTCCCTTTTCGACCCCCACCACCCCCCACCCTCCACACCCCTCCCCACCCCATCCTTTCTCCCTTGAATTTATTCCCCTCACTGCGTTCAGCACCCTCTACATACATTACTTTGACAGGAGATGCTAATAGCATTTATTGATTCCTCAGCATGTTCATGCTCATGTTGTTCCATTTGCATCCACTTAGTGATTCTCAAAGAAGCCTCGACTTCTGCCTCCGTCTTGTCTGCTTCTGTCTCTAATCTCCACCTTTCTCTCTCGCCTGAGTAAACCCATGATCCGTTTCAATCCTCCTTTTTTCCCCCCTGGTGTCAGACGTGCAGAGGAGTCTCGCGTCGCTCTCTGCGGTCGTTCAGTTTCCGCGACGAGCCTCCCTCACGTCCCTCACAATCTCCGCACAGACTCCGCATAGCATGCGCGTTGCCCACCGACCGCTACATGCGCACTCGCCCCCCCCCCCCCAGTCAGAGTGTGACTGAGCACACAAATGAGGGCTGACATGTGTGATGGAGGTTATAGCAAGGAATGTTCTCAGTGTCTTGTCAATGGCAAATTGATGAGCTCAGGCTCGCAGGGGAGGGTGGGAGCTAAGGGAGGTGGGCGGACCCCCTTTTCTTTCCTCTTTTTTTTTCACTTCCTGACGTAGTAAAGTCGAATATGTCAGCTTTTGCCCTTGCAAGGTTCAGACTGATTTCGATTAGTAGATGGTCTTTGGCTCCTTTTCAAATCATAGACTGCCAAATTCTATTCATCTCGGGTCACTTTCAGTATTAATGCCAGCATTGATTTCTGTGCACAACGTGGTTGTTGTTAATTTCAGGATTAAAACGTGTTCCATCATGCAGATTCAAAGAACTGGAAATTGAAGGTACCTTAATTATGAGTTAGGCGCTGTCCTATTTGTGGTGTTTATAGGTTGGTGTAGCGTCTAGTCTGTCCTTGCTGGCTCTCACGGACTTTTCAATATCCTATTGATTTGTTAGGGGATTTTCTTCTATCTTTCTTTCTTTCTTAAAAAAGGACCAATGGTAGCGACTCAATGACCCATCTAGTTTTCTAAAGGAATAATATGGGTATTTTTGACATTTTTGGGGAAAAAATCTCTTTGATGAAGTCAAAACTTTCAATTTTGTACATACTCATAGGTAGAACATCTAAACTGCAGTTTGAATGAAGGGCCCTGATCAAACAAGAATCTTGCAATGACAGTTTCGATTCTCAGGAGAAAATTATGTTTGATTTGTATTTGGACCAGTTGTTATTCCTGTGGAGTAGATAGGAGCAGGAGGGTCTCGTGTTGTGTCCAACCACTGCTGTCTGGACGGTGTCTCGCCTTTCTTACTGGCTCTCTGTGGTCATGGCCGATGCCTCCCAATCATTACAACCTCCGGTGGTGTTCCATCCCAATCACCGCCCCCCCCCCCCCTCCTCACGTTGGCTTTTTTCAAATCCAACTCCTGCCAGCTGGTTCATCAGAGAGAAAACGCCGAGCAGCGTCAGCACCCGAGCAGTATCTTTGCACTGAAATGGCAGCTCCAACTAGTGTCTTCTCTCTATTTTCCTGCCTTCTCCTCTGTGTAGCTTGGATAATTGGATTGCACCTCTCACATCTCGAGTTGCTAAGCTATTTAAATTGACATAATTAACATAAAAATGTTCTCTGGCTCTCTCTCGGTGGATTCATGGCTGTCAAAAGACATTGGCCTGCAAGAGAAATGGCCTGTTTGCCCTGCGAGAAGAAAAAGACAGCATTTCCATTGGAAAAAAAAACCCTCCCGCCCGGCGCTGTTTCGGCCTGTCAGTCCGTTGTGTTTGCTCCGTGTGTGCTGCAGGTTTGACAAATATGCATTAAGGAGACACAGATTACACATTGAGTGGAAAAAGCTGCTGAAGCTCAGGCAAGATGGGGAAGTTATTTGGTTGATTGGTTGGCTGCATTTGTGGCTCTTTTATTTCCTCGCTGGCACTATGCAGCAGCAGTTACTAATGTACACCTACACAGCAAGCGCTTCTTGTTGGGTTTTGTGTTGTTTTTAGTCGCACACTTCCCAGCATTTTTATTATGTGCTCCAAGACAAGCACACGTACGTTAAAACGCAGCTCTCGTGTGGGGAGTCAACGACAGTTGCCGTCATAAATACTTCCATCGCAGCCCAACGTATCGAGTCCTCGTCTGAAATGCCAGCTCTCCACGTACTGTCAAACCGAGTGGCGTGGCTTATTACTAGCGCTAATACCCCACTCAGTGATAAGGGCCCACTTGCTTCAGAACATTTTCACAAGGCAGTTTCTCAACTGGATGTCACTGCTGCAATGCTATGGAGGAGCCTTCTCTTTACCATCACAGACTCCACACACTTTGGGACCACCAAGTCTCACAGTGGACGCAGCAGATGCTGCCAGCTGCACCAGAGCGAATGTGACGCCAGCACTGCCTCCTCTGAAAGCAGGCACCTGCAATTCATTTGGCTGTCACTGAGGCCCTGAACCCCCACCCCTTTGGGAAGGGGGGGCTTGCATAATGTTCAGTGAAAGTCGAGGCCCGGGTCCCACCACCTGCTGCGCTCTTCCCACTGTGTCGTGATGATGCTACATCTGTCTGGATGTGCTCACGCAAGGGCCATGCTGTGCTCACTTTCCGCCACACGCCCACCCTCCTGTGAACACACCCTGCAAATGCAACCGCAGCCTTATACAACACATGTGATTGTACACAACAGGATGGAGGATATCTAACCAAAAGTGCATGTTTTATTATGCTGCAGAAGCAGGGTCAAAATCCCACAACACAGGTACTTGGTTGGGATTTCTAAATCATCTGTATACTATAAACATGTAAGTCAAACTTGAATGATTAAGTAGGCTTTAGATAAAAACATAGCAGTGACCTTACATTTCAACTAAATTCTCCATAGTTTTATGTACGTGACATTAAACTGGCACCTTAACTCCTCCCACTGTGAGCTCTGTCATACTGTAACACTTCACATTGATCCCATTTTATAGCCAGAGATGCTGGGTTGCTCCCTGAATGACGATCTACATTGTTGCTATGATTGAAAGGATGCTCAGAGAGGCCTCTCCCAGCAGCTTCCGATTACAGCTTTCTATATGTAAAGCAGTTCATTATAGTTTATTCATGTGCTGCAATACTTCACCCTCATTGCTCTGATTACTGCTAATTTGAGAGTCCTGACCGCTGAACAGTAGCATTTTACTGGGCTGCCTGCCTGGTGATAAGTGACCCCTTTCCACACTTAGATGTGAGCACTTTCTCAGTAACTTGCACTGGCCGTGCTCTTCGATCCACTGGGAGATATTGATGGTTGCAGAGTGTTTCGCAACGCTGTGTAAGTCTGTACAAACATGTTGCATTTTAAGTAATTCCTGTGATCCTCGTGCAATATTCCGACTTCATGCATGAATACATGAGCTCTGCAAATAGAGTGGATGCTGTGAGATTTAAACAACCTACAAAATTCCAAATATAAGCTAATAAGCTTTGCCCGGGGCTCGTTCATGCGTGCGATCACAATTGTTTCGCACCAGTGGTGTGACTGCGCTTTTGTTGGTGCGCCTGTGTTCACAAACATACGTGCAAACACACATTGTCACACACCTGCACACAAAATTTTTTTAATCACTGTGGTTTGGGAAACATAGAAAGGAAAATGTTTGCCAACGTGAAGTAATCCATACCTGAACGCCCCAATGCATAGGGCTAACAGGATTAAAAAGCTAATTTTGATTCAGGCTGTCACTGATGTTTTACATGGAGGGCTTCCAGGAGATTTCACTGCAGGGGCGGATCACTTCGTCCTTGGCAGTGGACAGAATCCATCCGCTGGGGCTTTCCAGGAGCGCGCCCGGTGTTGTGCACACACGTGGGTGCATTAGCATACACCTCGAAACACTGGATGGTATTTATGGAGAACACTCGGGAGGTTCTCCAGCGGCAGGCTGAAAGCGGACGTTTTTCGAGGACCGCCGGCATCGTTTCGTTTCTCCAGCCGAGGGAAGCGAGGTCACACTGGTTGAGGGAGAGTTAATGGATCTCGGAAGTGAAAGCAAACACAGGATTACCTTTGATCAGGCTGGGCTGTAATTACAGCTGCTTACACATCATCCGAACCGTCTTTTAGCTGCGCTTGTGGTTCTTTTGTGCGCTTTTGCCGAACTCAAAAATCGTCTTCTCTTTTTCCTTTATGTCCAAACTTGCAACGTGGCCATCAAAGCAAAACACTCTCATTGTTATCGCTCCAGTGAAGCTTTGTTGACTGCCAGCTGTAAAGGGAAAATTATATTGCTTTTTGTTGTTTTCATTCAGAATTGCAACAACACAGCTCACGGAAACTGAAAAATAGAGGGCTGCGTCAAAGTAAATAAATCTGAATTGGAGTCTAATGTGCAGGTTGCTGTATGCTGTAAAGATCACAACATTTACAGCCATTTAGAAACTGATGGCAAACATGTTGGTCCACATTTAATTATACTATGAAATGACCTGCGGCCGTGGGGGGCAGCACTCGATGGCGCCTTTGTTGATGTTAATTGCAGGGCTGCAGCAGTGAATTGCACCGTCCCCTCCTTTTTCTTCTGGTTCTCTGGTAATCATGGCAACCCACCTCGCAAGCACCCTTGAAGTAATTGGAGAGATATTGTATATTTGCCTGTTTTGACCTCGCCATGAATTCCGTCCCCTCATGTTGTCTTCTCGGGCTGTGTTTCTGTACCATCTCTACTTTGAGCACATAATTGCAGTCCTATTAATTTCGTCATTTGGTGAGCCGGCATTTTTCTGAGCAATTCTTCACTGAGCATAAACCACCTTTTTTCAGCCCACGTCTTCCCGTCCGTCGAGATTTCGAACCTGTTTCTTTTTTCTGCTCGCGGCGTCTCTCCTTATTGCTCACCGCGATTTCGGAGTTCCACGGTCCGCTTCCTCCCAGTGAACAGGCCATGTTTGTAGTCCTCTGTGTGTTGTTGTTTGTTTGGCATCGACTGTGTGCGCATACAGATGAGGTCAGCTGGCTGCTGACACAAACCCACCTGGACCCCCTATGCTCGAGTTTGAAGGGCTTCAGACCAGCCCGCCGGTATGTGTGTGGCAACTCCTTCACCTCATCCTTGTCCTCCGCCAGCGGCCTGTATGACCGGTTACTGTGCTAATGACAAGCTGCTATGTTTGATAATCACCACTTTATCTGTGAGCTGCAGTCGGGGGGGGGGGGGGGTCAGGTGTGGCTTGTGCGTGCGCGTTGAGGGGGGAGAGCTGTTGAAGCGCTCTCCTTTGAGAGTCAAGTCACAACCCCTCTCTTTCAGAGAACGCCATTAGTATTCATGATTCTCCCCTCTGCGCGAAGTCCAAGGCGCACCACCGCATGCGCGGACACGCGCATCGTGATGAGAAACAGAAAGGACGCCTCAGGTGTTCTGGCCAGTTAAGATAAGCCTGCTGGTTTGACATTTTCTGTCCCGCGCCCACACACACGAGCGCGCTCACACCTTTCCACCCCCTTCCCTACACCTGAGCATTGGCGCTGCCGTGAAAGGGAGCCTATTTGAGGTGAGAGTTGCCTGGCTACACCCTTCCCCGAAAGCTGCCAGAAGTCTAAAAATGTAGCGAGCGTGTCATCAGCTCCCAGTTAGTGATGGGATTTCTTTGTGAGCCCACCATCGAGGCAACTTACTTTATCGTGCTCTCTGTTCCACATAACTTCCCAGTCTCTCGCTTGATACTCTGTGCTGGTGCAGCTCTGACATTTCATGTCACACGTTGCTGGAAAGTGGCTGTTTCAAGATGCACTGCAGCAAGTAGAATCCCACATTTCGGTTGTCTGATAGCGCAAACTCACTCTGGCAGCACCCTCAAAGTTCAGTATGTCTGCAGTATGTGTGTAGGTGAGAACAACTTCCCTTGTGATGGCGCTCGCTCTCTCTCTCTCTCTCGCTCGCGCTCTCTCTCTCTCGGATGAGTATTTGCAGCCATCTGACAGCTCGAGGCCGAGGGCTAAAGTAAGACCCGTGGGCTTGTCACCCACTTGTTTTGGCTATAACTACTAACGAAAGAATGGCAGACTGTCTCGGTCAGCGTGCCAACAGGCAGCGATGTGAGGGGATCACAGCAGATACAGGAGTGCATTCGATGTGCTTTAAAGTCCCAGCCCTGCTATAACGAGACCTGTAACTGATGGTTGAATAAAGTTGAAGATATACGCTGTCAATAGACATTTAAATATGCAGTGAAAAGTGAATCATCCACTCGGTCCCCAAAAGAAGTAACCGTACTGATCTGTTGTAATACTTCAGTCTAGTTATACATCCTCATGTTTGTGTTTGCTTTAGCAGGAGCGTGCTGGGTCAAATCAAACACATGCTCGGAAGAGTCACACCAATCACCCCTGCAGTCGCACGCGTGCCGCTGCTTTACCGGCATTTTCCTCTCGCCTGCCAGGAAAAGTGATTCGCCCCATCTCGCTCTTGCATGTTCAGCCACAGACGCAAAATAAGGTGTCACACGCCGCCGGCGCCCACCAGATGAACGCAATCCCTCCCGAAGCAGTCATTCATACCTTTTCTATTAAAGCGGAAGGACCGGGCGCGGAGAAGAGCGATAGCGCTCGGCCCGGCCGTCGCGTCCGGGTCGCTCCTCTGCCTTTGTCTTTGATTAATGCCCCTCCAGAGCACGAGACGCCACGTGTCACAAAGTAACTGATACGAATGAGCATTGCGTTTGAGTTTTTATTATTTGCAAGTTTCCTGTTAGTCGTACACCAAGTCTGAACAGGCGGCGGAGGCTTCGCCGCTGACAGCACGCGTTTCCTGTCTAAATCCTGCAAAACGCTACCTCGTGAAATAGTAATTTGTTTTCATAAATTACATTCTCCCCTCGTCTTGTTTTCGCTCTAACAAACGGGATTGCAGCAGCGGCAGGTGCAGTCACGTCACGCCTTCTCCCGGGTACCGACAATAAACCGTTTCCTTCTTGAGAACGAGCTCTGAAAATTTGTTAAAAGTCGCCACCGGGCTCGAGGGAAGCGACATGGTTACTCTGTAGTGTGTGGCGGCGAAGGTGGGTGGGAATGAGAGCACATGAAAGCGCTGCGGGCACATTGGTTGGGGGTGCACGGCGGCGTGGGCAACGCCTCGGCTTTGTAGACAGCAGAGACGAGGGGGCCAGATCTTCAGAGGGCGCGGTGATGTAAGTCTGCTTTAATTATTTAGCCGTCAGATATTAAAGCGGTGCAACTTGGGGGCCCCCGCCAAGTATTTCAGTCTCCACTGGGAGTGCTCGCCATTAATAAACAAAGTGGCTTATATTATGCATGACTGCTGCTTTGAAAAACCGCCACCTCTTTCGCTCTGCCCAACCCAAAGGAGTTTTAGGAAGTGGAGGAAAACATTTTCAACAGCCTCTCGTCGAAAAAGAACGCACGCCGTCGTTCGGCTTTCCTTCTCTTCCTCCCACCTGCTCTCAAGACGCCCTCCGTTGTTCTTCCTCCAAATATTGTCATTCAAAATCCAGCAGTCATCAGAACTTCCAAATGACAGATCATGTCGAAATTTGTACAAATCTGTTCGGTAAACAGTGAAGGTGTTTTGGTTTGCTTGCTGGCAACGTGCTGATAGTGTTCTCATAGATTAAGAAATAAAAGTAGAATATTAAAACTAGATATTCATCGATCAATAATGTATAACATACTTGTTGGGAAAGCACAGACAATGTGCTTTACATATGCAAAACACAGCAGAAGAGATTTTACATAGTTTCAGACTGAGCCTCGGGTATTATGTGTTTAGGCAGGATGCCATTCATGCAGTCAGTGAGCAAAGTCTGCCCCCCCCCCCCCCTCACATTAAGAAATTTCCTAGATATATACTGATGAGACTGATTTGTAAAGATCAGTGTAACGTCCATTTTCTGGAGAGATACTGATATCAACGTCTACCTTCGGTGGTGGATGAAGTCGTACAAATGTGATGCAATGATTGGTTTTTAACCTGAGGCCTGTGTAGAACAGAAAATCCAATAACTTGCATCTTGTTCACTTTGAG
Source organism: Malacoctenus gilli (assembly GCA_032164315.1). NCBI lineage: Eukaryota > Metazoa > Chordata > Actinopteri > Blenniiformes > Labrisomidae > Malacoctenus > Malacoctenus gilli. Next base: position 1,499,985 of record JASSRZ010000060.1, read on the forward strand.
AGAGCGTTTAAAGGGAGGCGATGCTGCCGTAGTGTCTCCAATCACCTGCGGAGATGTACGGGGATATCCGGACATCAGTTTCAGAGTGGCTGCGAACAATCTGGGTTTGATTTGCGGGTGGCACCTGGCAGAGATGGGGAGGATTTACGAGTTGGGCACTCCCGGTCCTTGAAGGTCCCAATTTGGCTTGTTTTCAATGTCTTTCTGCTCCAACACACCTGAACTAAATGAATGTGCCATCATGGAGCTCTGCAGGACGCCTGATAATGAGCCCTTGTCGCAGTCAGGGGCTGCGTCTCGTCGGAATTAGGCAGGGCTGCAGCCCCCCGAGAGAGATGAAGGGATGCTAGTGGGTGACTGGGATCTATACTTGACCTGTAGGAGTGCTGAGTTGAGCTCGCTACTGAACCTTAACACTGCAATCCGTCAAGGGTGCATCCTTCCTTTAACACAAGCTCAGTAGGGGATAATGTCATTTGAATGGACTCTCACTTACAGAGCACATTATTCCACTTGAGCTGTCTCAATATGCTTTACATGATCAGTCACATTCACCCATTAACTCACACAACGATATTCACGGTGTCCTCACACACCTTTGGGAGCAAGTTTGGCTCCGATTTGTTGGAGAGGGGGGAGGCAGAGACTGGACGCTCACCTCAGTGAGAGGTTTGAATGACTTGATTCCTCTTTTGAAGCAAATTTATTCTTGATATTGCTTAAGATAGTTTTTTCTGACATAGGTGTCAAAAGCGTTACTAATTAGACTCGTGCGTGATGTTTTGATCTATTTCTATCGTTGCAGTAGATGAAAAAGACGTCAAAAAGGGGCTTCCTGTAGGAATGAGCAGTATTCTACAGCATGTGAAGCGTTTGAATGTGACAAACCGCCTCAACATAGGTTCATCTTTTTATCGTTTTATATGACGGTATTTAGAAAGAGAGAAAAAGGCATCTGGAGAAAGCTCAACTGACAGAAGCCCCCTGCTGCGTTGCTACATACACTTCATCACATAAATCCACATGTACATGCCAGCACACGCCCCCTCACGTTCCACCAGCCGAGAAGAACTTTGCGGAGCTCGAGTGAACTTCAGAGATCTCTTTGTCGCGTATTCGCCTGACACATCTGTGTCAGGGTTGCGGCGGCTGACGGAGGCGCCATCCATCACCGTCATCCCCCCCCCACCAACCCCATCCTGCCACTAACCGCTAATGTGCCCACAAGTCATCCCTGCATGCGGCTCCCGTATCTGCCGGGGGAGGGGTGGTGTGCGGTGTGCACAGGAAATGAGAAAGAATGGAGGGAGAGAGTGAAGATTAATAGAAGAGGGAGAAGAAGGGGGGCAGACACAGCGGGGGGACGCAGGAAGGTTGCAACGTGAAGGAAAGCGGGAACTACAGAGGGTGATGGAGTCTCCGTATGGCACGTTTGAAGCCTTAACTCATCTTCTTGCACACAGAGCCTTGACACACTTAAATCTTTCCTCCAGGGTCTTTGGGGAGGGTGGTGGTGGTGGTGGTGGGGCTACCGAGATGAACCACGGCACTGTCGGAGCAGAACCACGGATCCTCGACCCCCCCCCACTACTTTCCACTCGGCTCCTTCCATTCCGCTCCGCTGCCATCTTATCCCGGCCTATCAGTCATTTCACTCTGGAAATAGGTTATCCACCGGCACGCTCAGGTGGCCGTCTCATTTGGGGACTGACCAAAGGGTGCACTCGACTTTACACCTAGTTTCAAAAGGGAGGCCGCGGACCTCGGGCTCTCAGTCTTCGCAACTTGACGTTATCCCTGTCCACCACCGCACAACCAACTTGGTTAAGATACCTGTCAAATGAGGCTTTTATCACGGTCTTCCAATTTTACTGCTTTTGCAAAGGCAGGTAATCTGTATGCAAAGTGTTAGAAGTGTTTTTGAAGTGCTTGGATTTAATCTCTCCATAAAGCTAAGACGCGTTTGGGGGATTTAATACAATCAATTAATCCCAAGAGCCGTCGACCACCTTCCTGAAGCCAAAGAAAGGTCCACACCTCTGAGTGCTGCTCTTATGAGGACACGGCTCGAGAAGTACTCATGACAAAGGGCCCCTTTACAATGTAGTCAATTATAATTGGAGCCACCAGCTCATTTTGAAATCAAACATTTTTCATCTTCAGCTTCCACAACAATATCAAGTGCTTTTACTTTGAATGTTCCTGTTCCTTCATTGTGGTGTGAGCAGGTACGTTCTTCAGTTAGGGTTTTGGAAGCCAGATGTTGGGGGGACAGCCTTTTTATCACTACATGCAATACTACTGAATAGGACGGGTGGGGGGTGATTTGTGGCCGTGACTGCTAGATCGTTAAGGAAATAGTTTATTATTGTTTTACCTTCGTGTTTCATTGACTTTCCACGAACGGAGCGCGAGTGAAGATTTTACGAAACACCCTTCGGTGCATTTGCAGTAAACCGTTTTCTGAGGACACCGCCTCTCAGGATTGGCTGTGCGCTCATTGTCTGGTGGGATTGGAGGAGCGCTGTAGGTCAATATCTACTCAGAGGGAGTCAAGTGAAGGCAGTAATTTGAATTGGCTGTAAACCTGATTGATTGCAGTGAAGAACAGTGCAAGTGGAGCATTCATAATGGCGGCGCGGCGAGGGCCCATCCAGCATCATCCTGTACTTACAGAGAGAGTGGAGTCTATAATCTGTCTGTGATGATAACTGTAATGTGGGGGCCTTTATCTGCCAAGGAGGGGGGAACCAAGAAGCTTATCTCATGGCCTGTATGTAAGGCAAATCACTCAGTCGCCCATTCTCGACAAGCTTCACCCGATCCGCCTCTTGCTCTCCTTCTTCTTCTTCTTCTTGCACGTGCCAGCGTCTGTTTTCTCATTGGGCAGATTATTGACCGCCAATGGCAGGACACGTGGGCGGCCTAAGAAGCTCAGTCTGCCAGCGACGATGAAAATGGATTGTTTTTCTCCAGAATCACTCGTCAGATCCTGCACGGCTCAAGAGTATCATGTTCTTTTTTCCTTTTGAAAATATGTATTTACACATGAAAGGATGCGAATCGTGCCGTTTCATCCACTCATTTTGTTTGTGCTTTGGGACTGAGTGACCCTTCGGACGGATAAATTGAAATTAGCATTGAGCGCTCCTCCTAAATACTGTGAATTCAAACTTAATTTGACTCTCCGAAGCAATTTAGGCCCCCTGAAACATTCTCAATTAAACTTGTGTATCTTGTGTCCTAAAACCTTGGCATTGTCCTCAGTTAGCGGGGAGCTATCTAGCTGCATATTCATCAGTCAGTATAATGGCCATCCACTGCTACTGCTTCTGCTCCTCTTCTCAGCTTTGATAAAGAGGCGAGACTTTGCCACTGAAAGCAGGTTATGTTACATCGACTTGTCATCGCGAATTGAAACCCCACCGAAGGGTTGTGCTCGGCTTCGTGTCGTTTTTGTTTATACATCTCTATACATTTTGACACCTTTTAGTGTGATTCAATGGGAACATGCTTGACTGGAGTGATGACATTGGTAGCACAGTTTTTCTTTGCCGTATTGGGAGTTAGACTGCAGTTGCAATGATGTATGGCTGCCCTGCGTCCTGCCGTACACCGAGGTGGGAGGGTCCCTTACCGCACTTGACTTGAATCATACCCCTCCTCACTGCTCCCCACCTGTCACTCATCCGTCTTGCTTTGTCAGTTCCCCCGGCGACCTCGTCCTCCTATCCAGTCCCGAGAAACATAAAATGCCACGGCATCGATTGCGTTCCACTAACAAGTAGAGCCTGCTGTCTATATGTACTTTGGAGATCAAAAGTTTAGACTCGCAGAAGAGTAATAAAGAAGACTGATGCCGAGTTGCAGCAAGGGCTTTTTAAGTGGTTCGATAGAGGATGCAGTGTAGGGAGATCAGGTCTAAATCTTTCCAATCTGCGTCGTCTCTCTGTTCTCACACATCCATCAGTGTCACCCACCTGACATCCTGACAGCGCCCCCCCCCAACTCTTTGCTAATTTGGGATAATTATTTTCATCCATTCACACGTACGGAAGTTGTGGGATCCCGTTGCTATTTTAAACCCAAAAATGTCAATGATTCAGACGAGCTGAGAGATGAGTCACAAGTCATGGTGTACAGGCTGGAGATGTACTGTATCCTGTCAATCCGATGTGACTCATCCGGTTTGCGTTCATATAATTGTGGCAAATGCACATCGAAAACAAAAGCGCGCAAACACACTCACACAGACACACAAACTCTGGTTGTTCATCGCGTCCACTCCCACAACCCGCAATTTATTACAAGTGGTTTTACAGTTAAAATGTGAGACACAGAGTGCTTCTGGTTGCTTTTTTGAAGTGACATAGCGATTTTAATAGAGTCCTTGTCTCACTAATTCCCTGACAATAAAAGCTAATTACATGAAGTGATTTTTGTTCTGTAGTGTCAGAGTTAAGGAGCAGTTTCAATACCAACATACCTGCGCAAACGGCCACCCTAATTTTACTGTGCGAACTGGACATCTGGACAAGACGTCAATGTCTTAAATGTTTCCGTGCCAGATAGCTGGAAGGACAGAAGCACGGTGAGGATGGATGAATATCGGCAAGCAGGTGGGAGATGGAGAGCGTTTTCTCCCCCCTCTTTCTCTCTTCTGTGCCGGGAGGTGACCTCCAGCTTGGGCGATATAAAGAGAATGTCACGCAACATTACCCCTCCTCTCCGTGCCACACACGCAGATGAAGTTTAATTTTTTCGTGCCACGCCGCAGAGAGAAAACAATTCTTTCCCTCTCTGATTAATGTCTGGGACGTGGGGCCGGCGGTACATGAGAGGCGGCTCGCAAAAAAACAGGCTGGTATCCCTTTTCACTTCCTTTCTCCCTGAGACTACCACGTGTATTTATCAGTGTCGCTGCTCTCAGGAGGGAAGACGCTTTTCAATTCCATATTTTAGTCTTCAGATATGTTGGACTGATCAAATGAATTTGTCTGTTTAGATTTTCTCATCTCCTGTCAGGAGTCTAAAAAGAGTCTTTTGCTGAAAACTCAAAATTGCCTGTAGTTGTGTGTGATTTTGTATTGGCATTGTGTGAGACTCGTAGGGGCTGCACCAAGTACCTCTTACCCACTTTAAGCCAGGATAGGCTCCAGCTCCCCGAAGGCCCCCACTTGAAGAAAACAGGTAAAGATAGGATAAAATTGGATGTGATGGTGAAGTAGATGAAGGCAAGAAGCCTGACGCCACCTTGCAGGTATTGGCATGAAGAATTGTGTCCTGGACGGCTTTAGTCCTGGTTTTATTTTGAGACACACCACGTTGGACAAAAAAAAACTTGCGCTTCGTCCCTCCAGGCTCGCAGTTTGCTCGCAGAAACCCTCGGGCGACTGCGAGTGTGACCGTGAAACGCTACACAAAAGTCTGTCAATATGGCGCCAAGGACAGGTGCGCGGTTATGACAGCTCTACAAACAGTCTCCGGTGGCACGTCACCGTGTTTGATTACCCGGCAAAAACGTCTGTTTCCCAGCTGGGCACGGCAGTTTTGCATCCCTGAGCACCCGTTGGTGTGGGTTGATTACGAGGGAGGAACCGCGTCTCTCCCACTCCCACCGTCACCACTTTAACCACTTTAACCACTTCTTCCTCTCTGTAATTACTTGTCGCCACGGCCATCAGATAAGAATGCCGGCTCCCCGCTTTGTAAAGGGTCTTTACATCCTTTACCTTCACCTCAGTTCAGTCAGTTCTGGCCGACACTCCAGCTTTTGTGGCTTTCGGGAGGTCAGATGGAGCTTTTAGAGCCACACATTTGAGCTTTTCAGGCGGCAACATGGCACAGCTGGATGGAAATGGTAATAAATGTCAGATCTGACAGAAGGTCCCTTCAGAAGTAAGCTGTCCTTGGCTTGTCAAGGCTGACGCGCAGAAATGAAGCGGCATGAGGTTGAGACTCTGGGTGGCAGCGCCAACTCAACAATGGCCCTGAGTGCTTTCACACCTGGACAGTCCAAAGCCTGTCGATTGTGCGAAGAATGCAGACAATTTTCACACTTTTGTTGGTGGACCACACCGTGCAGTTGTAACAGCCGCTCGATCGATTGGCCGGCTCCAGAATCTGAAAGCTGCCCGGTAACAGCAGTGCAGTTTCCTTTTTCTTTACACTGACAGACATTGTCCTCTTGCCTTTTGCACCCTTAACTAACCGTAGTCCCCTGGAGTCTGAATGAGCTTTTGCACCAAACACAAATTAAGTGGAATCTCTTACTCATAGACAGTTGAAGGAATAGCACAAAGGCAGCTTTAGTGTGTTACATAAAGCTGTATTGTATAAATTGTGGCATCTCCCTGGGAAGAAACTGATAGGTGAAGAAAAACATGCTCCAGTGTGAGCGCGAGCGTGCGTGTTGGTGAAAGGGAATGTATTTGGAAGCCCATTAGACAGCCGTACACTTATTATATTGTTTGTCTTTCAAAGTGTTCCACCCAAAGGCATCCAAATACCTTCTGAGGGGCGGAAACTGACAGTAGGGTCCTCGCACTGAAAGGAGTGGGAGTCACGCATGCGCTTGTCTGCAGTGTGTGCGTGTGTGCTCAAGTGTGCACATGTGTGGGCTGTGTTTGTGTGTGTGGGCGAGCTGAGGGGCTTGCGTCCAAGCATCTGGAAAGGTGACTTTCTTTTCGAAAAAACATGAGCTGAGATTTGATTGGCAGGATGAATATCTGCTCCACTCTGTCTGCCGTTCGACGTTGTTTGATTATGAATTAAGACGAGCAGGCACGAGGTGAGCAGATGCCTTGTTACAGGTGTAGCAAGAGATAACTGATAATCTTTTCCTGATATTTACTCAGGACTCAAGTCTCGCATAGAATAAAGAAACACTGAGACAAGGGATCTTTGCAGCGTTCGAGAGTCTTTCTCTCACTTGCTGCTTGCAAATCTCCTCTTTTCAAAAATAATCCTCACCTTTACATATAGTGCACCGCTGAGCCAGTCCGTCTGTTTTCAGCTTGTCACATATATCTCTGGCAGATCAACAGATAGACATCCCAGGAACCCATCAGTGACTGATCCTGGTCATATACTGTGTGAGCACTCTGAGAAAAGCCTCTTGACTTTGTGAACTTTACCTCACAATTAATTAATGACCCGAAAGAGAAAAACCCATGAAAGCTTTGTGTTTTATTAAGCAGTAACTTGCATAAAAGGAAGGCATAAAGACCTCGAAAGGCAGAGATTAGAAGAGATTGTTTCCTAAATGTCTCATTTGGAGAGAACTAAAATACAATGCTCACTTTGCCTGAGCTCTGAGGTTGTTTCAGGCAAACGGCTCCAGAAAAAAAAGGGGGCAGGGATTTGATTCTTGCTACAGTATGTAAATAGGAGCAGAGGAATGCACGGCGGAATGCAAAATAACCCCACCAACGCCACCCCTGCTGGTGATCTGCATCATAAGCGCTATCTCAGAGGCCCCAATTAAAAACTTCCCCTGATTCAGGAACCCTGTTGTGTTGAAAGCACATCAAAACATCTGCACTGCTTACTCTTTACTTTTCTTACCTCACTGATCTTTCACTGTCTTCGACAAGGATGTGACAAAGAATATTCTGTTCAGCTGCCTCTTAAAATGTGAAGAACAGTCGTCGATTGAGACAAACAGAAGCACTTGATTCCAGATATCAGTGAAAGGCTGCAAATTCTAAGGAAACAATGTTTTTACTGTGATTTTCTCAGTCAATGGAGCCAAAATGAGGAGATGGAGAGAACATTTCATCAAATAAGAGAAAGCCATCATAACTTATGCCGACAAGAACTGAATTCATACTGTGAATTAATGTACAGTCTGTGAGATTCATGAAGTAATGGAATCAACATAGGTGACAGATCATGTCCAGCAGGCTGAGACCGCTCAGAGAATAAGACCAGTGAAGTCCATTTACATTGATGGGGGTGACTGACAGTCCCTGACTTTGGTCCCACACAGCTGCCTTCCATCCCACGTCCTCCTCCCGCTCTCTTCCTTCCCCTCTCCTCCCCCTGGCTGCCTCTCCAGTCTTTCCCCATCAGCGACGCTCGGGAGCTGGGAGGCTTTCAGGGCCGCGGCCGGAGCAGCTGTCAGCAGCGCAGTGGCCACTCTTAATTGGCTCCCCCGGGGCAGCGCTCCTGGTGGAACAGAGCGGGGCGGTAACAGCGGAGGCGTGCCGGAGAGAAGCAAAGTGCATGCAAGCCAAAAATCTACTGAATAAGCCCCGGGGTTACTGTAGCTGGAGCCCAATATTTAAGTTGGGGCACAAGTAAAACCCTAAAACGACTTTGTCTTTCTTCTGCCGTTTAGATTTGATTGTTTTTGGCTCGTCAGAGGATTGTTTCTTATACGTTTATGTTGGACTTTGTGTTGCCTTAAGCTCATAATCAAACAACGTTTGACACAAGGGTTTATGTGAATAAATCCAAAGAGACTGAGCACTCCAAACTGATACCAAAAGGCCAAAAATCTACAGTGAAGACTGAGTGAAATCTACGATTACACACTTCCACAACTGAGTCGAGTGTAGCTTGGGGTCGAAGCATCCCTGACTCTCGGATTTTTCATCTGACCTGCTTTGGAAACGCCACACGATTGTCGCTCCAATGAGAACAAAGGCAGGCTGCATTAGCTCGTGATTAACATCTATTCACTGGTCTATTAAGTGGTGCCCAATTAGGACTGAGTAGCCAGGAAGAAGCAACTTTATGGTGTGATATTTTTCTAGCCTCTGGTTCCCTGGCATTTTCAGCTGATTTGTTAATTAGAGTTGGGGGGGGGTGATTGACCTTTTTGTTCAATTCCTTTCCCTGCCACCGCCGCTTGGATCGGGGGTGCATTTCGCTCTTTCCTTTTTTTTTCTTCCCGCTGAGTAACCGAGCGAGGCGAGAGGGCCGTACCCTCGGGTACCCCGCAGTCTGAATTATGCAGTCGTTGGGCCCGCCTGTTTGTACTGGTGCTGTACAAACACATGCGGGCGTGTTCATATCAGAGCAAAAAGAATATTTACCCATGTCTTCTCCCATTAGCATGCAGTGCACACGCTGCAGATGTGCACCTGTTTCTATGCACCTGCTTCTGGAGACAACTGTTATAAAGACCAACACGTGTCCATCGTTCATTTGTTATAATATGTGACCGGTGACAGTAAATGGATCTTACATTGTCACTGTCACTGTGGCAAGTGGCCATCTGCATCAGAATAAATGCAACAAGTACCCTTTACTAATTAGGCGTATCGACCGATTAACCCCTGTTGTGAAGGCTCCTCCAACTTAGATGTAGGACGCGATTGCAATTGGAAAAACCACCCAAAAACCACGTTGCATGTTTCAGAATTTTGCTTCTGAAACCTTTGACCTTGACCAGTGAGGTCAGTGTGTTTCCTAAGCCAGTTTGATCAACCTTTTCATCCACTTGGTCAGTGCCTCATTATCTCTGCCTCAGCTTGCCAAGCACCACTCAAAGCGAGGCATTTTAAATGAATGGCAGCTGTTACCCCAAGATAATTAAACAGAGCAGAAGGCTATTTTTAAAAACAGGTTTTTGTCTTTGTTTTGGTCACACTGACAGGCTTGTTTTTACAAAAAAAAAAGATGCTTTTGAGTTATCTGTAAGCACGAGCAAGATTCAGAAAGGAAGTTTTGGGAGGTAAAGTGGAAACGTGATGTCAGACCACTGCAGGTTCAGCCAGTCAGGGGGGTCGGTACGGCTCCTTTTCTCGAGGTCTGACTCCTTTGACTCAAACGATGAGTGATGGAGGGCCAAGACTGGCATGCTTGCCGGCGACCACTGAGATTGATGAAAAGTGCCACCGGGGAGACAGATGAGGGTGTGATGGCGGGGGACACACCAGATGGAATGGTGGACGAAAAGGGTCAAAGTTTGGGGCGAAGCATGAAAGGGAATTTTTCGCTCGGCGCGTGTTGATCAGAGAAAATGAAGGTTGCTTTGAAGTGGTGCCTCGTGGCAGGGAGGCTCCTCCACTCTGAAGGGGGTGTGGTGTTCGGCGGATGTCAGGAGAAGCTTGAAACCTCTGTGATTAAAAAAAGAAAAGCAGCCAATTGTCTCAGAATCTTCTTAACTTTGAAACTGAAACAGTGTGAGTCAAAAACAATGAGTTAAGCCCAAATCACTGTGGAGTATGTTTGATCTGTATTTCATATCCTGCTTCTTATGATTCATTCAGCTGCTTTTGATTGTTCTCCGACAACTATTGACACAGTTTCAGCACCAGCATTACACTTTTGCTATGGTTTTCTCATACAAGCTTTATGACGGAGGTTTACGATTCATTTTTATCACCTTTTCTTTATTGATGGCCATAAAAAAGAAGGAAAACACACGCAAAGAGATAAAAAGGGTTAATGTGTCCATCACGTCGGGATTCCTCACTCATAAGTCAGTTCCAGTTGGACTTTTACTGTCAAAATTGATGTGTTGATAAAAGCCCCTTTAGGAGTTCTGCATGCTGTCTTTAAAATCCCCATAAATTGAAATTAGTGTCTGGATTTGTCAGCTTTGATGCCCCCAAAACAATTGATGTACGCCCATTAAAAAATCATGGCTGAAAATGTAATCACAGGCCTGGTCCAGTCCCTTTGTGCATGTGGTCGACAGTGCTGTGTTGACTGATAAGCGTTACAAATTTAAAACAGTGCGGACTTCCACGGCCTCCTGGTTGAGCACTCCTCCGTATGAGGCCTCATGAATAAACAGGAATGGCTGGTAGAACGAACTATATGTCCCTGGTCATTAAAAAAATATGAGCGAAAAAGAAAGAAAGAGAGAGAAAGGAGAGAGAGAGAGAGATGGAGTGCATTGTCCTTCTGCCTGATGGGACCCTTCCCCAGAGACTATTCCTCGCTTCCTCGCAGAGCATACATTAGCTGGGGTTTGCAGCCCAGGTGACCCTCGGCAGCAGGAGGAAGAAAAAAAAATCTGGCATCTGTGACAAAGGAAGAGAGCGCCTGGATATGCTGCAGTAGCAGGAGACTAGATGTAGCAAGCGACCCCGAGGTTGGAGGGAGCTTGGTTGTGACGGCGGAAGAGGGACTCCAAAGACTTTTCTCTGGAGGAAGACAACTGAGGCCAAAGGAACCAACTGTTGCAGAGTGACTTCTCCCAGCATTAGCAGCCTCTAATCTTTCTGGGAAGCTCCCAGTTGGACTGTGCGAATGTCGAGGGGTGCAGCAGTTAAAAAAAAAATAAATAAATGAATAAATAAATGAGCCGTGCTTTGGTGGACTGTCCTGCATAAATAAATATGTAATAAAACCAAAGGTCCGCAGCCTTGCCGACAGTCACCCTGGAAGCTGCAGCTGAGATTTATCCCCAGAAATGGGCTAAAAGTTTTACCAGTTCTGCAGCCTTGAATATTTGCAGAAACAGAAGTTAGTTGTGAGCAACACTTCTTGTTACTGTGGCAGCATTAAAATTCACAGAAACTATAGTATGCTTGGCAGCACTCTGGTCAGTCTGCTGGTAGACGAGTACAGAGAGTGAAAGTTTATTCAGAGGTGAAGTTCGCTCCAGACCGGAGTGTCAAAATCACAAACAGGAGTTTATTGGAATATTCACACTGTCCTAAAATCAACTTGATGACCGTATGAGACCCTCTGGCAGGCTGGATTTGACCTGGGAGCCACATGATTGACACTGCTCCTCTTGACTTTTTGCGAGATATGCATTTCAAGTGAAGCCCTGTATAGCCACGGCCAATCTGAGGCAACCAGCCCAACTACAGCATCGTTTTTCACTTGTAACACTTTTTTAATGATTTGTGTCCCTTTGACCAGTAAACTGTTGTGACCATAAAACAACTACGCAGCAACATTACAGCTATTGTTGGAGTAGGAGAGAAACTGAAAGCAACAGAAGCAATTCCACCACAATTATTATCAGAAAGAAAAACTGTGAATTTCGCTTTCTTATCAGAAAATGAATTTCGAGAAGTTTTATTTGAACTGAACAGTGCGTTCTGGAACAGCCAGAAGATCGACATCGGTAAAGTATTCGTCGAGCCAGCGTCAAACATTGTTGGGGGTGAGAAAAAGCACAAAGTACCAAAAGAAAAACAATAAGCGATTGTTCCGGCAGCGAACCCATGCATATGTAAAATGTGACCAGAGAACAAGCAGGACAGGAGACGGATGAATTAGCATAGCAGCTCGAAAAACGATGGAAAAGTAGGCAAGTCCTACTGGAGTGGTTCCATCAATGGATCTTCTGGGACAAAGTTAAAACCATGAGAAGAAGCATATATTTCTGTAATTTTATTCTGGTCATAACGAGTTGTAATACCACTTTTGTCCAGCAGTCTGAGTGTATTTGGGAGGAAATGGGTGGGTGCTTTGGGGGAAGTCGCCTCAAATGATCAGTTTGTCACGTTCCGGTTCTTAGAGCCTCATTGCAGGATAATTGCACCTGAATTCTTCCTTCTGAGCTCTGTTCTGGAAAATCCATCGCATAATGACATTATGACATTCGCCTGGAAATCCGCCCTCGCAAATCCTCCCTGGCGCCGTAACATGTGTTCAGTCACCTTCCAGCACAAAAGCTGTTGCACATGTACCCAAGAGAGCAAGATGGATCATCCCAGTCGGGGCCTCAGACGTTTCTATTCATGCCACCTCTCTCTCTCTATAGAAGCTAATGGCTTCCCCCCGCAGCACACCTTTATTGTCTAATGCACAATAATGTCTCGGATGTTTTATGAGCTCGACCTAGCAAGCAGACAGAGAAGAAAGTAACGTCGGCGCTGATCGATGGCTAGGTGGTTGATGGATATAACCATATGGAAGTGGAAGGTTGATGGGGGGAACGGAGGGGGAAAAAACACGGAGCCGTGGTGCCGAAAGCTACATTAGATGCCTAATGCTGTTCAGCAGAGACATCTGGGCGTAATGCATTGTACAAGGATGCTTGTGTCTTATCTGCGCTGAATTATAAATATGAATATGTGGGAAAGGATTGCACATTTAGATGGCTTCGGACAGAAATAGTCCTGGGAGTTGAAGTAAAATCAGCGGTGTTTCTTTGGAGCACCGCCGCTCTTCGGTATTTCAGATCACATCTGCATCACACAAGAGCATGTTGAATTTCCTTCTTTTGACAGATGTGTTTTAGCGGTTTGCGAAGCCCAAAGTTTTTAACTTTGGCACACCATTGTATGTGCATGATATATTGACTGCAGCATCAGCATTGTTCGCTGGAACTGCCGAGTGTCTCTGGATGCATTTAGGATATCCACACAATTCATCGCCGAATTAAAAAAATATCGTCCAGGTGCATATGGAGTTGTTTTGCACGAAGCACGACGTTGGCTTCGCCGTGCGTTGCACCGGAGCAGATCTGTATCTGTCTCCTTTAGGCCTGCGATGCTTGGCTGCACGAAGCGCCCATCTGTGGAGACACATGGGGCGAGGCAGAGCTGGGCAACGGCCGACGAGCGATTCGGTAACAGCCGAGTGTTACTGCAGCACGACCTGCGCAAGGCGGATATGCGTGCTGTGCACCAGATAACAGGCTCACGCCCACGTTTTAACACATCCCCGCGCGATACGTTGGCTGCTTAGTATTCTTCGCTCCACGTTTGGGGCCTGACAAGAGCTTTGAGCTGCTCTGTCATAGTTTGGCGTGCCAGTTTGTTGTGTCATCACGGCCGCCTCAGTAAAAAAACGAGCCTATAGGTTGATTGTGTGGAACATAGACTTGGGTGGTCAGTTTGATATCAAGTCTGGGATTTTTGGCTCCCTGAAATACACCAAGTGTTTCCAATGCTTATGAAGGTAAATCTAATGATTCCTCAAGTTTCTGCAGTTCAGTTTGTCTTATTCGCCCTTGAAGTTCTTATCTCTGTGTTTGTCTTCTTTTTTTGTTTTACCCCGAGTTCCATTCAAACAGTAATGGCAGAGAAAATGACACGACTGAAGGAAATAGTGTTGGGGGGTTGGGGGTGGCTGGGGGCTTGATTATGCTTTTATTGTCAGACAAAGGAAAAAGCTCCTATTCGGCTATTCTCAAATCTCAAAAGATAACAGCGTGGTGAAGCAAAACGGCTCGTGCTTGTTAAGAAAAAAAGGAGAGCGATAACCTTCCGTTGTGGACGGAGCGAGGCGAGGGCCTCGCCTGCAGATACAATTTACCAACCAGCGTGCCACCGCAGCGTCTGATGGCAGACTTTAGATTAATAAATCCAGTTTAGGTGCTCCTACAGCTCCCCCTGCTTCCAAATCTTCTCTCTCGCTGCCTCGCCAAGGTATTCATCAGGCCGGTCTCTTTTGCTGGCCAATCCTCTTAGCAGGTTTGAGAGGCTCTCCCTCCGACATGGTGCTGACGTTCGCCGCATGAGGCCTGGCAGATGCCTGTGAGGTGAGAGCCTCTTCTCTGGTCTATAAAAGCAAGTGTGTTTGAAGGAGGAGGTGAAGGCTGACATCCAACACCGCCCCGGCATAATTAATAACACTTTCGCATTTGGATTTATGACGGATGGATTGGGAGCACGTGTGCTCGTGTGGACGTCAGCGCACACGTGTGCTTTCCTCTTTCTGAGTTGCTCTGCTCAGCTGTATAGGCGCTTGCAGAACAAATGGGCAGCACGTCACCCTGAACAGACCCACTCGTCTCGCTGCCTTTCTTTGCCAGTGATTTCAGGGACGTCGTTAGCCCCTTCGACCGCGGGTGAACCCGTCCTCTCTCCGGTTTCCGTGTTGTTTTTAATTCCGGCCTTTGATGGCCACCAATCAACCATTACTCTCTTGACACTTGACTGCCAGAGTGTTTCTTTTTTGAAAGCGTTGTGTCGCAAATAAAGATATCTGCTTGCAGTTGAGTCTTTGTCTGAGTGCATTTGATGGATTAAAGTGCCGGTCTTTATGATTTAATACCAGCAATTGTCACTTTTTTTTTTAAACGGTTTATCGTTCTCGGGATAGCTTGAACAGAGCCGCCTGTGTTTGTGCTGCTGCTATCTCTGCGCCGCACGCGGGCTCGTTTTCAAGGGGATTGTGGCTGGTTCAGGTCGAGAGCAGGGGGAAGGTGTGTGACAGGGAGATGGTTCGTCGTCCATCCTCGTGGCTTATTTGGGCTCATTTGTCTCGCTACATTGCTTCCATAAAAGGCCGAGAGATAGATGGAAGAAGAAAAATGAGGACAAGGGGGGAACAGAGAGACAAAGGGAAGATATAAGGCTTGCAAAACACAAAGAGGGAAATCGAACGCAGCTGCTGGGAGTAAGAAATAAGAGCCACTGACGGGGGAATTAAGGGGAAACCTGGGATAGAAAGGAGTCAGTTATGGAGAGGAAGTGACCGCCATGTGTGCACTCTTCTCCGTAATGTCCAAATGAGAGAATCATGGCCTCGGTCCAGCCAGATGGATCCAGAAAGACGGTGGAGCTTTGATGCACACAGGCCAGGAAAAGAGCTCGAGTGGCTTCGGACGCGTCGATTCATTCGGAAACGATTGGATCCATTTTTACCATTGTTAGTGCAGAAACACCCGGCGGCGAGAGAGCGCACTCGGGTGAAGGTGGTGGGGCACACAAAAGGAAGGAGCCACTCAAACCTAATGCGCTGTGTTGCCTGGCTCAGAGGAACGTGTTTCACGCGTTCCACACACGTCTCCGCGGCTCACATTAGACCTGCATATTTCATAAGTGTAATGTTTATTTAATCACATGTCTATCTCCAGTTCTTGATTTGTATGGACTTGGTGCAGCCTCTCTTAGCGCCCACATGGCCTCTGTTCCTTCCTATGTTCTTTCTTTTTTATATCCACTCCCAGTCCCCTATATTTCCTTCATTTTCTCCCATTACTTATGCTCGAGGCTCCTCTGAAAATCTGCTCACGCAATGTTTTTTCACTTCTACTGATGTTTTTTTTCTTGCTGTCGAGTTGACCAAAAAGGGCTCCTTATATAAAGTTAAACTTTGTAGGATTTATTATTTGCAAAACTTGTATCATCTTCAGTATCTCGTTAGCTGAACGTGACACCCTGACTTGGAAATGTATAAAACATCTTACGGGGGAGTCGAGATCCTGGGTAAAAAGTTTTTCAGCAAGCAGATTTTATTTTATACGGTTGTGTTTTTTTCATGACAGACATTAAGTTGTCTTGAATCCTGAATTGATTTAACTGTTTTTCTTCTCTGGTGACCTTGCTTAACAAATAAACATTGTTGGCTGTTACATTTACAAAAGTAGAGACAACATAACATTATCTTGGCTGTCTTTTATTCTGTTATTTTTCTGTATTTACAAAGCGAGCGTTTCTTGTGAATAAATAACACTACAGGTAAACTCACAGATGGTGAGAACAGCAACATCTGTCCTGTCACCAAGATTAGTTTCTGCAGCATCACCGCTAATGGTCTCAATCCTCTTCAGTTTGCTTAGATTGAGAGGAATATCCTGCCGCAGCTCAAAGCGGCGCCAGCGACACCGATTAGCTCAGAAAAACAGTTTTGTTTCAAACTTGAGCAACAATGTTTACACCCACGTCGATCACAAAGCTCTGTCCTTTAAAGAAAAGGTATTTTTACACCCAGCCATCCACCCCAACCTCCTCCACAGAATAGAGTGACTCAAGTGAGAGCTATTTAGACAGTCCCGAGGTTTATTTCAGTTGATGCTTTTAAAACCTGCAGCGGTTACGCCCCGCAATCCCTTTTGTCCTCCTCGCTATATGATTTTGTTATTTACTGTCATTCCTCTGACTCGTATCTAAATCTGCCACCAAATAGCTGCTTTGCTCGCTGCCTTACATGAGGGAACGCAGCCATTGTCTGCCTCACGAAGCTGTTTTATTTTCTCATTCCTTCCCTCACCTTTTCTGAGCGCAGACTCATTTGTGTCTCCAGCGATGTCTCAATCATCTTGGGAGTACATGAACGCCGCGCTGCAAATCCCTTTTAGTGTACATTTTTGTCACTTGTGAGGGAAACGCTGTCTTATCGGAAAGTGACATGTTATCCTTGTTGAGCGGACGGCCGTGCGCGGCGCTCTGTGATGCTCGTTTCGAGCTCGCTGATGTTCCCTGACATATTCAATTTGGCCGATCCTTCCCAGGTGTGCGTGAGGTAATGCTGTAAACAGTGTGGATCTTTAACATCCTTGCGACTGCTGTCGAGGTTGATTTTGTTGCGGATTCCAGACCGGAAAAAACTCTGACGTGCTAAATAAAAACGGGACAAAAATAATTTCTCAGGCTGTAGAGCTTCGTTAAAAAAAAAACCTGATAGGTGTGCAGGATGTGCTGCAGCCGCAGTTACACGTGGAAGAGTCCTGAGGTTTGACTCATTCCCGGTCATTAAAAATTAACTCCTTTTTTCATGGTCGATGTCTGCTTTCGGAACTCTTTTTAATCTCCATTGAAGATGTGTACATTCCCACACGCGCCTTCATTACCGCGGAGCGTTCGCACCAATGTTAATAGTCTCACCCGCCGCCTCAGCCCAAGGAGTGCATGTGGTGTTGCCGGGACCGCTGCTTCGCTCAGGGCCCATTAATTTCCGAGCTGTGCTTAACGTGCCCGGCGCTCTGTGGGGAGGACGACATGTATATGTATGAGTTTTTTACAGCCGAGGAAATAAAGCAAGGGAAGGCGTGTTATAGGTGGGGGCGAGGAATGGAGGTGGCGACGGAGAGAGGGTGAGGGGGGGGGGGGGGTGATAACGCAATGAGGAAGTGAAACCGAGGCGTCACCATGGGTCCGGCAAGAAAATGGAAAACTAAGAATAGACGTACTGTGTGGCGCAATCTGGAGTCATGCAATGGAAACGTGCTGCAAAACAGGAACTCCAGGTTCAATGTTTAAAGCAAGATTCTGTTGTTTTTTAAAGGTTGCATCACAGTTTTGTACTTGTCAGGAATAACTTTTTCAATCATGACGAACGCAGCTTTTCTCTGCAGACTCCATCCGCTCATTAATATGGAGAAACTGCTCCTGAAAGTGTGCAAAACAGACTCACAAAGAAGTCAGTGTCTGCAGAAGGTTTTGTTTGAAAAGAGGCAAAGTTGTGAGATTCAGTTTCAAGATGTTCAGTTCTTTGATTGGATAATGAACCTGCAGCCCGATCAGTGTTTGCCGTCTCTGTTTCTCTTCAGCTGAGCGTCACGCAAACAATTAATTTCTCATGCAGTGTAAAGTGTAACTCGCCCCATTTGAGCTGCAACATCCTGCTTTTTAAAGTCTCTACGTTGCATATATTCACTCAAGTCTGGTGCGCTCACTTTTGTGCTTTGTGTTGAGAATTATCCGGGGGTTCCACGAGTCAATCTGGAGGGTCTCAAAGTAAAAAGGGTCAAGAACTTATTGATGTGCAACATGCCCGTGTACTAATTAACAGAACAAGCACATGCTGTTTGAACCCTGTGCTTTGCACAAAGAGCATCCGTGTGTTCCACAGGAGGAACAAACATACCAGAGAGCTGAGCTCTTGGTCCGCGCGCGGTAGACCATTAAAACAGGCCTGTGGTGTCATTCCTGATCCACCATCCGTACTAACAACCAATCCGCTGTATTGGATCCCGCACAACTGCATTGATACCCCCCCCCCCGATCAATGCCAGCTCGGATCAATAGCCCATTCATTTTGCAGCAGGTGGGGTAACCACGACACCGAGACTAAATGCTGGACCTGTCTGAAATCCTCGATACGTGAAAATGCGCCGAGACTTTTTTCCTCCTTTTTTCTTTTCGGTGCGTCGCTGCTCTCTGAATATTCTCCGTGAGGTTATTCTCCTTCTAACAAGAACTGAGTGTATCAGCCTCGGGAAGGTTTCCGCTTTTCACGTCCTCTTTTGAAGCGGGTTCTTGGCTAAATATTTAGGCCACAGGGCTGATGATATAAATAAATACACACAGACATTCTCGCTCCAGCTCAGCCTGCCAGAGCCATTGGATGGCTCCCTTTGCTCTTTTCTGCTCCATACATCGGGAATTGGAGGTTGAGCGATGATTCGCGAATCTCCCAAAACAAGGCAAAGTGAACCCCCCTCCACACACACACACATATTTGCATACCCGGTCATAATAGCAGCTGCGTAGAATTCCAAGTGTTGTATCAGGACTGTTAATTTGGAGTCTGGCAACAGATGGAACGGGAAAAAAACCCCAACAAAAACATCCCACATTGCTCGTGACTTATTACTGTTAATTGCCACAAACAAGTTAAAATGCGCCAAGAACGTTTGTGTCCACTCCCCAGTCTATTCAAATGTTATAGAAAAATAAGCACCACTGTTTGAAAAGCTTAGAGATTTTACATTTATTTAATCCCTCACAACGGGACACTTTTGTCTTCATGACTATAGCATCTGATTGCTTCTCAACTCGCGTTCAGATCTGACTTCACATGTTTTCTTTGCAGTCTTTAAGCAGAGCAGCGATGCTCCTTGGGTGCACTGGAGTGTAGAAGATCTATAAGTGATTCTGGTTTTTGAACCATTGGGTCTGTCTTGGGGTCTGCTGGAGATCACACAAGGGCCCTGAAACGCTCCTGAGGAGACTTCAAAGGCGATGTGAAGGGGCTCTATTGAGGGCTCCACCTCTGCGTTGCCTACAAACAGATGAAAACAGTGATATTTGGCTTTCTTATCTGAACAACACTGCGTTTTAATTGCAGGAATAATCCATCTTTAATTGACTGCTGGTGCAGTTTCAGTTTGCAGCCCTGAAGAACTCCATTACCTGATTTTACCTTTACCTCAGAGACGCGCATGCTGCAGTGAGAAATTTGCGAAGCCCCAACACAATAGTGCTTAAAATGTGGCGGTGGCGTCCTGCGCCGTCTCAAGCTCCCTCTCCTGTTCCTTTGGCTTTCCATCTTCAATCCTTATCAGAATCCTCAGTGGAAACTAAATAGATGGTAAAAAACGAGTACAGAGATGTCTGAGGACATCACAGCCCTTATTCCCTGACATATATTCCAATTTTTCGCTGCTTTGCTTCAGTTTCCATCTCCTTTTTTTTCCGTCTTTATGCCTCGTCTACTATTTCCATTCCGTTATCTCCCCTTGGCCTGAGGTGATGGTCGTCAGGTCTCTCATTAACCCACACCCAGGCTGCAGGGCGGTGTCAGTCCCTGCATTACTTCCTCTGCTTGTCACAGACATGCACACATCGATGCCACCCTCCCTTGGTTTCGGTTACAGGCCCTCCCACGCCTGCTGTTGGAGCCCCTGGCACCGGATTTTCCTGCCTCATAAGCTCTGGCTTCAGGGAGGCAAAAGCTTTCCAACCACCATCCAAATTATTTGTGACAAGGATCTAATGCACCACTGAGAAACTGTGCTTTGTTGGGTTTTTTTGCGATAGCTCCACCAAACCCCCCACCCCCCCCCCCACCCCCCATCCTTGTCAGTTCTTTCTTTCTTCCCAGGCTTTATTTGCTTAGTTTCGCATGGATTTTCCTTTATTCAGCACTCAGATTGTTTGTCAATATGCATGAAAACAGTGTAATTGAAGGCAAGTTAAAGAAGTCTGAAGAATTTCAGGGATATTGATTTTTCGGATGTACATACTTCAACTTCGCCTTTCTGACGTGAAAGAAGCTGTGTTTAAAGTTGCACCACAGAGCCTGCGAGGCTTTTTGCAATGAAATCCTTCTTTGTGCGGGTTGGTGCGGGCTGTTTTTTAGCGAGTTCGAGCTCTCCCCCTTACATGGCAAACACACTTTTCTGAGTTTGCATGTTCTTTCGGTGTCTAAACTGGGCACTTTGGCTGTTTTCTCTCCACATACAGACATTCACATGAGACCATGTGCGGCTCTGAATGTCCGACATTCTGCCAAGTTTTTTCACGGTACATTGCTTGTTGTAGCACCACCAGCTTCAGCTTCCTACCCCGTTGACCGACCCTCCGTCCGTCCATCCTCTGCGCCCAGCGGCGCATCCAGGCGGGCCGTCCCTGCCGGCGCCTCTGCCTCCTCCCAATTCGCTCTTCTCTCTTCCAAACGGCTGCTTGCGTTCACGCTGCACCACCGGCCCCGTTCAGCCATGTTAGGAGGCTCCCGCTGTGCCTCGAAATGAAGAATGGCGGGGTGTGGGAGAGAAAGAGAGAGAGAGGGAGGAGAGCGAGAGGGAGACTGCGAGCCTGAACCTTGACGCCAGTTTGGCGCGCCGGGTCAGGGTGGGTGTTGGCACCGTGAAAACGAGGAGTCGAGGCCCACAGATGGCGTTACCGGCCAGATTGCTTTTGGCAGCCGGGTCCCCAGTAAAGCCAGCTGGGGGTCTAGATGCTCACACAGGCACGGTGCTGACTCTCCACATTGCGCCCGCTGAGAGGTGTCGGTGCAGGCGTGCACTGCTGACCTTCACGTGCCTCCTCTTCTTCCCCTTCCTCACAAAAGTTGGCGTTTTTAGTCGCCTGTGTTTGGACTTGTTTGTATGAGCATCGCCGCTCTGTTTGTTCCATCCCGTTTAGTTTTGTATTTCCCCGAAGTTTCGTTCGATTCCGGTTTAATGAAAAAAAAGAAGCACAGATAGCTGGTGCGTTGCAAGATTTTGCTCGGGGCGTAATTTAACAGCGGCTTATGGTAATGCAGTCATCATCTTTTTCTCTGTATGGAAATGACCACAATGTTGCGGCCCAAAAAGATATTTCTGAAAGAAGATGTCTCTTCAG
Source organism: Malacoctenus gilli (assembly GCA_032164315.1). Classification (NCBI taxonomy): domain Eukaryota; kingdom Metazoa; phylum Chordata; class Actinopteri; order Blenniiformes; family Labrisomidae; genus Malacoctenus; species Malacoctenus gilli. The sequence goes on from JASSRZ010000060.1 coordinate 1,521,644, forward strand.
GGATGGGGGGGGGGGACACTTAAATTATCAATCACACCTACTGGGGCCTAATCTCAGCGCAAGTTCCTAATTTTAATTTAGCTCGGAAATGGAATAAACAAATGCAAAGAAAAACAGATTAATAAATAAACGCATAAACATATGAATAGATAAATATCTCCACAGCTCATTAGCATTTTGCATTTCACCCCGCAAGCAATCGCTCAACTCTTCATGCCCGTCTTTTCAATTAACCCTGGGTGAGGAAGGGTGATGAACTTGTTATCCCCCTGTAGCACACACGCACCCACACACATTGGGTCCTCCCTCTTCCGATTCCCTTCTCCATTGACTCGTCTCCCTCGATCTGCTGTCGACAAACTTCCCTCCGATGGCTCTTGATTAAAATGGAGGTCAGTGATGAGAGCGGGGGAGTGAAATAAAACCACAACCTGCCAGTCTGACACGCAAGAACACACGCACACACAAACATACCTTCGCGTAGATCAGTCACAGAGCGACCACAGCAGGTGCTATCATGGGAACTGATGGGGTGGCGCGAGGGTGCCACACATCCTTTTCATGTGTCCAATTAGTGCCTGGCACCGGCGTCTCTCCCACAAAAGCAAACCCATTATAGCTAGGAGGCACTTTGGGAGGGATGAATGGAGATTGTTTGGTGCAAAATAATTTTTTCAGAGAGCATCCCTTGTTGATAAGCTTCAATATACAGTATGTGCTCACATTAAATGCACACTGTTCTAAACACAGGGATACAGGAAGACTCTATTTCTGTCCCTGGGGGCAGCAGCTCAGATGCTGTTTTCCTGGGTTGGATATCAAAGTGTTCTGAGGACTGAAACGGCACATATCTGCTTCTGAGCCGTGAAAACAGCGTAGATTTACACCTGTGGTTTCCAACTTGGGGGTCAGGACCCTCATGAGGGGCAGTAGAAATGGTGAGTATGATAGGTTTGGGGGTGGGGCTTTTGCGCCATAACAAATCCATCTTTTAAGAAACTGGAACAGAAGCTGTTCTGGACGTTTATTTGCAAAGGCCCTATTTCTGTGTTTGTATTTGTGTGTGTGAACTCGGTCGAGAAAGATTAAGATTGCGCAGGGAATAAATCTAAAGTTGTGTTTTCATTGTTTTTGTTGAGTTTACTGATGCGCTTGTTATTTTCCCTGAGAATACGAGATGAGATTGAAGCATCCATCTTTTTTCCAGTTAAATATAGATTATCGTGGGGCTGTGATGGAGGGCACCGTACCAGCACACCAAACACCGAGTTAAAATTCAATGAGTGTTGTTAAGTATGCCTGCTGTTTTTTCCCCCATTTGTATTTTTTCCTGTCTGGAAGATCTAATTGTGTCGGTACAACTGCCGCATCTCTCGTCACCGTCGGTACAAAGTGTAAACAAAGCGTGAGTTTGCGGCGAAGAAGGTCGTCTCTCCCAGGCCGCTATCTTTTTTGGTATCAATCAAACGCTGCATCGGTCGTGCCTTTGCAGTTTCGCAGTCTCACGTAAACTACTTTAATGAAGTCGTGAGTCGAGGAGACGAGCAGAGTTGCGGTAGGCTGTGGTGGGAATTCACAAGTCATGCCAGTTATGCTTAATTAGCTAAATACAGGCTGAAGAGAATGCGACAAGCGCCCACTCTCCACCCAACAGTTACACCTGATTACACAGTGTGTCTGCTGAGCACCTCGAAAGGATTTGACTGTAGATCATCAGTTTTAGAAGAAATATCGCACATGAATATTCATATTTTCTCCTTACATCCACCTTTCAACGTGTAAGCGCGCTGTGGCGCGTGCCTGCAGGCTTTAGTCGGCGCTGCAGATGGCCTCCACGGTCGGGTTCAGTATTTTCACTTTCCTGCAGCTGACATGCTGTTCCCAGATTACACGGAGAGACGGCGCGTTGACAGCGCTGCAAAGTCTGGATTTCACCTGGGGGAAAGAAGATGCACATGCGCAAATTTGTACATAAACAGACACATGCGGACGAGGCTGGAGGTTAGCACGTAATTCACCGTGAACTTGACTGCTGCCACTAACACCCCCGTCTCGACAGAGCCTCGCTTCACTCACTCGTGTTTTTCTCAGCTCCTTGTACTCGCGACTGCACTCGCTCTCGAGAAAAGTCAGACAAACTTTAGATTTGCCAAAGAATTAACTGTTCAGTAGCCAAATAGATGGAGGTTAAAGTTACATTAACTTGCAAAATCTGTCCCGCTGTCCTGGCAATTATGTAAAATGTAGCAGCATTTATTGAGTGGCGGAGCTATATTTTAATGTACGTGATGACGCCCTTATTATTCAGGTCTTGAGTTTGGTCAATTGTCTTAAAAGGACTGATCACTTTGACCATTCGTCACAGATTGCATACAGAACACAGACGAAAAGTGTCCCTTTTTTAGAGTCTTCGTGTCACGGGTCAAATAATGAAAAGGAACCAAAACTCTGCCTTCTCATTTCCAGCACGGTGCCGAAGTCACAGTCGGGCTGAATTACTCCGATATTGGATCTGCCGGCATGCAGCGCAGGCTGATAATATACATTCTAATGGAGTATACCCGCAATATTGCAGCTCATTTGTTTGCGCTGTCGTCGGAGAGAAGCCCACCGTCCCGCACGCTCCCACACACCAGTTATTAGTCGGAGTGGATGCGACCAATTTAGCTTGCGCCGTTCTCTTTCTTGTACCCAGCCAATCCCACACACACACACACACACACAGAAGTGTTGGAATGAATGTCAGACAATGTTAAGGCTGCTAATAATTTCAAGAAACTGGGCTGTAAATAGGTGTTTTTGTATCTTTCATCCACCTACTGTGTTTGACCTCCAAGATGGAGCGAACTTGCCGCGCTACCGCAATGCATTACGACCTTTCTCATTGGACTTTGTAGGCAGGCTTCATCTGTAGGAGGTAATGACGGCATTAAACAGGATTCACAGTCTACCAGTGCTCACAGTCATGTAGCCAGACGCCAGCTAGTTTTTCCTTTATCGCTAACAGGCAAAGGTTTCACGGAAAGCAGACAAATGGAGAATACAGGAATATTTTTGCTTCATAAAAGGTATCGAACATCCAGAAAGGTCATTATCCTTCCACTCCTCGTACACCCTTTGTTGCCATGGTTTCAGCGAGTTGTGCGTCCGAATGCTTCTGGAGACTATACGCACGCGTGTGTGTGTGCGTGTTTTGTATGCATGTCCTGGTTGGGGTCATATTTCAAACGTGGTTCCAGGGCGTCTGCCAGGAGCGCAGCCAGCTCGGGTTCATCTTGGATCAGCGGTTCTCTGTTGTCAAATATTCTTTGCTGTTATGCTTCAGCCAGCAACGGTTAAATTGAGGGGAAAAAGTGAAGCTGAAATACAAAAGCAGCGAGAGGGGGCGGGAGAGCACTGGACTCTTTTTTTTTTTTCCCTTCGCCATATTCGGCATTGACATAGCTGTCATTTCTCTTTGTCTGTCTCGTGTCACTTCTTCTTCTCTGTCCTTCTCCAGCGTTTCGATTACATCGCGAAATGGTATGAAACGGGGCCGTTGGTCTTGTCAAAAGACATCGCAAGAAGGCATCTCACCACAGTGAGCCATGTCAGTTACATTGTGTGCTGCTGTGATCAACTTCTCTGAGGAAAAAATCACCAAGCAACTTTTGAATCAATTGTAGCATTAATTGAACAATAACCTGCAAGAGGCTGATCTATTCATTCGCGGTAAACAAAGTGGGATCAAACTCCTCCTCCTCCTCCTCCTCCTCCTCTGAATGTGTTTCATCCACACTGCAAAATGCTGATAAAAAAACAGGGAGGAGAAAGGTGCTCCGAGTCACCCGCCAGGTAGCTTTACTGTGGATATTCGGGGTGGCCTTTCTTTAAAGCAGTAATGCCACGTTAAATGTCAAAGAGGCAAGAAAGACCTTCCTCCCCCTATGAATCTTCTGCTAATATACTCACAGAGCTATTCCGCCCTTGAATGTTTCTTCCAGCCTGCTGCCTCGCCCGAGGGTCCTCGGACCCCTGTGGTCCCCGCACGATCAATGGGGGGAAAAAAGAAGGGGAGGGACCTTCGATCGCCTCACCTCACACTTTCCTGCTTCAAAGCCAACTGTTGCACGAATACACCCAGCTCCTGCACAAAGTCCTGCCTTTACACGGGACCCTCTGCCTGTCTCTCTCTGTCTCCCTGCCTTCTATCGCTTCTCCACATCGCCCCACCCCCCCATCCCCCCTCATTCACATGCTCGGCCTTTAAACTTCGCTGTCAAATCCCTGCGGGTCCGCCAGAGCGCAAAGACAAATGTTTCCCGTCGGAATGAGAATTGATTTTCCCAGCGGTCTCCGTAATCATTGGTTCGTACATTCTCATTTTGATAAAAAAATGGTAGTGGTGGGGGGGGGTCGTAATGACGGTCACTGTGGGAATTGAAGGGCGGCTCATGGGTGGGAGGAGAGGCACGGTGCTGGAATGGAAAGTGGGGGTCGGTGGTGACCAGAGCATTGTTCAGACGTTGGAACGATTAAGGTCTGGTCGGAATCCTAAAGCCTCGGTGAATTTCTGACATGTTGGATCATTGCAGGCCTTCAGATTTCTTCCATTCGGACAAATATCGTCGCCCCTAATAAGCCGGGAACGCGCGCGAAAGAAGGGGGCAATTAATCTTGTTGGAGAGGCTGAAAGAAGCAGGAGAAATCCATAGCGTGAACAATGTGCGGTGCCAATAGCGTCGGCTTGGAGACGGGATTGGGTAGATGTGGAGGGTTGGAATCGGAGCCAAAACTAATGACCTGTGCAGGGACGAGTAGCGAGGTACGTGAGGCTGTAAATCAGCGTGTCGATGTACCTGGCCAAGTCCTGGCACGGTCCCCCCTGCCAGCGGTTCGGGGCGGCTTTCCGCCTCACTTCCCCATCCTTCTGGGTCCGTTTTTTTCTTTGTTTTTGTTTTTTTCCCGCCCCCGCCTGTTGGCGAGCCCCCATGTCGTAACACAGACGTTTGGTGCTTTCTCATGCGGACAAAGGCAAAGTCAGAGTTCAGTCTTGATCTTTGATCCCACTATAACTTTTGTGAACTGCCGTCAGTACAGATTGTAACTTTCTTTGCCAGGATTTGCTTTAACCCCCCCCCCCCCCCACAATGCTCTGCTACACCCCGAGCAGATGAATTCTATTCAGTGAGAATTTGTCTCATCACCCCTCCTCCTCCCCTCCCCTCTTCTATTTACTCGCTCTCCACCAAGAGCGCAAAAACATCTTTTAAAGTTTATGCATGCAATATCATTACACATAACACAATAAATCCAACACTCTGGGCAGCTTTATTACACCAGAATGCCGCAAATTTAATTTAAAGTGCCATCTATATGCTGGTGGCAAACATGCACCTCCTACACATGGACGTCCGTTTACTCCAAGGAGGAGTCGCAGTCATTGTGGATTTGTTGAAGTGTCACTGCTGCAGAAAGCTGCAGAAAAGACTCATTTGTCTCCACTGATGCCGGGCCCAGCGGCGCCCGAGACAACATCATTTTTTGGCTTTGTGTTGATTTTTGAGGTTATTGTTTTGCCTCTTTGTGCCGTTTATTATATTAGGTTCTCATGTTTACAACTTTCCACTACAATGCTGTGCCTTGGAAAACGTAATAGCTATGCATTTGTGATAAATCTAACTTAATGCTCAGTGGTCTGTGAATTTGGGTGGGTCGTTCATGCCGATCTTTACTTTGAGAACATTGAAGCTACACAAAAGTTCCACCTTCACACAGGGAGATAACGTCTGGTTTTGAGAAATCATCTACCGTCCTCCCCGTCGTAGTCACACAGTGAAGCGGCACGCTGTGCCAGAGACCCCCGCTATGCTTGGATCGTTCCCTGGAAGTCCCCTGCAAGCATGTCAAGCGCCATCTGTGACACGCCTCGAGAGGAAATGCATCAAGGATGCGGCGCTTTGGTGCAAACTTCACAAAAGTAGCGATAAGAAAGGAGGCGCAGTGGCGACTGCAGGCGGAAAATAGGATGCGTGGGCACGAATGCACCACACAAGGACTCTGCTTTGCATTGGTATCTGCATTATCAGTTCACTGAACACAACTGCATGAATGGGGCAGAACATACTTCTGAGTGACTGCGTGTTCTCAAATGTGTTTGGACTGGAGATAAACCTTCAGTGTTCTCACTCCAAACTTCATCACGGACTCCCACACGACGCAGCCGCAGCAGCGTCCATTCAACCAATCAGCACAATGACCGAACCTCTTGAACTGCTCTCACTCGCCTGCATTCTTGCCTCGCAGCTGCTCTTATTGTCATGGCGACTCCTTGTACATTTATACAATCCAAAGCGAAATACTACCGATGTGGCCTCGGTCTGGGTCCACTCTGAAACTGTCAAAATAAGATCGCACACTTTCAAGAACACCACAAGGAGACTCACAAGTTGATTGTTGCTTCATTCAGAACGCTCCTACTATTCGATGTTGGTGAGATTGTGTGATCGCTCCCAGTATCTGGCTTCACTTTAATTTTCTGGCTCTTAGAAGGTCCACAGCGTTTGTTAAAGGCTGTTGGGGGGGCCTCTGGTTGCAGCCACACCCACTGGAGACTGACTGCGGGATATATCATGTGCCGGTATGGACCGTTTAGACTAACTGAAGCACAGCTTGGTGGTTGATAAACAAGCCATTTCCCCCAACTGCCTGAGACTAATAGATTCCTCTTAGTTGAATTAATAATGGCACCATAATTTAGTCCATGTTTGTGTGTCATCAGGGAGTGAGCATGTTGTCCAAACATGTTTATCTTCCACCTCAATAAAAACTGTTTGTTTTTTTTTAATCCAATCTTAATGTCGTCCTAAACTGCCATTTATCTCGACAGAACTGCGGATGAATGGACCGTTCAGCAACTAAAATATCACTAACATTTTGTTTTGGAGCAAAAAAATGCAGCAGTTTGATCACGCCGCACATTTTCCCCTTGAAGAACTGCCGTGTTCAGTAGTAACGCGGCTTCGAGTGGAAATCGTGGAGTGGCTTGCCGGATACAGACCGCCAAGTGCCACTCCAAAGATTATTCAGTGTCTGCATTGGAGTTGCCCTGCAGTAAAGTGCGGTATAGAGTAAAACAGCCTGGAAAAAAAAGCAAACAACAAAGGAAAACCTGTGGCTACTCTCCTGCTGGCAGCGGCTGGGTTATTGTGAGTGCGCTGTCAGCGGAGGAGCGAAGGCTGTCATTCACATTTGATTGAAGCTGGCATTTTGTTGGCGTTCACCCCGCCGCCCTCTCCTGATACATGGAATCAGCCCCTGTTTGCCTGTCGGATGCTTTCCATTAGTTGGGCGGTTAGGTGTATTAGAACGGCTTCCCCCCTGGTGGATTACAGTGTTGATAGTCTGTCAGTCTGAGAGCGGGGGCTTCACGGAACCCCCCCACCCACCCTTTCCTCGCCGTGTTTATCATTTCTTCCGCTGATTGAAAGCTTTGATTGATGTCAGCACAGCGAGAGTTCATCTCGCAGTAATCACCTGAAGCCTCAGGTGTATGACCGGCTGCGCCTCCTTATATTACATGGTTGTATGTCAAATTGCATTTAAGTGGTTGTTAGAGCCTGCTCGTGCTGCTCCTCACTCCTCCTGAACCGTCACAGTGGGTGATCAAATCTGGGTAATTGGTGTGTGTGCAGCATGTCTGATAGGTTGACACTATATGATATAAAGTTAAAATTGTGGCTTTTTCTGGCTCGGATTTTCATCCAGGGACCTTAAAGCATCCCCCCATCTCCCCTTAGTTGTTTGACTATTTACACCGATTCCCGAGCGTACTCATCCGCCAGCGAGCGCAAGACACACACCGAGGAACGCGATCGGTCAGGGGTCACAGTCGAGGTCGGGGGGGGGGGTGTCTTCATGACTTGCTTTGCTTCATTCAAGTGACTGATCAGTTTGGACTGTACAGGCAGGGGCAGGATGGGGGTCAGCAAACATCACTCAATATCCCCCAGACTGTGTGATGCTCAGCTGAGAAAACTCAACAAATAACCAAAAAAAAACAAAAAGCCCTGAAGATAGAAAACAAGGCATTTATGTTCCCTTAAAAAGAGACTAAATGTGTAGGATTGGAACACTTCCTGTACTTTTGGAGGTCACACTGTGGCCTCTTGCAGCTCTTAGATCGTCATTATATATGTACTTTCAATACATCCACTTATCTCGCCGCAATTACATCCTTATGACGAAAACTGGAAATATCTTACTGTCCAGACAGGTGAAGTCGCTTCCTTTTCCAGCGTAATCCGCGAGGCCTCCTCGGACGGATGAGATTTGACCCGAGAGTGAATCCAGAAATAGCGGCGTTAATCCAAAGCAGTTAAGATTAAAGTAACATTGGGTCATTTAAATCCAGGTAGACTGAGTCAGGTATGAGACCCTCCTAATACAGAGCCCAGTGAAGGATGGAGGGGGACATATCAGGGGGTGAGATTTGTCAAACCTAGCCTACAGTCAGCAAGGACAGAAGCACTAAATTGGGTTTGAAGTGACAAATCAGTGGTCGAGATAATCAGCATTCGGAAGATGAAGTAAAAAGAAGCAATAACAGTCATTTTAATGGCAATAAGAAACAGAATGGTATGGAAGCTGAGAATTAAATAAGTAACTACGCTGCAAAAAATCTCTCCGCTGAAGCACACATAAGCTGATCTCTTAATCACTCTGGAAACAACAGTGCATCCTCCCCGTGTCTTCAGGCTGCACTAAATTCTCCAAACTGGTGTTGTAATAAAACATCTTTTAAAACCTTATTTCCCTCTCAGCGTGCACACATTCGTAGTTGCATGGCGTTGCCATCGCGATCCCTCTCAGGTCTGACAAACATCCCGACCGTTGTTTTCTCGGGCGCCGGCGTCGGAGGGGCGTCGCACGTCGACTCCGGTTAGAGTCCGGGACGTGCGACAGCCGTCGCGGCGGGGATTTGGTCCGGCGGCATTTTGACTGCAGCTCGAGCGATCTGATATTTTTTCTCTCCGTCGCACCTCGGTGAGATTGTGACACTCGGAGCAGACGGCTGCGGCTGGCGCTCTGACTGTCAGCCACATCAAAGTTGTCTGTTGATGGATAATAAAGGATATTGCTCAAGTTTTGAGGCATGACAGCCAGCAGACATGTTTATGGATGCAGCTTTAGATCCAGACCGCAGATGATCTGTGTTTTTTTTCCCTCGATCTCTACGTACCAAGTAAGAGCGCAAACACCCACCTGGGACAGTAGCTTTGTTTTTCTGCCCCCCCCTTCTCCTCACCATCTCATAATGACGCGTAGACATCGAGAGGAACCGGGAACAAATGCACGGCAATGACCCGATCTGTTTGAGGATGGAAATTAATTCAGTCTTAAGCAATTCTGCTTGAGTGACAGGTCTGGCGAGAGGCCTTGATTTCCCCACAGCGCCGTCGCTCCATCTTTAAGCTAACCTCATACATAAAAAAGACCACCAATTAGGAGTTAGTCAGGGCTGCCCACCGTCCTGGATTATGATTCCATAATTGAGTGTGCTGGAGGTCACTACACTTACTGTCTTTGCAGGAAAGGGGGGCGGAGGGGTGGGGGGGGGGGGATTTTATTTGGAATCGGCCTCGCCAACAGAAGGTGATGGCTCGCTAATAGCTGCCAGCTCTGGGCAAAATTGCCTGTCAATGAAGGTAATTGGGCACATAAGCCATTCCCCCCCCCCCAATACTGTCACTTTGTTCACATTCAGACACTCTGTAAAAACCTGTGAAAAGCAGCAAAGAAAGAAAAAACAGTTATATTATCATACTGCTGAGGCCATCCTGACATGTTGGGTAATGGAATGACTCGCAGCCTCGCTGCAAATCAAACCGCTATTCAAGCTGTTTTACTACTTTCCTTGCGCATACGTCCAGCCTTTTTTTCATTTATCTCGTGAATTATTAGTTAATTGTCGGATGCGCGGGCCTCCTCGGGTGTAGCCAGGCGTTTCAGAGCTGGTAGCTGTGCCTGTTTCTCTCCTTTTTTTAGTGGAGGCCTTTGGCGGGGATTTAACCGGATTAGTCCATCTTTGTCACCGCGCAGCGCTCGACCCAGGCTAGCTTCTCTAACTCATCTGTGTCATCCAGCTGGCTGATGAGAAAAATACACATAGTTCCTCGCCAGCTTTTATAACCGTCCACCCATCCATCTTCCACGCTCTCCCTGATCAAGGGGCCCATCCAGGCACTGGCACTGGGCTACGAGCGCATCCCAGGCAGGTCATCGGCAAACACAGGGAGTCACACTCGCACCCAGTTGAGACACAATTGCATTAACAGTCATATCTGGTAGCGATGCAGCCCGAAATAGGAATATTGGATTGGAAATGGATGTAATCTGACATCATGAGGCAAATGGTCGGGCAGACGCAGATGTTAGGATGTAGCTCACCTTTCACTTTGTACACTGCCGCGGATAAATCAGGGGGAGCAAATAGAGCGCTGAAAGTTGAAGGCTTGAATTCATCTCTAATTTACCAGCAGTAGCAGCTCATTTCTGGCTTATGGGACCGACTCCCTCCCCGCCTCCCGCTGCTCCCAACACACCCACTCGCACACAAAGCCGTGTGCCATTTCCCTGCATTCAGCATCCGCCCGTGAACGCGGCACGCCCCTGACCCATCGGCGTGACGCCAATCGGGTGAGGACTGGTGGATGGGAGAGTGAGGCCATCGAGGGGGGAAACTCAGAATAGCAGCGGACAATCAATAGACGAGTGCTGAAATTTGAGCGCAGGTTGAAGATGCATAGCAAATGGGGCTGAGCTTTGGGCTGCCGTGAGGCATTACGGATTTTACATACATTATTACACAGGTGCTGTGCTTTTACGGTGAAGCGCGCAGACAAGAAAGAGAGAGAAAAAGAAGCATTTATAAATGGATTTAGGTGGTTCTGCTGCAGGTGAGGACAAATATTGACTTTAATATGAGCTTGGAAAGCACAGAAATTCACGAGGAAATTTCTGAATGAGACGTAAAACCAGTTCACACCTGAAGGGGATTTAATGTGGATGTGTCAGACAAACATAAAACAGGAAAAGTTCTTGTAAAAAAACATCACGAAATTGGTTTAAAAAAGAAATGAAATTGTAAAAACGGGGATGACGCACTGTGCCATCGCTTCGCTGTGTATATAAAATGCAGGAGGCGGCCCGGCGATGCGGTTGGAAGCGACGTAAAAGCACATCATTGAGACGAGGCGTTTAGGGTCCACTCATCTCCATGTCCTCCACTTTTGATCCCATGCCTCTAATCTGTATCCCTCTCTTTCCCGGTGGTCTTCCCGTTGCACTTATTTACCATGTCACATGTGGGCTTGGACCCAAGAGGACCCAGTCGACGCTATCAATTATTAAGCTAAGTGGAACGCAGTTTCGGCTGAAGTCCTTCCTTCAACTCCTTCCACTGAGTCAGCCTGCTGAATTATTCACGGGCGCCCCCCCTCGTCCCCTCTGGCTACGACGCCACGGGGTGACTGAACTTCAGTCTGAGGTGGCTGATGATTGAAGTTTTCAGATCCCAATGAGGATTTCCTCTCACTTTTCATTAACGCCGCTGACTTAAGACAAATCAAAAGTGGAAGTGTTGAGTATTCCGCGGTGGAAACATGACAGACCTCCACTTGGTCCTGGCTTGGTCCTGACAGGTGTTCTGTGACCAGACGGGTGACGGGTGATTTGAAGTAAGGAGACCTTTGTATTCAGGGGTGTAAAAGCACATCGAGGTCAGAGTGCGAGGAAGGGCTGATGAGAGGTCACGTGTTGGAATCTCTGTTGCGTCTGAGTTTCCCATGAAGTCACGAGGGAGCGGGGAAGCACTGCTGACCAGCCTCCCTCTTTGTATTGGAAAAGCAGGGTTTTTCCACTTGTAACAACCCAACAGCTACAGATAAAAGAACACACACACACACACACACACACACACACACACACACACACACAGACTGGATGACTGCATCCACCCACTGTGTAATGTTCTCCGCTCTTTGAAGCACAGCACACCTACATAGCTCTCCTATAGCTGCTCACCAGCATCCGCACTTATTTTTATCATTATCATCACAGCAAAATTGCATCCATTCATCGTCAATTTATCAAAGGAATTTATCCTCACAACCTAAAATAAGTTGCTTACAGTAAACAAACAAGTCATATATTTAGATGTTTTTTGTCTGAATCAGAATGTATCACTAAAAATTGCTCAAACTTGCCCAATTTTCAATCAATATATAACTCGTGATGTTGCTCCTAGGTTCATTATTCCCGCCACTGCGTAAAGTAGGTGTGTGATGTTTGTAAATTGAGCCCTAATTAAGGCCACAGATGAGGAGACAGTCCAATTCAGGTTGCATCTCCTGAGAAATCTAAAAAGATCCGTCCTCAAAAGAAAAACAGGAATAAAAACGAGAAAAACAAGAGAGGGGAAAAAAGTATTATAAGCAAAGAGGTCAAATCAATGGGCCACTGACTCAGCAAGTGTGTTTACCCAAGGATTTGCCAATGGGAAAATTGTAAGCGCAGGTGTTCTTCTTATTAGCACAACACGACTTCCCACAGGCCCATCTGGTATTGACGTATGTGTGTGTGTTTATGCCCCTGCTCTATAAGATTGCGGCGGGCGTGTTATTGTGCTCCAATCCAGAGCGGCAATTTATGGGCCGAGTGGAGCCATCGACACGCGGAGGCAGAACCCCGCGTCCGGCTCGATAGGCAACCCGTCATTACCGCTCTTCTGTCTGTCCCGGTGGATGCCGGTCAAAACACTTGGCCGCCGCCGATCACACTGGCCACCACAGCTTGCACCCCACTGGCTACACTCATCACCAGTATTGACCAGGTTATTACCCCCCGCCGACTGATGCCATCACAAGGGGTAAATGATTATCGGATTGCCTGAGAATGCTGATAATACAATGCAAGTGCAGGTTATGGGAGGAACAGCTTGTCCCTCTGTGTGGGCATATTGACATTCTGAGATGGAAAAGATGGAGGGCATTGAGGTTGAAGCAGCCATAATGAGGAGCAAAGTAAGTAGATCCATACACAAATAAGGGCCACATTTTATGTATTCAGCTGGACTTCTGAGACGTCTGCGTGTTAAGTGTGATAATGTATCTTTTGCTCGCGGAGTAGGATTACGAGTAGCATTGAAACGGCTTTGGCTCAATTGCTCTTTCAAGCCCAAGGTTGGCGGCTCGACATGTCTCTTTGAAGACCACCTCTCCTCTGCTCACTAGGATCGCACCTCATTGAAGCTCGGTAGATTAAGGACAAATGATTAGCTGGATCTTATTAAACGGGTTCAGAGTAATCACTGTTTTATTGTTTAAATGTTTTCTCCTTCCTCTAAATAGATTGTTGCAGATTAAGTGTGTGTGTGTGTGTGTGGATGTGTAGATTGCTTGTGAACTGACTGGAATCTGAGTGTTGCCTTCGGGTATCAATTTGGGTGCTGATGGTCGTATTTCAAATGTAACCATTTGTGAGTTTTTCTAAGGAGGCGCTGCTCTCTCCAACATTTTTCTGCTGTTTTGTTCTTTTGTGTGTGGATTTTACTCAATCTAAGAATCCAACATGATTGTGTTAGCGGCACAGTTTGACTGATTGCTCACATTCGAGGAGCAATGAGCAGACAGCAGGTGCAACTGTGTACAAAGCTACATAACAAGGTGAACCAGATGTTTGTATGCTTTCCCGATGCCGTAGAAACTCAGTACTGCAACAGTGGTTACAAAACGAATATTCACCTTTTTCCATGTGTGTATCCTCTCATATTAACCCCAGTCTAGTCTTGATCCGCTCTCTCCAACTAGTGTAATTGTGCACTGTGGAGACCTACAGTTGAGGTAATTACAAAAGTACAATAACATGCAGCCGTGCAGGCGACTAAATTGCTCCTAAATTATTCATTAGAGAAGCTTTGCCGTAAACAGCGCATCACTTTGTATGCGGAAGCGACTGCTCGAGCCTCCTGCCTTAAGTGGTTTTGTGGCGCTGTGACAGTGCAACAACACGGTCCGAGGAGGTGATCGTTATTCCAACCTACCATCAGGTTGTTTGTCAGGAAAACACGAGTCATTTGGAAGACGACAAAAACAAAACAACTTGAGCTTTTTACGGGCTGATAAGGAGACCTGAAGGGGGTTGAAGGAGTTTCTAATTTGGTCCTGGAAATCCATGAGAAAAACGGGGAAGGAGAAAGTGCCACGAATGGTAATTTTACATCTCTTTCTGTTTCTCATGTGTGTGTCCTCACATTATTGCTCCCTTCTGTCCTGCAGCCTCGCTCCTTCCTTCCCCTCAGCGTCCACCCTACTTCGTTTCCCCTCCCGCGTCCTTCAGCAAGGAAGGTTGAGGCAACAGCGAGCAGAAATAGCCCCCTCATGCATCACCGCAGTCGGCGAGTCTCGCCTGCTCCTTGCGTCCCCCCTACCCCCCCTTACGGGCGGAGAGTTAACCCTCCGAGAGCGCCGCGCCGACCCACCACCTGGCAGCTCCCGTGCTGTTTCCCACTTCTCTGTGCTCAATTTTTTTGAGCACCGTTACGAGGTTAATAAAGAAAAAAGCAAAGTAAAAGGTTATGTATTCATAGTTTCAGAGCGAACTTTGAATGCAGAAGGATCCGACTGAATTGCTCAAGGATCAATCTGTCTTACTCCCCTCTGCCTTTCAGGTGTAACAACATGATGTTCAGGGCCATGTCTCCGAAAAAAAGCCTCGTAAATGTAAAATAAACTGATTTTGTGAGTAAGAGAGGGAATATTTTTGAAATGCCCAAAAAACATCAAACCTTTCAGAACGATTAAAATCAGAGTTTCAGTGGGCAAATATTTGACCGTCGAACACAGCGACTGTTTACTTCATCAGCTGATTAAATGCTCTTGGAGCAGCAATTCTGTGAGTCCGTTGAAGTATAATAAATATTCTGTTTGCTCCTTGTGCAAAAGTACAGAACATATACAGTCGCCTTGACGTTATGTTTTTGTGCATCTTCATGTGCATTTTTTAAGGAGGCTTAATCCATCTGCACACTGTTCCCATAGTGACGAATCAGCTCCTGGTGTTCCTGCTTGAGCTCATGCTGCTTGGCTGCTTTATTGTGAAGTTAGCACATAAGATGGATTGTTGGAAAGATGCATGAAGACATCTTCGATTAACCTGCTTCAGTCCGACTGAATCACTAAAAAACTGGAAATGTGCTGCAGGAAGTTTGACCGCTACGAATGTTCGTTTGGGGGACAATAAATGTCTTGGAACTTTTTTAGTGGAACAGCTCCTATAAATTACACGTGTGGCGACTGCTTGCACTGCGTTTGGTAATAAAGGTCACATTTCTCATTTCTGGGCCTTGCCCACCCTTTGGTCGTGAGTTACGGTGTCCAGGAAGGGTCAGCGGCATGTACGGGGCACGACACAAATGCAAGAGGTACAGCAAAAAGTGGAGGCTGCAGCACAAACTCAAAGTGGTGGGTTTTTTCATAGGCCTCAAGATTCTGAAGTGTCTTATTCTGGTTTTCTTTTCATGAGATAACGGAAAGAATCTGACAAGTTCATTCTCTGATGAAGAGCAAAAGTTATTGAAGTGAAATGAGTGACATCACAGGGAATGGCCACCTTGAGCTGAGGGCTGTACAGAACCCTGGCTCCTGTGTGGTGTCTGTAGCCAATGTGTGAGAGTCGCGCTGCCATTGAGATGGATCAGGTGCTGCATGGGAGAGGACAGGGCGCTGATTGCAGACAGTTATGATCACACTCGTCAGGTGGGCCGCGCAAATACCCATTTACACACACACGATAGAGGACAATCACCCTTGTTGGAAACACAAAAGCTCAAGACTCAGACTTTCTGTCTTCCTCCTTTAGGCTCTTTTGTCCAACAGCTCCAAGTCAGACAGTTGCAATTAAAATATACTGCCAGGACATAAAAAATTTACAGTGAAACCGTCATACCATCAGCAATAGTAATAATTGATAAAGTCAGCAAGCGGGCAAATGTTCAGCAGTAACGTTTGCCCTCATTAAGAGCCAAAACCGTCTGATCATAAAGAAGCAAAGCAGTACAGACTGTCTATATGTTTATGTGTCGAGCTTTTAATTTGAAAGAGGAATACGTTACTTTTTCCACAGAGCTCTTGCTTCACTCAGCAGACCTCGAATGCTTCGACTCCTAATTGCCCACAAAGCGGTTCCCAGCTGGAAAACCACAGATGCCGGCCTTGTTTTTCCAAAAAGCCCCTTGAAGTGTTTCTATCGCCGCCACGAGTCGAAGGTTGCGCGCTGACTCGCGCGTCGTCGTGCGAGCTGCCTCCATCCCCGGCTCGAGAAACGAGCCACAATAACAACCCGAGACTAATAATGATCCCTAATAGGGAGCAGTAATTGGAAATAGCAACTTCATTAGTGAGTGACAGCAGCAGGTGATAAGACAGGGGAATACTGTGTAGCCAGTGATGCTAGAAACTCATTATGTGCGACGCATGCTCCCGCTCCTTAATTATTTGAGAGCGTCTCCACACTCCTCGCAGTCCCGCGTTCGATCCGACCGTTGGATTTTTACGCGTGTTCTATAAAAAGAGGTGTTGGAGGGGGGCTTCTGTTATCGGTGTTTGGGAGGTGGACGGCCTTGGGATGGGAGTGGTGAAACGAAAGAGAAGCTGTAATGAGAGTCTTTGGCCTTTGATGCAGAACAGATGCGGCTGTCCGTGCTGTCTTTTATTTATTCGGAGGGTTCCCGCCGACTGCCGCAGCCGCTTGATTTTTAATAAGCCCAGCATCGCTCGCCGATAGGTTTTTCATTACAGACGCGTTATTGTAGCATTAATACAATAAGTCACTAAAGTTTGGCTCCGGCCCCTCTTCATTTTCCCCTTCCCTGGAAAGCAAAGCTCAGTAAAATGAGCAGTCTTGGGGGGGCACGGAGAGCTTACATCATGCTTAGGTGAGCTAATATGAGTTGGATATTAAAACTGCACTCCAGAGAACAGGAAGTACAATCAGGTGACCCGTTGTAGTTCTGGCTGGTAATTGAAGTCTGGGAAATCTGTTTTTTTTTTTCTTTCTTTTTGCACATAACAAGCCGATAGTAGTTTTGTGTTTGTTTGGTTTATTTTGGAAAAAAATAATTGGTGAGTAGAGACTATAAATTGATGAGGAAAAGTTCCTGATTTTAAAAGGGTTTCCAGCAGTTCCAAACAACAGACTGCAGGTCAGTGATTGGCCAGGAAGGGACGTTAACAGATGAGCGGCAGCGCTTGTGTTATCGTTACCACAACACCTCAAAACACGCACATCTTGGCGAAACCCACACATTTGTTTTCCGAGGACAATGCAGCATGTTGTCAGGGACACTGAGCGGGGGAACTCCAACCCTCAAGTGGCCCTGTTGATGCTAATCCTCCACTCCGAGACCAGAAGAAGGGCGGGAGAAAGAGGAAAATTGAAAGAGCGGAAGTGATTGAGAGAGAGAAGGGAGTCTGGCGGGCTAATGGCGCTGAATAGGAAAGATCACAATGATCGAGAGGAGTGATAAGATTATCTCCTTTTATGTGCTCTGGCATTAACATCAGAGTGTGAGGGAAGACGCGGCGAGCGAGCGAGCTCACGCTCGCCACGTACAGCACTGCAGCTACAGCGCCGCCGAGGAGCCTCTCGAATGCAGGGACTTTGATTAAAACTCGATGACCAGAGATCACAAGCTGGGCTTAAAGGTCAAACCTATCATGCCTGTTTGAGACGCCCAAACCGGCGTTGGATCCCTGAGGCCACAGCGCTGCGTTGCCGGCTCTCCAGACGTAATTGGCCTTGATTAGCTCCCAGTTTGTGTCGTCTTCTCTGCCACTTGCCTGCGGGGGTTCCCAGCTGCTATGCAGGGCGCTCATGTGGGTTTAGCACGGCCGATCTTTGGATAACACTCAGCACAGCATGTGTCGATTCTGGCGCATCCTTCTGGATCGTGAACAGAGATTTGCAGACATCACGTGGAACAAGTGAGCTGGGCGGATGTTCTTATGTTGAGTGGAGCCCAGGTATTAATCGGCGGTCCGCTTTCAAGCATGCTCTGGCATCTGTGCCTTGGAATGGACTGACAATGGCGTGTTTTACTCGTCGGGTCCTCGGCCAGAACAGCAGCTCGTCCTGATTGGAATTCATGGAGACCGCCCTCACCGGGATCGATACTGAATGACAATGATGTTGTGACATTTGGAGTGGGGGAGAGTTGGTGCCAGCATGTGTGTGTGCGAGCAGCCTCTCATAGTGTGCTTGGAAGTCAGCGTTGCGTTTGAGCTGCCATCCGCGGTTTCACAACAGAAGCGTCACACGAAACGTTGTGCTTCTGTTTCCAGCTAATTTACTCCTTGTTTTACGTTTGCTGCTCTTGGCGAAAATCAACAAAACTGCCATTTGCTTCCTCGGCTGCCCTTCAAAATCTGAGATGAATCATAGTTTGATGGATCACCAGGGAAACCAAAAGAAAGGGAAAGGCAAACTCCAACTCATCTCAAGTAGATGAACTTGGGAAAAAAAAAAAAAACCCGGCAGAGA
Organism: Malacoctenus gilli; assembly: GCA_032164315.1. NCBI lineage: Eukaryota > Metazoa > Chordata > Actinopteri > Blenniiformes > Labrisomidae > Malacoctenus > Malacoctenus gilli. Next base: position 1,540,220 of record JASSRZ010000060.1, read on the forward strand.
TCTGCCACAGCTGCGTGGCCACCTAGATCGAGGTGTTCCCACCATTTCTCATCTCATTCAGGCTTTATGAAAGAACACACTGGAAATCAAATCAAGCTATGGTATCGGATTTGTAGGCGGAGGAAGTCAGTAAATCATCTCCCCTGTCGTTTCTTGGAAAAGCAGTGATATTACTATAACGCGCTCCAGTATCAGGGTTCTGAACACTATATTGCATATCAAGCCTGGAGACAAAATAAAAAGGCTGTTTTTGAAGGCTTTCCATTACAACGCTGGAGCTCAACTTCTGAGACTTCTGGTGGTGCCGGGGCCTCAAAGTCTGAGTTGGATGGGGGCACGCTGTGCGAGATGAAAGGACCCCCAAACTTCACAATCCCTTCTTTGGCTTGTTCAGTCAATACTTTGATGCCAATGTAAATAAAACCAAGATGCCTAAAAAAAAGGGTGCAAACCTGCATCTTGTTGTTTTTGCAGAGTCCACCTGTTTACAGAAAGGGGTCCTCTCCAAAATTAAACCTTCTCACCTTAAAAACATTTTAATTAGGTGCTTCATTTTGGAGAGCTCCAGAGAGAGAGCAAAATGATAAAAGGCTGCAGTTTGACTCCGTCTCTGACATTACAATTCCATCTAAAATGTGTCTGAACTTTCCCTTTTCACTAAATCCGACACATTTAAGTGCGTTTGTGTGATCTCCCTTTAATGACTGAAGTCTTTGTGTTTAGTTTTCGCTCCCTGACCGCTGCCCTGCCACAGATCAAACGTTCTAAACCGAATCATATTGACCACCCATAAATTTCAGCTGACTCATTTTTTTTGTGTGCCCCCCCCCACTCCAGTTCCTCACATGGAGTTAGTTTTAGCCAGAGCAGCTCGCTTTATGAGCGGCATCAGCGATCTGTCAGCGAGGTCGAGGACAGCCCTTTAGCGGCATTGATCTCTCCACTCTGCAGCATGTGCATATCTCCCGCCTGCGATACATCACCAGATGACGCTTTATCAAGAGATTGATGAAACACAGAGGCAGGCTTGGTCGGCATTAGAGATACTAAATATTTCTTAGGGTGCTTGCTCCACTGATTAATGGCTTCATAAAACGTCTGCAGCCACCCCTCATCTTTTCGCTGGCTTTTCAATCACAAAACACGGGCGGACCGAGCTGCTCCCGGTGCTGGAAACGAGATAAAACTCACTTCTGATTCGTTCGTTTTTTCAGCTCGGAAACCTTCACGTGTGTGTCCCAACATCATGGGATTAGTGCGGAGCGTGTCGGCCCAGGTTTACCAAGTTATTCCTGTTCCTCCTTGTTTCCTTCCAGCTTCGTCTGTCGATGTTTTCTTTCGCTTTTTCTCTCTCCCCTGTTTTGCAGCTTGTCCCATCCATCCGGCTCCCTGAAAGAATTGGCTGCATTGTAGTGAAACACTATTAATTACGTTGTCATCCCCCGACAGTTGGCAGTGACAGGTTTTAGACCAGCTCTCTGAGGAGGTGGGCGGACACCGGCGCTAAATTAAAAAGCGAAGAGAACTTGTCGTAGTCTGTCACTGGTAAATTTAATAAAAAAGCACCAACATGCGTGTGCACATCCGTATATATGTGTGTTTGGCCTCACGGGAGGTGGAGACGTGGTGCAAAGACGTACAACCAGATAGGCAGCAGAAACTGATGGGAAACAAGACCAAAATGAAACAAATTTGATTCCTCAGACTTCCTGTTTTTGACCTGGTCTGATTTTTTGAGAGAAGAACCAATCGTAACAGCGCCGTATTTCCGTGTGGTTCCAAAGGAAGCGTCTCACAAAAGGTTGAGAACACCACCAACGAAGCCACTCTGAGCGAGATGGAGATTTGCTGTTTACTTTTGACACCCCGCTACCCCTCCTAATGGAAAAGCCGTGTAGTCTGTTGACAGGGCACTCGCGCACCAGATGTGTCTGTGCCCACACGGCGGCCAATCCCCTCTTGTGTTGTTTATCCAGGCCCCCAGACCTGTGTTTGGCCTGGCGAGTGCGAACAAGCGAGCGAGCGCATTGCCGCAGCAGCAGCAGCAGCAGCAGCCCTGGCGGCAGAGGCCCAGGGGAGCTGTCCGTGGTGCTGAAACCCAGGATCACTCCTCTGCTGCGGGGACTACTTCTCCTCGAGCTGATATGCCGCCAGATTTACCGTCTCTCCCTTCTTAAGGCGAGCAGAACCTACGACTGTCACAGTTGTCTGCACTCGCTGGCATTTTTCCTCACCGCAGACATTCACGAGACATTTCTTTAATTATATTTTCTGGGCCTGTTCGTTTGAAAGAGTCCACACTGTCCCAGCTTTCCTTACATCAACCAAATGCACAGTAATTTTCTTTAGGTTTTCTTCATCTGACATTTGAAAATGACTGTGCTGAAGATTGCAAGAGATTTCTAAAAGGTCACCACTTTGATAGGAGGAATCGAAGTTGGAAGAGAAGCGTAAGAACTGTGCTCCAACTTCTCTTTAATCCTACTTAATAAAGACAAGATTAGAACTGTGGGGAAGTGACAGTCTTATAGGCTGAGTTTAAAGTTTCCCTCCTCGAAAATGTTTTTGAATTACAGTTTCAATATCTGAGAGCCTTTAATAAAGGGCCTGATGAGAGGTGAATTATTTCGCGAGCCTTCCCAGCGAAGACGCTATCGCAACAATTTTGCTGCAGCAAAGCATCCTTGTCTATTTATTGCAGCTTGAGTCTTAAACGCGTGGAAAAAGTCCACAGGGAAGGATCTCGTACATCCAATCCAGCACTGAAGAGGGGATGATGTTACTGTGGTATTATATCTTGTAAAAAAAAATACTTAGTGGGGGTGAAAGAAACTGAGAGAAACAGTGAAAAGAGCCCAGGGAAATCTCCCGCCCCATCTCCCAGGCACCTCAGCTTCCCTGTTCCTCTCACTCACCTCGCTGACTTTTAATCGCTGCAGCCAATTTGCTGGGAGAGAAACCCAGACGCTGGCAAGAAATGAAACCCACCTCAACTCCCTGACACTCACCCACCCCATAGCGTCACCCTCATCCCGTCCCCCCCTCCCCTCACTTCAGGCTCCCGGCACATCAGAAGCCCTGGAAGAGAATCACGGGGACTCGCTTGGTCGCCTCCTCGCGCTTCATTCTATGCTGCCGTCCCCCGCCGCCCTGCCTGCATCCCTCCCTCTTTTCCCCCCTTTCGAGTTTCTATCTGGTGCCAACTCTCCGTCCAAGGGAGAGAAAGAGGGTGAATATAAGTGATTTAATGGAACAAACTACACCAGTAGTAAAAGAAATGGAGGAATCCATCAAGCTAAGTTAGATGGAGTGTTGTGGTGGTGTGTGCACTTCTCTTTTCTTCTCAGGGTTTCTCAGTATGCGTCGCACCACCTCACCGTTTTGTCATTATTTCCCTTTTTTTGGGCACAGATGTTTCTGCTTTTCCTCTGATAGGTTGAATATTTATGTATCTGAATGGCAAGTAAGTTTCGTAGCCACCTCTCCACCCTCGTTTCTGTCTACATTATTTCTCTCTAAATTGCTAACAGCAATAAAGGGTCCCAAACTGTGCGGTCAGTAAAGAGGCATTAGCAAGTTAAAGTATCCACAACAATGCCTGCATCTTTTCCAAGAGGCAGTATTGGCAGAGACACAGCAAGTACAGGAGTGACTGAGTGATCTGCCAAACTTCCCACCGGAATGATTTTGGCTTTATCTTTCGGCGCCAAATCCACGTGAATCTCTACTTGAAACGGTCACTGTGCTCATTTTGGCGGAACACTTTCGACTGCTGAGGAGACGGTATTCTCTGTAGCACGTCTGACAGCTTTTGTGTGAGAAAATAGTGCGAGAACTCTTGTACGCGGGGAGCGAAACAGGAAGTGAAGGTAGGAAAGGTAAAAAAAGATGAGGGTTGTTTGCCGGAGGCTCTTCCAGCACAGTGGTGGCAGTGTCAGGGGTTTGAGACTGTAAATAATTCAGCGACTCACAGCGAAGAACACGCACACATGCGGCCGCACACACTCCAGCCTTTTACCTTGCACGCACACACACACAAACACTCAGACCTTTTCCATTGTCTCCTCACTCACACATCATGCTCAGACAAAGGCCATTTTAGTCTCATCTCTTTCGGGAGAGCCAGCAACATTACTTTTTCATTCATCGTGTTTGTGTGTTTTGTGTGCTGACATGCAGGGGAGTGGAGAGGTAAGATTGGGGCCAAAGTTAACTGCGGGGCCAAGAACTGACACGCACACTCACACACAATGCAGAGTAGGAGTCCAAATTCCACGTCAACCTCCTCCTTTGTTCTCCTGCGAGCTGACGCTTGCCAAAAGACTCCAACGTGCTTTCAAATAGCCGCACCGCCAGCACATCCCTTCAGTGCTATCGCGAACAAAGCCCCATGATGACACCTGATTATCTATGTTTGTTATTATCAGCCCAGCATTTAATTGCATTTCCAAATACCTGCAGGGAACAGGGCTCTTGCTTTCTGCTGCTGCTGCTGCATTGTAATTCTTCGTTATTCTGTATTTGGCATGACTCCCCAGAAGGCTCCTCCTGACATTTAACGTGGGAGCGTTGGCTTGGCGGGGGAGTGTGTGTTGGGTAAAACCGGACAAAGATGTAAAGGGAGAGCTGAACGAGCGAAAGGGGAGGGACAGGAGGCTAATGGCTGCTGTGGAACACACATATTCATGAAGACCAATGCCAAATGTCAGTTGTGAGCGAAGAAGTGAATGTCACCGGGGGGGGGGGGGGGGGGTCGGCGATGGACAGCTGCTGGGTAATTTATTGGTCATTAGCGAGACGCCAGTGACCTCAGGGGCGCACCAGTGACCTCAGTTAACTGCAACCTGGTCTGTTAGCACCCGGGCCAAAGGTTAACGATAAAAGAAACAACAAACCATTCTTTAAAGGTAGCATGTGCGAAAAAGGACAATGATTGGAAAAATGCCACCGTCACATTTTCAAGGTGCATGAGTAAAAATGTCAAGGAAAATGGCAACACAACATGCAGGAAGCATGTTTGAAAAGCTGCTGTTAGCACTTGCATGCATAATGCTTGGCTGCCAGCTTCACCTGAGCCTAAAAGCAGCAGGACGAACGCTGAAGTCTCAGAGCTCTAGTGACGGGAACATTTCCTTTCAGTTACCAAGGTGAAACGCATTGTCCACAAATATGCTCTTTCGAACCCGTCATAAAATACTTTGGTTTGATTGCCATGTATTCAACTTAGCGGAGTCCGAGCAGGCACAGAGAAGCTTCTAATCCAACCTTCTGAGTTCGAGGTTCAAAAGCTTCTGACTTCTTTAATCCAGGAATCATTGCAAAAAGCTGGTGTTTTGTAACTGTTAGAGGAACACTGAGCAGACGCGCAGCATGTTCCATTGAACCAGCTGTGGCTGCTGTGCTCAGAAAGACGAGGGTGCTGTTTACTGTGCTCTCTAAAAACAACAGTAATCATCGTCTTCTAATAGGTATAATAGAGATTGCTTTCAGAGTCGTTACCGTCATTATGGGCCACCACACATAGTACTACCGTGTACCGTGAGGCCTTTGCACAATCTTGGAGTAGATTATGGAGTGGATGAAAACGGTGCCAAAACACTCCTCTCACGAAGCTGGCGAGGAACGCCACGGACCCCCGCTTCTGTCTCAGAATGGCCAAAGTACGAGAGTGAGGCCAACACTGGCAGACCAACATACAACCTGTAAATGGACTCTAACTATATACTGCACTCTCTAAGCTTTTTATGATGCAAGTCATGTATGTCCACTCACACACCAATGAAAGCAAATGGAATGTTTTGCTCAAGGACACTTTGGCAGTGAAAGGTTGAGATGTTGGTTTGGAGAGTTTGAAAAGCATCCTTCCAACCTTTCTCATAAATTCATATTATAAAACATTGACTGAAATTCAAATGTAAATAGTTTGTCTTATTGGCAAATTGTGCAGCGGAGCCAGACTAAAGGTTACAAACACAGGAGGTTGCTGCTGAATGTAACTCATACCTGTCCTCTAAACAACACCCGACAGAGCTCGTTAATAAACCTTTGTGGGCTTTTTCTACGTGACAGTTATTTCGAACAAGCCGGGTGAAAAGATATCAGTTGCCAGCCCAGCGTGGAGCCTCACTCCGACATCACTCTCGCGGTGAACACTAAACAACGCTCTCATTTACATGCCGGCTGCGTTTCATCACCCTTCCGTTTCCCTCGTCCGCTTCTCTCCATCTCTGAAATGCCACCAAATGGTCGCCTCTGCAGCGAAGCCAGCGTCCCACACTGCCTCCATGTTGTTGCCCCCTCTCGGCAGAGCGACGCAGATGAAGGGCCCCCTACTTCGCTCCCTCCTCCTTACGTTTGCCACTGTTATTTGCTGGTGTGATATCAGGACCGCCCGGGTGCTTGCTGGGCTGCAGAGGCCTCCTCTTACAGTTGCATTTTCTTTTTTTTTACATAAAATCAGCACTAGTTTGGAGGTATTGTGGTGCAAGCATGTATATTTAATTCGACTAACTGAACATGTGACAAGAAATGCATATATATTCCCTTATTTTTCCAAATCCATCCACCACCCTCTCCACTTCGATGCCACGACACTGCAGCAGTACAAGGAAAAAGCTTCCCAGCGTCCCCCCTGCATACTAAAGACGGATCCACTCCAGCCCGTCCTTCCTTGATTTCTTGCACTCGCTCCTCTTTTTCCTTTTTTTTTCCTCCCCCCACCAACGTGTTACTAATCAGGTGCGCACGGAGCCAGACAGTTTGTTTGCAATCGGATAAGAAGGGTGGACCAGGGGGAGGGCGGGAGAGACGTTCTGGAAATATCTGCAAATTGGATTTAGCTGCAGAAAATAGCAGGTATCTGATAGCACGCGGACTTGATCCTATTAATGCTGGTGGAGAAACGAAGCATCTCGAGTGCAGCGTGTGAATGGGTCCGAGCACCATGCCATCTTTTATTCTAAAAAAGAGGTGCAACATCGTCAACATGTGAAGAAGATAAAGTGTCATCGTCACTCCAGCCACACCGATCGATCTTTCATGCCCCCCCTCCTCCTTTTTCCCGGTCTTTGAAAAGACGCCAAAATGCTCAACAAAGCAGTCGCCGCTCGTTGCGCTTGATATGGAAATTTGGGGAGATAGCTGCTAATAAACAATGAAGTACGACTCCCGCTGCCGCCTGCCAAATATCACCCCCCCACACACCTTTTGTTTTTTTTCACCTTGCTCCATCTGCACACCGTTTCGCCCAATCAGTGAGAAATAAAGAGGCGATCAAGGGCGGCAAACACACACATACGCACCCACACACATGTCCCCTCCACACCAGCCTTTCTTCCTATATGTCCCCTTTTTTTTTTCCTTTTCAGATATCTTCCTTGAGCTGACCTACATAGTGAAAAGCGGGAGATTGGGGGGGAAAAACATGACTTCAGCAGAAACGAGATGCTTTTCTACGGTTGTGCCGACTGGCCTTTTGTCACGCCGTTCGATAGCCACTTTCATATTCTCTCTCCTTTCCAGATGGCCATATTTATAGCAGAGCCTCACACTCCCAGCCCCCTCCTCCCCATCCCCAAGCTAAATAACGGCAAACTCAATATGTTTGCCTTGTGAATTCATGGTTTTATGATTCGTGTGCACAAAGTATAGGATCCTTTTCAATGTTTTGAAGAGAGTGCGAAAAAAGCAACATTTTCAAATCTTTTTTTTTTTTTTTGTTGTTGTCGTTTTGTTGTTGCCGTGATTGCGCGCAGAAGGCTTCAATCTTATCTGACCTGCTCGGCGCGGGTCCATCAGTTTTGCATCACCACACACACAGACGTGCGCGGTGCAGGCTGCAATTTTCAACAGGATGCGACGTGTGAAGGAACACTGGGAGACAAAAGGTCTGCGCTCTGCTTGTATGCCGTCGTGCCGCCGCGAAACTGGGTCATCACATCCTTAGTACTAAAAATATGGACGGACAGTGTTAGGAGGGGAGAGACGCTAAAGAGCGGGTTCCTTTTGATTTGGTTCAGTGGTTCTCAAACTGGAGTATGGGACACAATTGGGGGCCCTCACAGAGCACAAAGAGGCACACGAAGCTGAAGCTCGCTTGTGAAAGAACTTACTTCTTTAATTTTGAAGGTTCCCTCTTTGCAAGCTTGTCAGAGTGGGTGTAGCATCTTAGCAAACCAGAGATTGGACTGGGAGTGTGTCATCTTTTTAGTCACATTGGCACAGTGCAACTTTCCTTCTATGGTCCGATTGCTTCTGCAGCATGATGGTGATGCTGGTGTCAAATTTCAGTGACTTTGCAGCAGGGTCGGAGGCTGGCTGGAGAGGGAAATTCTCACTGTTGCTTGTTGTTTTCCTTTGTGACTGAGGCTGAAGGAGCTTTGCTTGTTTCAGACTTGGAAAGCTCCATAACATACTTCCTATACTTTCTATCTTTTAAACTAAATCACGTGAAACTACTCTGGAAAGCGCTTTTTTTCTTGGCTTCTCTTGGCATGCCACACCTTTGGGCCCTCATTCTGTATTCATCTCTTTTCTGTCCTCGTTGATCTTTGGGCCTGGTTCCCTCTTTCACCCCCAGATGAGCGACTTTGCGCAAAGGACGGCATTCATTACATCCTCTAAAGAAAAAGCCTGAACTAAGTATGATAAATGAGTGATGAGAATATCTTTATGTGTATGTGTGATTAATGTACAACCTCGATGTGCGTTTGAACTAACTGGCTCTTTCTTCCCCTCTCACCCTCACGCTTCCTTCTGCTGCTGCTGCCCTCCGCCCTCCTGATGCCTCGAAAAACTCGCAACCCAACAGGTAAGTGACAGAAAATCCCACCATGAACACTTAAATGTCAAACTGAGTTATTCGGTTCATTTTCTCTTCCTAGAGAATGCAGGCTCTGCTGCTCAGGCAGCAGGTAGGGAATAGGTGCAGACTGGGCTTTAGAAAGATTCCTCTGTGCTGAGGAATTGCCTCCGCCTCATGTCTTTTAATGGAATTGCAGGAGTTTTTTTCTGAATTTATTCTGCCTTTCGGTACATGTAAGGTCGCTCCGATGCACTGGGAAAACAGAGCCCAGGCGAAGATGGAGCGATTCAAATTCAGACCTTGTACGCACATCCCCCAAAGCCATTTAGTTGTCCCTGACTGTTCGCAAGAGGTCAATGAGACGCTATGGAATCAAATAGGGGGGAAAGTCATGCACAGCGAATGCAACACAATTGATTTACTTTTATTTTGAAGACCAGTTTAAGCTTTAAATGACTTAAATATTAGAGCATTTACCACACTTTACATCGCGAGTCAAATTCACGCATTTTCAAGTGGTTACCAATGGTGATGGCAGCCTTGCAAGGCGCTCATATCATTGGGAGACATTTAGGGGACAGAGTCTTTCTTCATACCCTGTTTCACATGCCAGAGTGTCCTTGAGCAAGCAACTGCACCAATAATCTTCGATGTGTCCATCTTTCATGGAAGTTTCTTTGTGACTGAGTGAATGTGAGAGAGTGGGCGAGTGTGGAACACCATTGAACGAAGCGATATGTAAGTGTTCTGAGGATAAGATGAATTGGGGGAGTCGGTGCAGCATCCTTGGGGTTGGGGGACAACCAACTGATCCCACGCTGATGTTTATGCAGAGAATCACTGTTTAGTCATTGTTACCGAGCAGAACTCACTCAGAAAGTACAAGAATAACTGATGCGGAGTTGGAGGAGATAGAGTAGTGGTGTTGTAGTGCTGTTGGGCGTTTTTGTGCAGAGTTTGCACATGATGTACTGTGGATCCAGCAGTTTCCTCCTAAAAACATGGCTAAGAGGTTGTTCTGTGGCTCTGCATTGCCCTCTGATGGACTGGTGACATGTCCTGGCTGCACACTGTCGTTGTACAATCTTGCAATCTTCTCTGAATTGTCAGCTGCCGCCTGCTTTAATCACATATTTAGCTGAAGCTGAGGGTGGAAGCTTTGACTGCTCATTCTCTCAGAGCCCGCTTCCGAGGCTCTGAGTTTCGGCACCGCATTAAACTTTCACAGACTGCTCGATGGCGATACGTCTTCCTTTGCTTCTGCCACTTTTTAACTTCTTTTTGACATGTTTTTTTAAACTAGCGGTGCCGTATTAACACTGGAAAAAAAAAAAAAAAAAAGGCCCCATCGTCTTGTGTTTTCCAGGCATATTAACTCCATTATGTGTAATCGCGGATCTCCCGGTGCGCCAATGCACTGACGCCGCTGCTTATAGGCCGGCTCCTTTGCTTTGCTTTGGATTTCCTTTAAATAAACACTATCGGGCTGCTCATTAATTGAGCTACGAGATAGATCTCAGGCAGCAAGAGATAATACATTTTGCACTCATTCTTCCTGCATTTTTCATGCATTTGTTATGTCTTCCGCCCACTGGCACAAAGGCAAAACGCTCATCTTTCTTTGTGGGTTTATACACCCCTCCGTCTTTCCATTACCCCCCCCCCCTCTTCATTCTGCTTCACCTTTTGTCTTTCTCATCATAATGGAACCCGCTTTATTTCTCTCCTCCATCCCCCACTCTCTCCCTGCGCCACATCGGCTGCCTATTAGCGCGCTGTTATTCAACCCGCACCCCGAAAGAGGCGAGCGGGGTGGCGTGGATGTCGCCAGAGCTCATGTGCCCCAATTTAATTTTCTCATTTGATCTTGTCAAACGACTGTATTTGGAATACATGAGGCTCTTTAAATTCATGAGGTCAGAGCGAGTGCTCCCAGTAATTGGACTCATTTACGCACTTTCTTGAGGATGCCCACCTCTCGAGCTCGCCGGCGACACGGATGCGAGACCGGAACGAGTGGGTGAGGATGCACACTTCACCATGAGAAAAATCTCAAGTGGCAAGACGGAATTTCACTCGAGACCTAGTTATTTGTGGGCACTGGTGTCAGTTGGAGGAATATTTGTGCCATTTCTGTCACACTTCTTTCCCCAAAAGTTCCTGAAACTCAGATTCCTCCCCAAAAAAGAAACAGCAGCTCCACATGAGGAGCATTTGCGCCAGCAGAGGGGGAGAATTTCCCATCAGAAAGGAGGACACCTCCTGCAGCCTGCTGCAGGAAGGTACAGAGTGGAGAGAGGACAGACTCCAGGACAGAGAGACAAAAAACCCCTAAAGCGCTAAGTCAAATTTAACACAGGTTTTCTGCCACAATAGCACCAGAGTGGAGCCACATGATAAGAAAAGTCGAAAGCCAATCCAGTTTTGTAACAGCTCAGTCGCAGCTTTAAACCTGAGAGAGGGCGCAATCAAGTTATGTACTCTTGATTACTCCTCTGCATTTGGCCAGAAGGTTTTCGCACGATCGGAGAGAAAAGGCTGAGCACTGCCATTACCGTTGTGATTTATAGACAGAGCTCGGTGTTATTTTCCCTCTTGAAACCTCTCCTCTTAGAGTGTTTAATCCAAGGTGCTGCTACACCGTGCTTTCAAAATAATGGCACATACGAAGGCTGAAATGGGCCAAATCCCTTGAAAACGAACTCCTTTTGAGAAAAAGGTTGAGTAGCAACAACTGTTAAATTTGGCAAAGTTGTCATCGGGAACAACCAGCTTCCATGGAAACCCCAAATCCAAGGGCGATGAAGTTTTGGGGAGATACTGAAAAGTTAGAGAGCTGGGATTTTTCTCATCAAATTTAGAGGAATTTTTTGTAGCCATACACAACTAAAGGGACGTATTGGCTGACAAATTTTGCGGTCAAGTTTGGCATCAATCTATTTTCCTCCTCTGGGAGTATCTTTCTTTGGGAAAACAACAACCGAGATCACGGTCATCGCAGCTGACAATGAAATCCAAGCGGTGAGTCGTGATCCTCTGCTGGATTAGATTTGTCAGCATGACTGACAGTCCAAAGGAACCTTCAGGAGAACACCTGCTTTGGTGAGCCATGAAACGAGCTCAGTCAGTTCATAATAAACACAGTGATGTGTTGCCGTCTTCCCGTCATCCTCACGCACCCGTCTCCCTACGGAGCTAACGTCCTTCGAGGTTTTCCGAAAGGCAAACCTGGTCGGTCTTCGTCGTCTCCCTCCGTTTGTAGCCTCGTCTGGTGTGGAAAGTCTTTATTTTTTCGAATTAATTGCGGCTGACCTCAACGTGGGGCTGCTTTATTACGTGTCTTCTTCAGACTTCTGCGCGTGACCTCATATGGCTAACCTGTGTTTGATGCTCGTTGAAAGCGAACATGCCTGCAAACAGCTCTCCTCTCGTAAAAAGAAATAAATAAGTGCGGGTGCACCAAGGTTAGTGGAATTCATCGGATCGGCACCTCCGTCGAGTGACTCAAAGCGAAGACGGTTACAAGTAATGAGTCCGTCATCTTTTTGATCAGCAGTGTTTGAGCGCAGAATTTGCTCCTCAGAGACATATTGTTTTCCTTGTTGTTGCATTTCATTCGAATATAAATCGGGATAAATATGCACAAAGGGACTGAAGGAGTCGAGGGGGAGTCGCAGAAGGTGGACGAGACGAGGTGTGAAGAGGGGTCTTGCCTGCACGGCGAGTGGAGCTGGTTTAAATGACCCTCCTATCTCCCCCACATTAAAGACATTGCCCCCCTGCAATCTGCACTAAGCCTGAAGCGTTACCCTCTGCAATCCCCTTTCCTCAGAATAGCTCTAAATTAGCAGTTGGCTTTTTTTTGCTCGATGTTTCCGAATGGCCGGAGGTGCGGCGAGGAGATTTTTATTTTTCTTTTATTAGAATTGAAGCTTTAACACAGCCTGCAGAGGGAAGGGTGGTGGGGGGAGTGTTTTTAATTAACTTACCTTTAGGGCAGACCCTCTCCTGAAACCTTTGATTAATTATATAGGACAGTTTCAGATGACGGGAGCAGAGGGTGAACCCCGAGGACATTTGCTTTTTCTTTAAGGACTTCATTATCTCTTTACCTTCCGTCTATTAAATGTGACCCCTGATGAAAAATTTGGGGTCTCTTGTAATAAGATTTTATCTGAGGCAAGAAGGAAGGAGTTGACACACGTTGCTGATGATGATTCAAAAATAAATCGGCAGATTTTGACTATATTTTTCTCTGATTTATCCATCAGTTGATCGTTTATGTTTTCACGTTGTTGCCTGATGTGAATGTGCCCTTCATTTTTTGGTGTCACCTTGTATCCAATTGGGTCATTATGGGAGTCGCACTGTGTAATCCGCCTCTATAAAATGAAGCGAGCTCACCGCCACGACTATGAGGCTGATGCAGACGGATAAACGTCTCCCGTGTCATGCGTCTCGGCGCAACGCTACATTAAGCCTCCCATCTGCTGATTACAATTACAGGTATTTAATTTGGCGGCGTGTCATTAGCGCTTTGTTATGCCGTCTCCTCCAATGACAATGACCTGCTTTAGTGGAGATTAGATGAGAGACCTGATTGGCAGGGTGACATAGCGGGAAAGGTAATTGGGTTGCGAGCGCAGAAAACCTCAAGAAAGGGATAAAGTGGGAAAAGAGAGGGACGCAACAATAAAAGTGAGAACTTTGGAGAAAAAAGCTCCAGGAGACAGACTACCAAGAACAAATAAGTCATCCTATCAGTTTAAAGTAGAAAGTTTCCTCTGGAGACGCCACACTTTTCTTTTAATTGCCCACTGATATTCCAACAAAAATCAGAAAGATTCTCCGTGAGGGAGTAATAAAAATGCTAAACTGCGCCCAAACTGCAATAAATGAGTCAACGATTCAAAGACACGCCGTCCCGTCGCGTGGCTCGCTCGTCCCATTGGTGCACTTCAAAGTATGAGGAGCATCGCAGTTCTTTAATAATGCAGTCCGCCTCAATAATCAACTTTAGGCCACTTTAAACAGGTCGCCCTGTGCCACACGCGCCTTTAAAATTTTAATTCGGCCGCCCACAAAATCGGAGCGATCAGCACTATACGGGAGCCTCAGGTGCACGCTCACTCTCTGACCTCTGCCGGCACCTTCAGCGCTCTCAAACTGTCTCCGAATGTTTGGCTCGCATTTGAATTTCAATAGCAAAAGCAGGTTCAGATAGAGGGAAAAATTGTTGTTATTGGATGAGGTTTAAAGGAAAGTTTGACATTTGGGGAAAAAAAAAAACAAAACACATGCTCACCGGCTTTGTTTCTGGGAGTTGAATGAGAATATCAATATCACTCTCACGCCTGGTATAACTGCGAAAGGTAGACCGAGCAGACATCTAGCTTAGCTTGGCATGAGGACAACTGGGAAAAAAAGCATGTGGACAGCCTCTTAGCCAAGCAGTTTGGAAACATCTGTTTAGTGAGGTAATCCGCCTGCTGGCGCCGATTTCCCGGCTAAAACTGAGACGCAAGAAAGAAAAACAGAGAAGGATGTTATCGTCTCAGCACCTGGCATAAAAGAGCCAGTGGGCTGTCTCCTAAAATATCAACAAATTCCCTCCAACATGTTTCCAACATCCAGGAGAGACGAGGTTTGACAACATCAGCAGCATTTGTTTGACATTTTAACTGTACGCCCAATTATCCATGGAGAGAAAATGTATTCTGGGCGAAATCAATCAAATAGACAGCAAACTTTAAAAGGAAAAAGCTGAAAAAACATCAGCGGAGTCAACAGGAAAGTAGCTGGCGAAGCGATCTATCTGGCAGAAAGCCTCGTAATGCAAATGAAACTATAGGAGGAACACATATCAGTCTGCTCCGCCCATTGAGTCTCCTTTAAAGCACTAAACCAGCTTTTTTGCCAGCTTGTCGAGCACCTTTTTCATTTTTTTGCACCCTGTAATGTCCAGTTTTCATCTCTCTCATCGCACCTTCTTTGTCAATTCCTCTCCATCTGCATGATGGTTTTTCATGCGGTCTGACAAACTTCCCCACACTGACTGTGGATGCAGGTGAAACGCAGGTTTCGGGGCCTTGTGGGAGCCGTCTGAGTCACTCTAACCTCCACTTGAACACCCACATCAGTGAGAATATGGGATCTCCAAATCTACAAAGAAGCCACCCGCCATGTACTTTACTGGCTCCGTAGGAGAGAATATTCCAACGAACTGACTAAAATTTGTAGATGTCTGTTTGGGTTGATGCGTCAGGAGGAGTTCAGTCCATCACTGACGGACGACGAGTGCAAATAAATACAATGAAGTGAGGAGGCTGTAGAGAGGCTGACCCGGGTCAGCCCGGCTCATTCGAACCTGCCGTCACCACGCCTAATGGACCGTCGTCCATCCACTGCCCGTAGGGAAGGTTCACAGCCAGCTCCCGTCACCTGGGCTCCGAACATCTGCTGCGCAACTCGCTGCCAAACCTGCACGCAAACACGTAGAACAAGCGATCCAACAACACGATCCGACAGCTGCGATTCACAATCCCCGTATACGATGCTCCAAACCATGGCGGTCTGTCAGATGTCGGGGCGTTGAAATAACCGGCGCAACTCAGACGTTGGGTCCGTGTCTCAGGTGTGCCGTCTGGCCTCCCTCCCACATGTACCCCCCGTCTCTATTTGCCAAACAAGGGAACAAACACGGTTACCGTGGGGGAGACACAAGGACCCATTTGACGCCGTTGATTTCTCGTCTTCACAGCGAACTGTTTGTCTCTTGTTAGAGCAAGCGCCTTCTTTTTTTTTAATCAGATGCTAGCGGGAGACAGAAGAATGAAGGCGGCCGACTTGGAAAGGAGTTGGTTGGGGGGTGTGTGAAGAGGGGAACGGAAAAGCAGCGAACAATTGGCATGAAATGAACTGTCGTCAAAGCCGGCGCTTCGCCGAGCATAAAACAGTCAGAGGGGGGATGATTTATTGTCGCGGAGAGAACAAGGGCTCTGCTCTGTATGCATATTGTATGTGTTCTGATGGAGTTGTGGCCCCTATCAAAGAGTATTTCTAAAACATGAAATCATAATAATAGCCGATGTGGGCGGAAAGAAGCAATTGAAGACTCCAAATTGAAACTTCAGACTCCCCCTTGTGTTCTCTCTCTTCATCTCTTTCTATACCATTCGCCCGTTGAAATCTCTTTCCCGAGCGTACGCTGCAGTCATTTTTGTCACCGTCGCATCGTGTGTACAGCTCTGAATCCAGTTAGCCCCCCCCCCAATCTCTGATGGTCAGTGTTAGCCCCCCACCGCTCCAATCCACGACGCCGGTCTCCACTCTGGAACCGAGACAAGCTCGCTGCTGCCAATTCCCAGATACAAGAGGAAGGAGAGAGGAGCAGGAGGGGCACCGGTGTGGGGGGGGTGGGGGTGGACACAGGGGTCTTTGTAGTCATATTGACTCGCACCGTGTTCACCAAACGGGATGAGCCGGGCAGGTCTGTGCCTGGCCTCAACAGTATGCATGACACGCTCATTTGTCATGCATTGGCCTGAACACCCACTCCTGCCAAAAAGCACCATCCTGGCTCCCGGCCTGCCCCCCCCCCTCCTTATTCTCTCAGCACTGAGGCTTTTTTTTGGGGGGGGGGGGGGTGGCAGCACAAAATGGCTGCCGTCATGACTGCACTGTTCTTTTTAGCAAATGAAGAAGAGGCTGTTTTGTTTTGTTTCACAAACGTAAGATAACGCAAATGGAGAATGGCAGAGGAGGTTTTTTTCCGTTCAAATTACAGAGATAGTGAATTTTAGGTTGTCAGGAGTTTTCTTAATGACAGTTAGTGGAGCAGAGAGAGTGTGTGTGTGAGAGGGAGAGAGAAACATCACTCTTGTGCTGAGCATACTTAAGTTGGCTCGAAGAGACATTTGCAGTGAGGAGCTGGAATCAAACTACAGGACGTTTCTTTTTTCCAATCACTCACGCGTCTTTTTATGTTGCATTTTCTGCTTTTCAATAGTTCCCACGACAAACTCCCTCTTTCCTCACTTTGAGGATATTACTTTTTTTCTTTTACAATCACTCCAGTGTGAAGTTGCTCAAACAAAAGCGAAAGAGTAACAGTCCGTCTTCTCCCCTCCTGCCGGTCCAACGGTTTCCTGACCCACTTCCAGTGATTTAGTTCCTTGGCTGTGATTTATTATTGTGACCTTCAAAATATTTAGTCACGTCTTCGTCACGGCCTCACGCTGTCCGCTGAAAAACGTGGGCCGTAAATTATTTTGGAACTTCTGATGGCGGTTTACTCTCAGACCTTCCGGCAGATCAGAGGCTTCCTCGCATCGGGGGCCGACGCGTCCTCGTTGGCAGGCGTCCCCCTTTCTGCAAAGGTCAGTTGTGTTTTTTGGGGCCTCTCTTCAAACTAGGTTGCTTCCTCTTTTATTGTTTTCTCTCTATTCTTTCTCTCTTTTTTTTTGATTACGACATCGAGGGGATAAAAAAAAAAGCCCACTGTGTTCCTGTTATTAGGGCCAATTTCCATCATTCCGTCCTCCCTCCTGTCACCAGCGCGTCTCCACCAGGGGAAGAAAGGGATTTTAATGGGCGGCGGTTGATTACTGCGACACTAATGACAAGTCAAGTGGCGCTGAGAGTCGGGCTGATTTACAGAGGCAGCAACTGAGCGGGAGGAGATGAAACAGAAAGGGAGGGAGAGTTGTTGACTGACTGATCGATCGCGGCAACAACGTTTATTTTTTTTTTCCTCGCCTGTTTCCTCGTCGTCCTCTTACGATACACATATGAGATCCATAACATCCCTTTAATACATTTCTCTACACAACAGACGACGCTTGCAAATGGAAAGCAGTGACTCAAGCTCTTGGACGTTGCTGTGCTTTTCCTCCCTGTCATTACGGCGCGCTCACTTTGTCACCGTCTCTTTGTGTGGGCTCCAGTCTGCTTCGTGCGCTGCCTTTTTTCTTCCCTGTTGTTTGAAAGCACAAACCGGCCGACTGTCCCCGCATCACAGCTGCCTTCTTCGTACACGGCCGTTCGTTTTTTTTTTTTAACCATATGTGCTCATAAACGCAGCAACGTGGGACAAGTGGACGCATCAGTAAGTTGGAAAACTTGACAAGCAAAAGGCCACAACAAACCTGAATCAGTTTAACAAATCCAAAGCAACAAATTGATAAGAAATGACTAAAAATATGTGTTTTCATCAACTCGAAATATTGCTGCTTCTTTCAACAAAACCCCTCTGCAGCCCTCAGGACAGACTTATTAGCAAGTGCTGCAATATGTGGCTCCTCTTTGCAGAAGTATCTGAATGATATTATCATCTATTCATCTATTTGCCACTCGACAACTGTGAGATTTTAGGCGATACCAAAGACGGAGGGCGGAATGTGTCCAGCTCCAATAAGAACGTTTCATCAGTCAGAGAGCGTCTCAGTAATGAAGCATCCTCTCCAGCTGTTTTCTAGGACTTCTTGTTTGACTTCCTGTGCGCCGAGATGCAATTTTTTTCGCCGGCCGTCTCTGCCGCTGTACCGCCCTGTGGAATAATACATGACAGGAGTCTTGTCAACAGCCGAACGACTTCTGGCTGTGGCAACAAACCTCATGGAAATGAGCGAGCCAGATAGTGAGCCGCGACGCATTTATTATAGATCCCCCTCTCTCCCACTCCCCTCTCTCTCTCTCTCTCTCTCTCTCTCTCTCTCTCTCTCTCTCTCTCTCTCTCTCCCTCTCCCCCCCTCCCCAGCTGCCAAATCTAAAGTAGGTCACAGCAAAACTGTGGGGCCACTGTAAATCACTCCTTCCATGTGAGTCCTGTTTCCTCGGCGCACCCCGCTAGCTCCTACACCCCGACGCTCGCTGCCAGTTTGTATTTCAAACATGGCTTCTCACTGACAAGTCAAGGGTAAGGATCTGAAACCGTATTAAGGGGCGAGAATTTATTGGGAGGCGCTGCAGACGAGATAGGGGGGCCGCGCATCGACGGTGTGTCTCGCAAAACAATTTGATCATGTTAGGGGATTTGGGCTGCCGTTATCAGCCGTCGCAATAACAGCTAATAAGACTAAAATCCATTTTGTCTTCAGTTTGCTGGACAGCCATGATCAGCTCTTCCTCTGGAAGTCCAAGCCCCCCCACCAGCCCCAACCACCCACCCTGTCTTCTGACTCCCCCTGTGGACACTTTGTGCACACACAGCAGGTTTCAGCTTAGTTTCTTTCCTTCTTTTCTTTATTTCTTGCCCCTGGGCGCGTTTTACAGAGATGACTACAGGCTGACCACCCGGGCATGTGTAACACAAGCGGAGGGATTCGAAAGTTTTTAAAGCTCCAAATGCGCCGCAAATCGGAGAGCGACTGGGGGGGGGGGGGGGTGATGCTTTTAATCTCCCCCATTTGCCTGCCAGCCACAACAGCACTCTGCTGGTCGACTGACTGGGCTGCACAGCAGTTGTCCATAACTACTGAGCTCCAAAGAGAAAAGGTTAGGAAGGGTACGACAGAGAGCTGCAAGCATGTTCAAAACAATCGGGTCTGGGTGAGTCTGAGCTGCAAAGTTACTTGAGTTCAGCCCTCCTCAAGAGACTGATCGTCTTCTAAAGTTCAGGTTTTTTCCAGCAAAATATTGGGCTTGCCTCCTCTAGTGAAAATCGTCCAAAACGATGGAGGAATAAGTGAAGGCATCTCTTCCTCTTTTCCCTTCTGAACTACCAGGTGAGCCCTCAGATGTGTTACAGGCCGCGGTGCTTCACCAGCCGGTTCTACGGGCGCCAACGCGATCCCACAAAGACGGGCCGAGTCGCGAAACGATTTGATCGTGGCGGAAGTCTCCGAGGGCTGTCGAGAGAATCGTCCGCACTATTACTGCGCAGTGGCAAGCCGCTGAGGGGCAAATGAGGCAGAGGGGGAGGCTGGCGCGCACACAGCCCTCCACTCACTGTGGCTGCTGATTGCAGCACTCTGCTCATTTGTCTCCTCTCGGTGTCTCTCTGCCGGCGCCTCCCGACTGCAGCCTCTTTGGGCTTTTTTTGCGCTCGCTCCTGCGAGAGAGTTGCATTATTCACCCGGGCCGCGGCGCTCACTCACACCCACTCGCCGTTTTCGGTACAATCAGGAGGATCGTATAATTAAACAGTTTTACTCCAGTCGGTAAGAAACCTGATGTTTAAGCATAAAATCAGATTTCTTGTTAGACAGTATAAAACAATGCGAGTCCCGTACACACACAGACACAACCCAACAATATCCAGCTTCCTTTTTGAGCCCTTGTTTTTCATGTCAGTCTTGGACACAGATTGGCTTGTTAGGATGAGTTTCAGTGCAGCTCCAGAGTTGCAATTTAATGAAGACAGACCTCAATATTCAGGTATTTGACCAGGAGCTACAATAGCGATTCTCTCTGAATAAATGATCATGTGGGCTTTTTTTTTTTTCTGGTGCCGTCTCTTTGCTCTCTCCCTGATGGAATTTCAGGTTATCAGTTATCCATTTTTTCAAGCACTATCACGCCTCGGTATCTTGTCACACCGTGTGCTCCAGAGTTCCTTTTCAAACCAGCGAGCAACCTGAAACTGTAGCCTGAAGCTGAGACATAAGTTGTGTCCACAGGTGGAATTTTTCCAGGTGGCGTCCTGGTCCACAGAGATTTTCTTGTGAACGCTTGTGATTGTGATTCCTAGCCGTTGAATGTCTGGCATGTGGTTTGGATCTGGTTAGGATGAAGCCTTTTGTTTCAGTCGAGTTCTGGTCAGGTCATTGGTTTAGGTCATCTGTGCGATTGATGTTTCTCATTTGGTTCGAGAGGCGCACGTTACACACCCTTAAACAAAGTTGGACCTAACCCGATGAAAACAGGAACGATCTCGATTTCCTTCTGATCCCCGTGTCTCGAGACTCTTTCCTCCCACCTCCACACACTCCACACACACACACACACACACACACACACACACACACACACACACACACACACACACACACACACACACACACACCTTCTCACTGCTTGGCGTCAGTATAACTGAAAGTGAGGCGAGGGACGGGGCGGGCGTTTGAAATGTCACCGAGGGTGCCTCATTAGAAACAGCCAGGCTTTTACCACTTAGCTAGCAGACGGCGGCAGCACGCGGCCTGCAGCCGCGTCAGAGGAGTGGAGGGGAAATGAGGTTAGAGATGGAGGGAGGTGAGGAAAAGGTAGAGAAGATGGAAGCAGCAGCTGAAGGTGGAGGAAGCGGAGCTAATAGGCAGTGGTAAAGGTGCCGGCCAGCAGTCTTTCACCCCACGCTGTCCCGTCTCTTCTTTTCCTCTTCACCAATTGTGTGCCCATCTCTCTCTCTCTCTCTCTCTCTCTCTCTCGCCACCCCTCCACCTCGTTTCCCGTCTCCTTCTGTCCTTGCCTGCTGCTAGCAACAGCTGTGGGAGGAAATGGAGTGCAAAATGTCATCTCATTGCTCAATCTGCACCCACCACTAACATGACTGTGTCATGGCTGCCACCAGCCTTTTTCCTTTCCCTGCACTCCTCCATATGAATCACATCTCTGGCTGATAGTCAGCCGAGACTCCAACTTTTGCTCTTTTCACTTCACACAAACATGCAGGACTTTGTGCTAACACAGTAAACAACAGTTTAATAATCAGGATCTATCATCATCGTTTCTTCTTGAGAAGCATTTCTCTTTCAGAATTATCTTTACACATTAAATCAGCACAAGAAACTATTTTTCCCCCAAAAAAGGCTTAAAAGTTCAGAATTTTTCCAACAGATATTTATGTAACTCATATATTTCCAACTATTAGTTCTTCCACAGTAACCCCTCCTATTCACAGTTAACCTAAACCAGTCAAAAACCCTCTTGCTGTTATTTATGACTCACCAGACTCGATGGAGTCCCCCACTAAGATTGTTCAGTAGACTTATTTTCTGCCGTCTAATTCCTCACAGTCCTGAGCACCTGGAGCCAAGGCTGAAAAAAAATGCACTTTATTTCTTTTACACTCTGTGTTGCAGGCAGACGCAATTTACCACCAACCATCCATTTAATGTTGCCACAGCAGCAGCGGCGGTGGCGCGCGCCGCAAACATGTCCCCAAACGCTCACATCCCCAAATTACTGAAACTGATATTTTGTCACTTACCTCCAGTGGTTTCACCAAGTTTCCGAGACACAACGGAGGGCGAGGAAATTGATTTGATGATGCAAACCGTGCTGAATAACAGCAGTGTGTCTTTGTCGCAGGTAATCCTCAGTTTGCAGCCAAAATTCTTGTTTATGAACAGAAAATCCTCGCAGGACTTTCTATTTTTTTTTTTTTTTTACTGTTTTGCTGCTTTTGGAGGCACTCCTCCAATACGATCCCTTGTTTTTTTTTTAAAGCAGAATCAACTCCAGTGCCAACTGTTTCACCTTGTTGCAAATGCAGGCCGCAAAACTGAATGCAGTCCTGAAGTAGAAAGATTTTATCTTTCTATACAAAGTGTTAAAAGAACTTTACTTGGCTCTGTGTCTTGCCGAAGGACCCAGCTCATGGCTAGAGTGAAGTGGTCAGTAGGACCTTTCTGACTCCAGGGCGACCTACTTGCCCCCCTGGGCCACAGCCCCCCAGGGAGCCAAAATTTCAACACCATGATAGAAATTGCAGTCAGTTTGTTCCAACCTTTCCACATGCCGTCATTTGCTCTTGAAATTGGACAAAAGACCTTGAAATGAGCATGAAAAAATGATTACATTTTAGGCAATTATGTGTTATTTCAAGTGTGATAAGATATTTCCTGGCCTGAAATAAGTAGTATCAGTGCAGCTCTTTTTGGCACACGGCACACAGAATCATGTGTCTTTGTCCAATAAAGAAACTGTGTAGTTTAACAGCTCTACCATCACTTACTGCTGCTCAACGCCGACTGTAACCCGAGGCGGCGTTAACCGCTGCTAACTGACAGCAGCCCCTTAGAAAAAACAACTTCTCAAACAATTTCCTATTTACTGTTTTGTTTGCGGAAAAAGTAAAGCAAAGTGCTCCTGGCTCACTTGGTTAATGCAGTGAAAAGAACATTAGATGAAGGCAACCTTGATGGATGTGAAAGCAAAGAAGTAGAAGGAATCTCAAAAAAGGCAAAGAAGAGGCGCAAAAATGAGCCAAAATCTGGAACAAACATGAACATTGTTTAATGTGGGGATGATACGTTCCTGTATCTATGCACAGCTTGCAGCAGTGGTGAAATAAGTGTATATAAGAACAAGTCAAAGCTGTGACGCAGGTCCCCTCAATTCGAACCCAGTACAGACTTCCAGTACATAAAGTGGAAGGCAGAGTGACGGAGTCCTGTGAGCGTAGGGACGCTTTGACGGGCAAAACATCTGTGAAGAATGGAGGCGCGTCGCTCCATAGATGTGTCTGCTGCCGTCGATGCCCAGGAGGATTCAATCTGTCATCCAAAATAGAGGTGAACATTAAAAACAGTCTGTAAAAATAGCTCGCTCCAGATGGGTGCACTGAACTTCTAATGCAGTTCCTTCTTAAATATGTCTTTTTTATTACAGTCTAATTTGTTAAACATTATTCCGTCTCCAAGTGTGTCTTATTGGAACAAACATATTGTGTACTTGCATAGTGTGACAGCTAGGGGGCCGCCGCTGGGCTACACACACAGAGCTGTCAGCATCGTGCACGGCGGGGGGAAGGAAAAAAGCGAGAGCACAAGATGGTGAGGTTTATTCCTATATCCTCGCAGCCTCGTACAAGAAGCTAATACTTCTTGACACCCGTGAAACCCGTTTTTAATCTGCTGAGTGAAAGTGATGGAGAGGGAGAGGAGACGCAGGAGGGAGAAAGGAGCGAGGAGAGAGGAGGAGGAGGAGGAGGAGGAGGAGGAAGTACTGCGCTAGTTTTTTGGGTGTTCGAAATCAGCTCCGGTTCGGGAATGATCCTCTTAGTTTCTTTTCTTTTTCTTTTTTTATTTCATGAGAATTATGTCTGCTCGTGCGAGGGTCCTGCTGAGGGGGCATTCAGCCGCAAAGCCAGAGAAAATACCCTTCCTTTTTTCTTCTGCAGACATCATTAATCGCAAGGTTGGAACACTTATCCCACATGATGAACCAAAAGTCAATGTATCATGCACAGAGATTTTACTTTAAACAGCCAGAGAATTTACAATACTTAATCAAAGCCAAACTTTAGACTTTCTGTCTCTTTACTTTCCGCTCTTCCATAATTATTGGAAGTTTAAAAATGTATCTCTTATAGCAGCGGTTAAAGAGAAGTCTACCACTGGTTTATTCATTAACTGCAGTAAAGTTTGGTTCTTTATTTTAAGGACTCAGGTATATTCGAGTCATGCGTCATTATTCTTTCTTTGTGCTGGTGTTTCTGTGAGCTTTAGAAGGGCCAATTTTATTTTGAAGGCAAGAGAAAGGTTGCACTGCTGGTTAATGGTGATGGTTCGTGCATCCCTGTTGGTTCGAAGTTAGCAAACTTTGTGTGATCAAGGAGAAAGTTTAACACAGGTCGTCCCACTGAGACAGTCTCACTTACAAGAGACCTGATTGGAATACATAACGTTCAATTCCATTTTGGCAACCAACAATACAACACATATAATAGATAAGAGTTAGAGTTCATCTAAAAGTGCTGAGGTGGTTGAAAAGTAAGAGCAGCAACAATCCAGAGATGCTTTCTCCATTTCCCTCAGAAGGAGTTTAGTGGACCACTTAAGACCGAACCGTAACCCGCCGCAGGCTATCTCAGTATGTGCCACTGTAGCGCCGAGGGTAATGAAGCCCAGAGATCGAGGCCACCTCTGATCTGCTTGCGTAGAGGTTGGTGTTGTTTGGGGCACAGTTAACACAAGTTGAAACTGCATTTGATGAATGTTTGCTGTGAAGCAGCCTTATCAGGTAGAGGTACTAGGAACACTATCGGACTGCGATTGGGTGAAGATAAAGACCAGTAAATGATGGCTAAGATTAAAGTTTCTTCCTCATGAGTGATGGTAACGGTTGTGGCAACTCGCTTCACTGTTTTGCTCTCATTTTCATCACTTTTTAACCTCAACTCAAATCAGTTGCTTTACCGGCCGACAATTTTCTGTGATGAAAAGAGTCGCCGTGTATTTTGGGTTTAAAGTCGAGTCACTTTGTCAGGTTGGCTTCAAAAGTGAGACGAAATAATAAGAGAATTGTCAGAAGTTCGCAGGTCGATGTTGTTTCTTTATGCGATTTAGTCGTTGCTCAGAAAGACCCCACTCGGCACATCTTGAAGGCTCAGGAAGATTGCTGTGATCACTGTAATCAGCCACTCTTATCCCTGCTTTTTGGCAGGGGAACTTGGCTAATTACAGAGGGAATGTTTGTTGTTTGTTTACTTGCAAGAACTGGCAAAAACTATATATTTCCTTGCCATTTTGAGACCGACCCCCCTCCCCCCCTTCCTTCAGCCTGGCTGCCGTCTCCGATGTGTCGACTCCAATCCAGGCTGAACCGCGCTCGCTACTCGTCTAATTTCTCTGATTAGTCCCGGCGCACACGCCGAACGTTACAAGCTTGGAGAATAAGTTGTGGGTGCTGAGTTATTGTGGCGGCGAGGATGCCGTCGGAGAGTGTGGACGCCGCAATGGATGCCTGGCTGCATCAAATCACATTTTCGGTTGGGTTTCGGGTGCAGGAGGGGTTGCAAACTGGGCCTTCATCTGTTAATAAGACGAGATGAAG
Organism: Malacoctenus gilli; assembly: GCA_032164315.1. Taxonomy (NCBI): domain Eukaryota; kingdom Metazoa; phylum Chordata; class Actinopteri; order Blenniiformes; family Labrisomidae; genus Malacoctenus; species Malacoctenus gilli. Next base: position 1,565,739 of record JASSRZ010000060.1, read on the forward strand.
GAAGATGTGTGCATTTTTTTTTTTTTGCCCCCACCCCTCCAGCATTTCTTTCAGCCGTCGTGGCTGAATTCCTTCCTTAGAACCTGTCTCCTTTCACTGCGAGCGAGAGAGAACGTGAACAGTCCTGTTGTGACTCGAAGGCACTTGAACGAGCGTCCAATGAGAGCGGATGTTTTGGCGCAGAAGAGGCAGAGTTTGGTCTTTACCCGTGCTTGAATAATTCATCTTGTTTTATGCAATTACGCCGTCGTGACATTTAGGAATTGGAAATGGCTTCGGTGCAGCCACGGCCCGTCTCACCAGCGGTGCCACGTATTGTCCAAACACTCTCAACAGGCGCAGAAAGCGCCCAAAGCCAAACACTTGCTCGTGTTCGCCCCCCCCCCCCAGACTGTTGTTTCTGTTTATGAAAATGCAATGTCTTTGTATTAATTTGCACTGTTTAGGTTTGAGCGCCCCTCCGGGCTGCGAGCAGAGGAAATCACATGTGAACGGTGTGGTTTGAAGGTTAGAGCGCCCCGAGCGCGCTCGGAAAAGTCAACAAAAACCACCAGGGTGAAACAGCTACATGAGCGTGGATGAAAGGGGCAACGCACCGGTTACAAACCTCCAGACGTCTTTCATCGATGTGCAGAGATCGCTTTGGTTTTATTAAACAAGGATGGCCTGACGCCCAGGCAATTTATCACCAAATGACGTCACTTAAAACTTGCCTGAGCTTTCTGCTGCAGCACATTGGGGATTCATGTTTGAATACAAAAGGGACTTATCTAAATTAGATTCCGGACTCCGCTTTTACTTTCATTAAGTGTGTTAAGACACGAAATGTCTCAGCAAGATGATTGAAAGAAGTTCATAAGAAAACAAGCAGAAAAAAGGCACTAGGACGACCAAATGTTGTCTCTCTTTTAGTTGACACAAAATACAGCAGCTCCTGATTAAAACTCAAGTACTGGCCTGAATGTTTCTCTTCCATTTCTAGCAAATTTCACACTTAGCCTGTGTGTGTGGGGGGGCAAGCTTTTAGGTTTTCAGCACGGCGTGGACACTTCAGGGCTGCCGACACCTCAGTGGGCTCTCTGTAAGTGCAGGTTTAGCCGAGGTCTCGCGCTGCCGCCGGTGCCGCTGCCCGGACTCACTCCCGGGATGTTTGTGTTGACATGGATGAACGATCCACTACACAAAAACCTCCTGCAACATACACATCCACTGGGCGTGTGAACAAGCCTGCAGACCCCCCAATATCAACAGTGAGACGAATGACTCAGGCGGCTGTCGGTTTGTGCGAGTTCATGATAGAAAAGCATAACACACTATAAATCTACCTGTAAGAATGAAACATGCAGGTTAATTGGTGGCTCTCAATGGTGGTTTGTCTCTGAGGATATGGGGGGGAGTTTCACATCAGCCCGTTCTTGGGGGAATGAATGGCCCACCTCTGCTTTACGTTGTGGGCATGTGTAACCGTTGGTGTGAGTGTGATTGTGTGTGTCCACGTGTCGCGGCGCTGTGATGGAAAAGCAATCTGTCTGGGGTGTAGCCTGCCCTTCAACCCAATGTCAACGGAGATAGTCTCCTGTTGCCTGCTATCCTCGGTTGGATTAACGATGGATGATGGAACTCAAGATAAATATAGTTTGAGATATCTGGGTGAAATTCTGAAACCCCCTGTGAGACCACTTGCAACATAAAGCCTTCAAAAAAAAAACAACGCCTTCGCTTTGCTGGAACAAAAAGAGGAGAGGAAGAAAAAAAAGCCCTGTTTAGTCCTATTAAATTCCCCTCTGGAAACATGCAGACACAACTCTATTTGGACAGCCGTCAGCATGTTTATGCACAGCACAAATTAAACCGTGATAGGATGCATGTCAGTGACTCCAGCGGAACATTATTAAATCCAACAGATTGCTTGGGAGTCCAGTTGGCTCCTCAGATCACAATGACGCACCAGCGAAGACGAGCGCGCGTCGTCCGCCCGCCGCCCCGGTGTTTGTTTTCCATCCGGTTACAGTCTGTGTGTGTTAGTTTGTTTGCATACACCAGCGTCTGTGAATCCCCCCCCCCCCACCAAAACCCCCCTCCGCCTTGTTAAGGGCCTGATTCGCTGCTCGTGCCTTGGCTGTCACGAAGCCTCTCGGCAGCAGCCAACAAATGGATTGTTACGTAAGGCTGTAGCCTGCTCTGTGTGACTGCCAACCTGCTGAGTTTGGTTTAAGTTTTGTGTTCAAAAAGGGAGGGGTTTTTTGAGGGGGGGGCGGGGGTGGAGATGAAGGAAGTTGGACAGTCTCTAAAAATTCTGTAGAAGAGAGAAGGAGTGAGTGTTGGCGAAATGTTGTGGTTCCAGACATGCCGTCACTTCCCGTTGCCTTTTCCTCCATTTATTTGTTGTTGTTTATGTTTGTTTTTTCTGGTCACGTTATTGGTTCAGCTTGATTCGTTTTCCATTGAAGAGCTCTCAGCAAAAGTACAGACACTCATTTATTTAGCCGGCCTCGCTCTCCGCCCCCCACATGTGATATATCAGCTCAGTGACAGGCACTCAGACAGCCATCCCTGTCCAGTAGGAGTACCCCCCCCCCCACTCTCCGTCCCCCTCCCTTCCCTGCTCTTCTCCCCCCCTCGGGAGCACAGACGGAAAGAGAATACAACATTGTGCGTTTGAGCTTCGACTGGACGCCGGAGAATGGCGGAGGCACCGGTGACATTTCAGATGACTACTGAGTCCTCCGAGGGCACTCTGTTGGCGCAGTCTGCCCCTTCGCCTCCCTCCAAAGGGGAGGGGGTCTCACCCATCCTTAGCTTTAAGCATTTAGCGGTTGAGCTCAACAACCGCCGAAAGCAGCATGTGGCACATTTTAAGCCGCCCCCCCTTCGGAGATCAGAGGGGAGCTGGACCACCTTCAGCCTTCAAAAGACACAGGCTTATATTTGTTCTTTCTTTCCCTCTTCGGAGGCTAATCTTTATGGATGCGAGCTCGTGATGGCCGCATGGATAGATAATGGGGGCTTCTATGTGGGCAGAAATGGATCTGCAGCCATGCCTCGCTCGTGTCCCACCCAGCAGCTTTCATGTGTCAACAACACTCAGAGCTTCACAGGCTCCCCAAATCCTGTGTGGACTGACCTGCGCCGGCTCGTCAGAAGTGCACGCCGGAACACACTCAGCGCACATGCACGCGATGTTTAATGCATGCACCTCACACATCGACTACAGACTATGTCATCCTTTCATCTCCTCTCTTCATCCGCCTCCGCCTTTGATGTGGGATACCCTGGAGTCTGAGGAATACAGTCCCGGGGAATGAAACAGAGTGGATCTGTGCTCTCGCTCATAGGATAAGGCTTCCCATTGATCCCCTCCTTTTCTCTCTCTTAGCTCCCCTCTTCCTTGTATGTCTCTCCAGCTTCTCCCACTTCCAAGATGAAGGTCATTATTCCATTAGCCCGTGCACATCACTCTTTCATCCACTCCTACACCTCTAGTGCGGCAGAAACAAGTTACCCAAGCGCACTTGGCTCATTTCATTACAGAGCCATTTAGGATGTTGCTGCAACCCTCCGGTCAAGTGCTTACGCCCCCCCTCCCCCCGTGTCACGTGACGCCCCGAGTCACTAAAGTGGAGGGCCATGTTGGCTCGGACAAACGGATCGTGCCAGGTGTCGACTCTCACTCACTCTATTTCTGACAAGTGGCGCTCCTGAGAGGCCATTATGTCCACGCAACAAGCTGGAGAGGTGAAGTCAGCCGAGGCAAATTTCACTCAGCGGGCTCACACTGTGGAGAAAACTCCACCGCTTTCGCTGGAGTACTGCCGGTTTCCCATTTATTTAAGTGGAAATGGAGAAGAACGGCCCGCGAATCAGGTGGTCATTGTTCTATTAGCGGGAGGAAACAAGTAATCCGAGGATTCAGGAAGTAATGAATACGCTTTGTGGGCTTCTATCTCTTTAAGTTCCGTGAAACTCGTTTTGATCGAGGGGCAACGTACGGCTGAATTTGGTCTCGAGCTGGACTAGGAAGGGATTGAAAAAGGAGCAAAGGAAGACCAAAATATCTGGCTTTATACTTTTCCTGGCGCTTCAAGGTCACTCGCTTTTATTCATCTCTGCTTTTCAGTTGTGGGTCTCACATGTGACTGACGTCTTCTCACCTGACTGAAACAGTATGACTGAAAATTCCCGATCTCTCAGTCTAGTTCAAATCCTCTCCGTTATTTACAAACACACTGACAGGTGCGCGCTGAAGTCCGTCATGTGACCGTCCATCCTTCCTCTTCTTCAGGGCAGCGCTTCAGACACGTAGCAGTGAGCAGTTAGTGTTTGCTTGTGTTGCTGTGAAGGCCACTCCAGCGTAATTAGGATGATGTTAACACTAATTGGGCCCGTGGATATTGGGCATTATCAAGGAGTGCGCACGCTCGTTTGCCCGTCCGACCCCCCCTTCCTTCCTCCATGCTCAGCCACAGCAGCGCACACCTGTATTCCCACGCAGCGAGCGGCAACAAAACACTCTGACCTTTTCAGAGCATCACGCCTTAATGACTCCGTGTGGGGGAATGGGGATTTTATTCAGTGCAGAGGTCCGTTATTGTTTCCTCACGCAGCACATGCCCGAGTTTGACAGCGCCAGCGTGCAAAGTACGCCAGTCTCTCCAGACTCCCCCCCCTTTTTTTTCCACCTCCATCCCTTTTTTTCCTGCAAGCACTTCTCTCTTACGTCTTCCACCTTCTGTTCACTGCTTTATTTTTTTTGGGTCTCAGTCTGGTTATGTCTGGTTTTCATCTGTTTTTACCGTATTTTGCAGACTTACCCTTTGGGGATGAGCTCGGGTGGGGCGGGTGGGGTCAGTCTGGCGACGCGCACCGCGGTGAATAATTGAAGAATGGAGTCCCGGAGGTTGGGGGGGGGGGGAGGGGCAGGCTGCAAGCTGAAATATTCACACATTTCTGTCTGCTGCTGCCAGTGTTTGATTGGCATGTTATTAGGGGAGTTAATGTAAAAAAGATGCTGCTGTTATTGCTGCTCTGAATGTGTTTGTGTGTTGCGATGCGGCGGGGTGTGGGAACACGCCGCTCAGGATGGCAAGGAGTTAGTCTGAAGGTGTCAGAGCGGCCCCACCCTAACGGAGAGGGACGGGACAGAAATGTGAGGCACACAGCCGCTGTGTGTCCAATGTGTGCAGAGAAGAAATCTTACGTTCGTGATGAAACTGGAGTCTGAGGTGCTGTGTGGGGTGCTGAAACATCTCCAAACAACCCGGAGAAGAAGCGCTGATCCGGCACCCGGATCTCGTCTTTCTGATAGCTTTGCTCTCCTCCTCTGCACGTCTTTTGAGCAACATCGATCCAGACATCACAGTTACACAATCGCACTGTAATTTACACCAGTGACTCAGTGGTCTGAGCAAAATGTACTGGTCCGAGGCACCATGTGGAAAATATTATCTTCCCAGTTGCTCACGAGGCAAAGCAGGATGAATTCTGTCGCAGCATTAGCTGCTATGTTATTGCATCCCACCTCAGTGTGGGCGTGGCTATCACGGTGAGATGACCTGAACTTCATTTTAATGTGGCACAACAAAACAATCGAGGGCATGGAGGAATTTTGGCCCGATTGCTGCTGCCAAAACCAAGTCTACCCAGTTAAAAGGGAGAATAAAAGCGTGGTTTTGTTGCTGTTGCCAGGCTGTAAAGGTGGCAGGTCAGCGTCGCTGCTCCAATGTGTTTTCAGTTCACTTTGCACCTCGACCAAGTAGTTCCGCGTACGAATCGACGCGTGCTTTTGAAGTCTGGTTTGGTAAGGAGCGCTGCTGCTTTCGTTGTCTCAACCCTCAGCAGACTATCGAGCAGGCTATCAGACGGAGGAGGGGTATTTCGGGATGATCGATAAGCTCTCTCGATGATAAATATGCGGGGCGGATGTGCCGTCCTGCCTGGCAACCTGTTTGAAGCCTCCTTTCTTCTCATCAGAGTGTAGAACAGCATTAATACATGACCTCCAGTGCTTCCCTTTTCATGTTCTGCTAATACCTCACCCCCCCACCCCGCCACTGCCTCTTTCACTGCTCCCCCCGGTGCCCTTCATTTAAGATATTTGGAGAAAGACAAGGGTAAGCGCCTGCGCTCCAGCTGCACAATGGTATTTGTACAAAAAAAAAGCCCGAAATCAACTCTGTGATAGCAGCAACCCCTCCAGGGACATAACAAGCATTTTGAAACGTTTCAAACAAAACGTTGCAAGCACATCGTTGCTGTCGGAGAAGCAAAATAGGAGAAGCATTTGAATCCTCCCGAAATTGTCGAAAAGGTAAAGCTGTGTATCAAGTCCCCACTGGCAGAATTAGGGAGGGGAGTAATCATCAGACATCTCAGGCTGACAGAAGAGATTTTTAAACAGTTTGGGGGATGATTCATCGACATGCATGCCGCAGACTTTGCTCCAAACCGACGCCGCACTTTTAGGGAAAGAGAGCACTCGACGGTTTCTGGAATAACTTCTTTCTAGCGAGGAAAACCACGTTTTTCAGAAAGACACGAACCTTTCATTATCAGTTTTCAGCCCCTCGTGCTTTTGGTCTTTAGACTGGATGGAAAGAAATGCGATACTCCAAAAACACTTTGATTCATGCAACACCTCCAATGTTTCTTAGGATGCGGCTCGATGACAATCATCTAAAAGTTCCAACATTTGCTCAAATGCAAACAGCAAAGCAAACAAATCCAAAAAGCCAAATAAGAAATGTTATTTGCTTTTAGAGATCTGCATGACTGAGTACTTTTGCCTGATCACACTCGATTAAAACTGTGATTAAATTGCAATTAATTGCAAGGCTTCTGATTGAATTGAGTCCCACAACTAGTTTTATATATACATAGAAACTTGGTGGGAAAGAGCCAGTCTGGCCGGTGTGGAAATGTTGACAAGTTTTCAAACGGGACAGGGCTGCATGTGAGGGTTTTGATGTCAGCGTCTGTGGCAGAGAAAGGCGAGAGGAAAGAGATGGAAAGGCCCTAAAATGTCAGCCAAGTGTGTTCCTTTCGGCAACTTCTCATCAGGATGCATGTGCGACTTCAAAGATCAACAGCTGTCTGGAGAAAAAAAAAACTTCTGGCAAGCGTCTCATCCGAGCCCCTCTCTTCTCCCGCAGCCCGCGTGTCTCTTTGTAAGTGTCTCAGAAATATATGTTGTGTCAGAAAAACAGGTAGCGAGAAAGGTTTCAGTCTCCTCATTTAAAAGGAATCAATTGCTCCGTCTCTCCCCTTAACCGCTTCAAAGAAACCGCCGGCACTGATGCAATAACGTATGAAGGTTGGAGGAACCAGCTCTGTGTTATTGAGTTATTGTTTGAAAGGCTGTCTGGGAGGGTGGAAAAGGAAGTGCGTATAAATTTACATGAATGTTGGGTCCTGGTGCGCCTCAAGGCTTATTGCCTCTCAAAAATAGACTCTATCACCGCCATCGCCTTCTGCCCCCCCCCCCCCCCCCCTTCAGGGGTTAGCCATTTTATCTCCGTCCTGTCGTGCTATTTCCATGCTGTCAGCCCCCATGAGGCTTTGCGACTGGCGTTCGACATCGAAACATTGACCACGGGCCTCCGTGAAAAATTGCGGCGGCCGCTTCCTCCGATATGACCTGTTTATCCTCGCGTTGGCTCGCCAGCCGCCCCCAATCCACTCACCCAAATCAATGACACCCCCCCACACACACACATTTTCTCATAGAGGAAGCGTCCCAAATGATGAACTTGGTCTCGAGTCGGCTCTCGTCCTTTGCTCGGGCGGGAGACTAAGAGTGAGGAGAATGGGAGGACAGGGCGCAAACACCCAAATCAATAGGTTTTTTATTACACCTTTGATCCGCGAGTCCCTGATTATTTCTCCTCTCGATCCTTGGACAAAGAGAAAAACACCGTAATCTCTTTTTGTCCGTTTTCCTACCGAATTACCAGCCCAGGCCACATGAATGGAAATAATAAGGGGCGTCCCGCACCGGTTTTGATTCATCTCTTTGTACTCCGGAGCAGCAGGTAGGATTGATTGGACGGATCAATGGCACCAGAGCTAATTGGACAAAGTAATAAATATTTGGCCTCTTTATTTTATGTGTGAGTGATGGGGGTGAAACACCCGAGTGCAGCAGAGAATTTTCATCATTATTATTATTCTAGTGAAAGCCGGCCAGCGGATTGCTTGATTAGACCGCAGTGGACCGAAGGTCGAGAGGAACTCTTCCCCGGCCACGTGTTTGTTTGTTGACGACTCCCGTGGCAGCACCGGTTTGTTTTAACACTCGCTGTTTTTAATAAACACAAACAGCTGCTGCTTGGGAAAAAAATCGGGTGAGGAGCGATCAGATTGTTTCTCACAAGGAAATACAAAAGTGGGCATCAGTGGCTTCTGCGGTCGAGCTTGTGGTCTTCTCATTTCAAGGCTACTTCCTCGCTTCTTCTTTCATGGTAAATTGATTCATTTTTTCACGTAATTTTATCTTTTAATCTTCATTGATTTTAAAAGGCAATTTACCAATCAAACGGCAAGATTGCTAAATCAGTTCCAGGTTCCACGATGGCGTCACTATGACGTTGCAATGAAGTCTTTGTGATGTTTCTGGAAACTCCAAAGTTTGCATCCGCCAGGCCAAGCAATGCAGTCTCCTCCCATTGCATTATAGTTGCCGTGAGCGTGTTTCTGAGCTGAGCTGGAGACTTAAAAAAATATATATATATCGTCTGATTTTCCTGCCATCCTCCTTTCTGCGTTTCTGGGATTAGTTTGGAACATTTACTCCTTTTGATGCAAACATAAGTCGAATTTAATGGATGAAAGTACTTGCCCCAATATGTGTTTTGACACCCGCAGGAAAAGCTACAAGCTTCCTCCTGTGGGAATATATCATTGTTGCATTTATCCATACTGTTCACCTCCCTAATGTGTATACATAAGCTTCCTGACTCTTAAAGATTTGAAGATACGGGGGTCGAAAGCCAGCCAGACTTTTGTGGTTGGATTGGAGAAATACCATTCCACGCCTTTATTCGCTCCACCTCCTCCGGCCCACCAGTGTGTGTGTGTGTGTGCATTTGGTGGATTTTGCCTGAACCGGAGAAGCAGGTGTTTTCTGGGAGATGCGGTGACACATGGATGCGCCCTGTCAGACTACTCATTAGAGGCTCCGCGCCTCCTTTGTCTCCTCATTTGGAGGGGAGAGGAGTGCGCGGGCCCCATGGAGCAGCAGGTGGCCGCCATCAAGGTGGACAAATCGAAGCGGGCAAAGTCACCGGCACCATGTTGGCAAAAATAAAACGCTAAAAAGAAGATTTTTGTTTTCATATGCATAAGTTCAGTTTTCTTACTGAACTTTGTGGCGTAGGTCTCTTTGGATGGTGGCGAAAAGAAGGTGCTGTTTATTGACACTTTGTCGAAAGTGACAAGTGTGACTGCAACAGTGACGTCAGGTGTACAGCAAGCTCTCCCTGGGACACCAAAGCATATGGTACATGCTTCGCTTCAGAGGGGTGTTAATTGATGAGAGTCAGTCAAGTACAAGTACACACACTGATGTGCGGCACTTCTACGCGCGCATTTGTAATTCGTTGTGCAACCTAAATGAGGTGTCACTTAGGATTAAAGTCTAGAGAGACTTTTTGAGGCCCTGTCTCCCCGCGAGTAACATCGTCCAATCGCTCCTGTCTGCTGGATTGAACAAGAACATACTGATTAAAAACTAAGGTGCCATGATGTGTTACTGCTCCGCTTTATCAAATAGAAGCACGAAAAGGTGTTTGGTTTTGTTATTTATCGAATTTTGGCATTCATGCCACACAAACGAAGTACTTCCTGCAGCCTCGGTTGCCACATTTACATTTAGAATACAGTCCTGCGAGTTTTATGGACATTGTGATAACTTCACACAACCAGGTGTTTTGAGGATGCAGGTTGTGGTCCTTCAGTGAGGTCATAGTTTGAACAACTTGTGAAAGTTGGTTAGACTTCGAAAGATCTCATTTCTTTGCATTTCAATAGAAAGAAACCACGGTGCCATCCAACTGGATTTGGCTTTACGTGGCCCCCTTAGTAGTATGTACAATTGCAGCTGTGGGTGAAATACCAGAAGGTTAAATCAAGTTAGCTCCTCCATCTGTTTCTAACATAATTTGCATGTATTAAGTCACAGAGTGGAGTTCCCACAGAGTTTTTAGCCTCAGATTTCGCTCGTGGCCCAGTGAGAGTCGAGTAAAGCCCTCGGTCCTTTTAACATTAGACATTCAGAACGATGCTAATGCTCCAATAGAGATCAAGGAGCATTCAAAGTCACACGGGGGACATCGCGTCTTATCCCCACTCATTACATCGTGTAGCATCTAAACAGCTTGCTGACTTACTGGAAGAAAATGTAAAGTCATCTGTTTGTTATTCATATCGATGATGCGATTATACGAGCTGCACACATACGAAGCTCTGGACTGAATTTATAGTGGCCTGAGTTCTCTTTGAAATTCATGCATCCAACACGCTGCTCATTCAAGGCTCCATAGGGCCTCACCACGATTAGAAGAAGTCTCGAGACCTCGAAATAAGTCAGCAGTTTTATATGCCCTCAATCTAAAGTCAGGTCTGTTTGAATCAAAATGTTGGCCTTTCACCTGACCTCCAATTGGTTTGAAGCTCATTTGTCCAAGCATACCTCAGTTTTATTAAGCTTTTCAAGCAATTCATTGGCTTAAAATATACTTCGAATGAAAAATCTGTCATTTTTTCTACAGATGGATGCCATAACACAATCAAAGCCTTCATTTAAATAACCCCGTTTGCTCATGTTGTCATTCACACGATTCTTCTGTAAACAGTCTCTTTGTGTGCACATGCAATCTGCCGTGACTCACTATATGGATCCATATAGACAAGACCAGTTAAAAATCGATCAGAATCACGATCTTGCTCTCAATTTTCGCACCTTCTCACATCGATCTGCGTCACAGGAAGACTGAGGACTGAAGTTCGGCGTTCCTCAGTCACCTGCGTTATTATGCACGTTTCACTCCCAACTACCCATTTTTCTCTCTTTTTTTTTTACCCCCACGTTGCTTCAATCTTGTCTGTCACAACATGGCTCCCCACCCTCCCTGTTTCGTCGGCCATTTTAGAAAATCTTTTCCTCCTCAGTTGTCTCTTGCCCAGTTTTTTTTTTTTTTTTTTTTCTGCAAAGCTCCGGTGCAGCACTGTTATTAAATACTGGAAAGAAAGCAGGGAGAAAGGATGTGTGTGTGCGTGTGTGCACCAACTTCTTCACTCTCCCATCCTCATCTCACTCTCTCCCATCTTCTGTATTCCCTTCCTCCGTACCCTGTTGTCTTTCTTCATCCTCTCTCTCTATTTTTTCCCCCTCCTCCTCCTCCTCTTCCTCCTCCTCCGGCGCACAACCTCTTTATAGCCCTTCTTGCCATGCTGCGATAATTAGTCAGCGCTAAAATAATACAGCCTCAAGAAAACAACAAGAGCTGTGCAGAGGGCTTAGCTCCGCTGGGAGGGAAGGAGGAGAGGAGACGAGAGGCGGGAGGAGGCGAGGGGAGGGAGGAGGAGGAGGAGAGGAGCCAGAGCGAGAGGAAGCAAGAGGAGAGGGAGGGGAGTTGTGTGTGTGTCAGCCGATTTCAAATGGCTACCAGCGGATTGTTAGATAATGAAAGTGTCAGGTAGCTGAGTGAGTGTGTGCGTGCGCGCCCGCATGAAGCCCCGCGTGTCTTCATTCCCCGCCAGCCACATTTTTTCCCCCGCCGTATGACTGAGCGTGTGTGTCGCCGGACGTTATTCAGCGGCCAACTGGCCCGGCAAGCACGGCTTCCTCTGCCACTCGTCTTCTCTCACCACAGCACACACACCACAGCTTCTGCACAGGTCACTCTTCGATCCACTCGGTTGCAACTCGTCCGCTTTCTTTGAATGAGACACCCAGAGAGGGGTCAGAAAGCAGCCTCTGCTTGACCATTAGGGATTCATCACCAGGTTTTGAGGAAGGTGAAAATATTTCAACAACACGTCTTGTTTTTCTTGAATTCAGTATTTTTCGTAACCACACCAGCGAGCGTATATATACTCAGTCGATTGCTAATGTGTTACATCCCCAGCGTCCTTTAGTACAAGAAACCAACACCGTGCGCGAGTGTGTGCAACCGCGATTGTGAACATGTGAATTTAATTAACCATCCACGCAAACAAACAGCAAACAGAGGGCTGTCAGACGGATTTCCTCCTGCAATGCTGCTGATTCCATTTCAGTCAGAGGCTGCTTGGAGTCCTTGGTGATTTTTAAAGAGTTTCCATCAACTTCCTTTTGATTAACCACCGCGTGAGTAATTAACGTGTTGGCGAGCGGGTTGGTATGAGCAACAAAGAGCGTCTGAGCTCCGTGTTTGCTTGCAGAGCCGCGGTTCATATGGCGACACGTACATGCATTAGTATCGTGAGGAACAGCCGGTGTGTATTTATGATCCGGAGAGGACAGACAGCCCGCTGGGTTGAGAGCGGTTCACTGTGGTTTCATTACTCTATGTTAATCGCAGCCAACGCCCGTCATTTCTCATTTACCACTGGGCTTATTGGAGCCCAGCCAAGTCCTAACTCCTCTGTTACAGTTCAAACATTTAAATCGCTCAGTGTACGATGCATTTCTATTTTTTCTTCTTCTTCTTTTCCCCTCCCTCTCTCTCTCCCCGAGTCTGGAACTCAAAATAGTGGTGAGGCAAAGTTCCTCTGACAGGGAGATCTGAGGAATTTCCTTTGTTGATGTTGAGAGGTGGTGGTTATACTGACAGCAAAGCCAACACAAAGTTTGTCAGTTCGCCCTAGTTTGGATGTGCCACAACTGCGGGCTGCTGAGGGCAAAACCGAAGCCGCAGCGGCTCCGCTAATTAGCATTTCAAAGCCACAGCGAGTGCTGTGTTGGTGATGATGCTGAAGATGACTTCTTGACCAGGTTACGCAGGTCTGCCGTTGTCCATCATTTCTTTCTTCACATCGTCCTCTAACTTCTGACTAATTTTGCACACAAGTGAGTTTCTGATGCCAGCAGGTGGGAAAACAAAACAATCAAAGTCTTGGGTTTAATTTGGAGGGAACGTGAAGCGGAGCAATCTTCAAAAGAATAGTTGAATCACACGTTAACAACACAACAAAAGAATTTCTACGCGACAGGAATGAATAAAGTGTAGCGACACATTAAGAGACTCGTGTTTGCTTTTTGTTTTCGAGCTCTCTGGGTAATTCTTGTCTAACTTGACATCTCCCCCTCTTCTTTCCTTGTGTGCTGCAGCTGGGACAACATACATCTTCGGGCGAAGCGGAGCCCTCATCACATACACCTGGCCACCCAACGACCGGCCGAGCACGCGGGCAGACCGGCTGGCGGTGGGCTTCAGCACGCAGCTGAAGGAAGCCATTCTGGTCAGGGTGGAGAGCGCCAAAGGACTGGGAGACTTCTTGGAGCTGCACATAGTAAGAGGCCTTCTTATTGGTTGGATGTGATGTGGAAATGTGAATCTGGGAAAGGTCACGTTGCTTTAAAGAATCACCTAAATATTTGCCATAAATGTGATATTATTATGAACATTGCAAAGAGCACAGAGCAAGAATAAGAAAGTTTGTCGCTTCTGGTTTAAAACCCCATTTTTACTCGTGTCAAACTGGCCGCTGACAGCTCTAAGGAGAAAAGCCTTCTCCATTTACCTGGCATTCAGTTTTACAGTGAGTCGTGCTGGTGAGGGTCCACATTGGTGCAGTTTAGAAATCTCCTGAATAACACACCAAGATTTCTTTTCATCCCTCATCCAAGCAGTTATTACCCTCGTTTCTGCTTCTTTTCCTTTCCCGTATGAGGCTTAAAGGTCATTTAAACCTCCTACTATTGATACCCTTAAATGCCAATTAAGTAAAGGGACAGCGGGCATTAAAGGATGCTTTTACAATGGGCCTAATTGTTACAATGGCTCCTGTGCTTCTGATGGTGGGGTTCTTGTAAATTACCTGGTAGGACAAAGTGCACCTGGTGACTCAGCTCGACTTGTCATGTTCCAAAATTATCGCTATTGTCTGAAGCCGCAGTGTTTTCCTGCCGTACCAGCTGCTGGCCGTGTTACTGCGGCATCCTGCAGTTGCTCTACACTCACTTAAAGTAGGCAGTGATAAGACACTATCATCAGTATCTACACTCAGTACTCAGCCATCTGTACAAGTGTGTGTGTGTGTGTGTGTGTGTGTGTGTGTGTGTGTGTGTGTGTGTGTGTGTGTGTGAGTGTGAGAGGCCACTTCACCATCCTGGTGACCCCAATTTGTTTGAGCCACCCGTGCCTGGAAGCGACAGGAACACAGTTGACCCGCGGGTCACTTCTCATCCAGTTGCCCCGTAAACCGAGAGCGAAGGAAGGGCGGGGGGGGTAGGTGTGGGGAGTGCCGAGGTGGGGGTGGGCGGGGCTGACAGTACACTGACCCGGCAGGTCGAGGCCAATTTGGAGGGCTCCAGGCATAAGCGATAAATAATGATAATGACCGTAATGATGAAAGATTGCAGCTGTAAACGCAGCGGACGCGACATATGGCGTCCGTGTTGGAGTGGAGATGTTCCAGGGGTTCAACGGCGGCGGCTGTGAACTTCAGCGGGTCGGGTCCTGCAGCTTGTTGTTATGCACCCGACGTTGTTTCATACTGAAAAGGTTGTTTAGAGAGAGGCCACGGATTTATCAATAGGATACCGCAGGGCAACAAGAGCCAATAGTTGTTGTTTCCAAAATGACAAAAGGGAGCGCATTGATTGTTTTGTTCACATTTACATATCTCATCATACAGAATGCGCCACTTTGCTGCCTCGGTTTGTTTTTTCTAAGTGAGAAAATATTTCAAAAACAACTGATGCCAACAAACTTGGCCAGTTGCAGTTACATGAACCATAGAAAAGCAAATTGCAACGCGGATTCGATCAAAATCACATTACGTAAACAGATGTTTGGAATGACATCGATCCCGTCCCGTTGGACCGGAGGATGCAGAGTTTAATGGTTGATGATTCGACTGCGGTTCGGATCGAATCTGGGTGTCAGTATTCTGTTTAAACCCCCAGAGGACTATTTAGGAATAGCACCTTTATTTAACAAATTCTAGGCCATGTTTTTTTTTTTTCCTCACTGATCCCCTCAGGGTCTCACTGAGGTCAAGTTTACAAAACAGACCTCAGAACAACCTCACCTCTGGAACTTTAACATGCAACAGATTCAGCAAGCTTCTCCCTCTGTTGGGCTATCGTTCTCGAGTTTCATCAAACTGCTCCTTGAACTTAATTTCAACTTTGCATCGAGTTTCAGGTACAAGTGCGCTCATTTCTATTTTTTTTTAACATCTAACCTGAAGGAATGGCTCCTCGTGGTTTATCGCAGCCCCGTCGCTCACGATCCCTCATCAGTCATTCTTTAGCTCGCTCCTCTCTCGAGTGCATATTCTCTATCTAACTTCTGTGTCTTTCATTTACTCCCTCATTCCCTCATGTCTGGCCCATCCACTCCCCCCGCCACCACCACCTCCTCACGCACACACCAGTGCCTCCGACACGCCAGCCCAGCTCCTCTGCTCCCACTGCAATTACATTTCATTTGCTGCCGTTCCTCCCGAGTCGCTCCCCTAAATGACTCCGTTCAGCCCGTGGTGGGTGTTTTGGTCCTGTTAATTACGCCTGTCTCTCTTCGAGGGGGAGAAGTACAGGCAAATTAGAGCTGAGAACCTACGAGCCGTGGCCCCATATCATCCCACCTGATGGGGGCCTCACGGACCCAATCAAACCACGAAATAGCTCCATTTTTAGGCGGTGATGGTGGCCTCGGGGGGCTGATACCTGGGGCCTTGTTTGTGAGGGCACGAGGCTTTGGAAGCCTTCGTTCCAGGTCTGCCTGACCTGTGGCTGGACTTTCAGATCTGTCAGATACATTTAGGGCCCTCAAGTATCTACTGAGTAACTCGTTCCTCGAGGTTGACTCGGAGTCAACTCCCCGCCCAAAGCTTGTGTCACCAATCCGGTGGCTCCCAGACTCGGATCACAAGCATCCCAGGAAATGACATAACATTGATGGATGTCGTCTCTCGCTGTCTAACTAGAAATACTGGCAGTGGTGGGCACGGCTGATAATAGCATGCCACCGAGACGTGATGGAGCATTATTCCTTATCTTGCACCACCCACCCGTCCCTTTATAGACACTTCCTCCCTTACCCGGTCTCCTGCACTCTCGTGCCACTCCCCCCTTCAATTTTCTGTCCATTTACCTGACAGAGGGGCAGGACATCACTCACTACATCTTCCTTGACATGCTGTCATTATGCCCCGGGGTGGAGACGGAGAGCCGGGGGGGAGTAAAAGGTGCTTACGGCTGGATCTGCTGACTGTGGCTGCTTCTGAAAGGACATGCCCATATCCTTGCAAGACCTTGTTTCCCTCCGCCTAATTATTTACCGTGGGTGTGTCTGAAAGTGCGGCAAAGTTCCCGGTTGACATTTTGAGAGTTGGAGATGAAAAAGCTTCGAAATACATTATCCGGAAAATGCCATAGGGATGAATCATAGCTGAGCCGGCCAAACATGATTTTGCATATCGCCGTGGCGATGCAGCACTCCTCATATGTCTGTAAAGATCCTCTGTCATCTAGGTCAAAGAATATCAAGCAGTGGTAAACAAAAACGGTCCGGATTTGCTGCTTCGTCCTGGAGAACACACTTAATCAGTTCTGCTGGCTGGTAGGGAGTTCCTTTGTATTTAATCACCCAGAGATGTTAAATACCGCAGAACTCCTCGAGAGTCAGTAACATCTAATTAAGCCTCTCGGATGAATAGTGAAATGTTTTCAAGAATACTTAGCGATTCCAGTTGCCTTTTATTCATTCTGCTTCGAGAAACATGCCAGTTATTCGTAGCTTAAGCTGTTAATTTTAAGCAATGGATATCCCACACTGGTAAATCCAATTGTTGGATGGGATATTGTTTTCTTTTGGTCAGCTGATCACCCACCAGTGTGTTTTTAATCAAATGATAGTTAGCGACAGAATTACTCACGCTGTCTTGACTTGTTTTCATGAAAAATGCACGTCATACACTTAAGTTTGGATGATGAATCCCAGGCCAGGATGTTCCCACGAGAGCAGTTCATCTAACACTAACTGTAGAAGTAAGAAAAATGGTCATTTGGGAGTGGAGGACACCATTTCACTCCAATCTTCATGACATTTCCCGCCATCAGAGCCTGAGGTGTTAGATTTGGAGGAATAAAGGGGACTGACAGATATGGAAGCAGGCTGATCGCCACATCTCCCATCAGCGGCTGCTGGGGAAAAGCCGCATGTCCTTGGAGGACCTTCGAAACCAGTCAGAACGAGACCGCTGGGTGTGATTTAGATGGAAAAGTTTGTTGGTTTTGTTCCTCTTTTTCTGGATTCATTCAGTTTTGGCCCGTTCTCACCAAGACATCTGAATCACTTTTACTTTTTCTGCAAATAATCCCATATTCCTTTCACTTTGTTTGCACAGAATCTCCTGGAAGTACTGACTGATTTCATTCACTTGCCACACCAAAGTTGAAACTTACTAATCCTGTTATGCTGCTTGAGCGCAGCGAAGTATCCGGCTGTGGTTTATGGAAGCATTTTTTATCAGCTGTAACAAAATGTAAGCACTTCCAGAACAGATTTCGGAGCAGGTGATGCTCGTTTCCACAGCCGTGCTGGCGGAGTGCTGTAAAAGAAAAGAAAAAAAAAAAAAACAAAGACCCCCCCCTTTCTTTTACCCCCTTGTGGTATAAACAAAAACTGCGACACTCAGACAGTTTTTTTGTGCTGATTTGATAATCTGTCGTGGTTGTCGCCGCTCACAGACATTGGCGAATCGGAGATGGCACAGTAGAGGTGTTACCTTTCATTTCAGCCAGGCTACAACGCCTTGTCATCCTGTTAGCTTCATGCACCGTTGTCCCCGACGCCCGGGTGACAGCGGTTGCAGGCAGCCGTCCTTACCGGGGCTGTAAACAAAAGCGGTGAGGGAAAACAGGTTTGTCATCTACTTTGCCCCCGAAAAACACTTTCTCCGGCTGCGTTATTGTCTTGAACACCCCCCACCCCCGACAAACTTTCTCTGCGCGGGAGCATTATGACTCACCGGGAATTAGTACAAAATAACCATCCAGGTTAAAGCACTGCACCTTGTTTATTCGTGGCGAAACGTGCCCTTTTTTGTGTCGCTGTTTCCACTCAAAGCAATAAATGTGCACAAAAACAGAGCAGCAAATTGGGGTTATTTGTTATGCATGGAGAGATGAGTCATTAATGAAGAAAGGAGCAAATATCCAAGCAGTTCCTTTCATGAGCTGCTCATAAACCTCCAGAACGGCCTGACAGATGGCTGAGTGAAGCTGTAGCAGTTTAGATGCACCTTTCAAACCGGCGCAATCTTTTTTACTGTTTTTTTTTCTCCCCTCCCTCCCTCCCTCTTTGTCGAGGTGTCTGTTTATATTTATAGCCCCCCTCGCCTCACCGTCATTACATTTACAGCTAGCCAGTGGACAGACTAACAGCGAGTCGGGGAAGTGGCTCATCTGTAGTTATGAGCTGGTGCACAGTGCACAGCGCACAGCGGGGGCCGCCTCCCGCAAGTCCCTCCATCACCCGACCGCGCCGTACCGGCTCGCGGCATTAAATAAGGGCTGCCTCTGATTACCCGTCAGGGATCCATCGTTCACCGTGGCTTGTCCCTTGTGGAGCGGGTGGCCTGGTCCGGGGAGGAGGTGGAGAAATAGAGGGCCACCTTATCTCCTCTTGACCCCACCTTTAACCCCCTTTTTCCCAGAATGCATCAAAACACTGATTTAGAGAGGAATCAGGCTTCTATTACCCATGTTTTGCCATCTATCTTTAGCTTACCCTCGTTTCTGTCTTTGTGTACACTGGACAGCACGAGCAGCGCACTATTTTTGGGGGTGCACCAGCAAGTGTTTAATTACGCGTTGAAAAATATGATCTGACACGCGAGCGGCAGCCTGGGAGAAGATGAGTGGCGAGGAGGACGGGCTGGATGGAGTGCGGAGGGAAGCTGAGAGATGCTGGCGCCAGATAAAGGCAGATGGCGATGCGGATAAAACTGTCAGGGAGAGGCGCAGGCTTTTTTACTCTGCTCCACGCTCCCTCCAATACACGCACACACACTCACACCAACACACACAGCCTGCCTTTACTCTTAACTAGCTGTCAGTAACACATAGTCACTCACTGCTCTCAAGTTCCTGGACAAGGACACCTTCGTGTCCCAGTACACGTAAGGCAGAGTGCACCCTCGAACACATGCCCACCCCCAGTTCCTGACTCCAACCTCCTCGCCCTCCACTCTCTTAAACAGGCGTCACTTTTGCAAGCTCGTCTCCTTCATCTTGTCAAAAAAAGGTGGGGTGGGGATACAAACATGCGGGGAGGCGATGATAGAAGGGTGGGGGCTTTTGAAGCATGTCGAAACAGCCGAGCAAGAGCAGGAAGGCACGGCTTTGATGAATGCAGCTGCCTCGCGAAGGGTAGCGTGGGGGCGCCGTCAGTAATGAGATAGGGTCCTGGCGGGTTTGGCAGGGTCTCTCTCCTCAGCCGACGGGAGCCTGACAGCGTATCGATTAATCCTTCCCTTCCCCATCACTAATTAATTGTCCCCGTGAGTGCAGGAGAGGCAGGAGCCCAGAGATGAGGGGTGGACAGGGCGAGCGTCGGCGTCAGAGGTTTTATATCGGGTGGCTACAGTCGGATGGGCCGAGGCGATTAGGAGCTGCCTCTAAAGCCCCCCCCACCCCCACCCACCCCTCTCTCTTGGATTGATGGACTCCTCTCAGATGTGAGCACTCGTGAGTAAAATCCAGTCATTTTACTGAGTGCTGCTGTTCCAGGATTCTGCCTAAAAAATCTCCAGGATGTGACTCGACAGAAAGTTGGTGCACGACTCCGAAGCTGTGTCGTTCTTCCTCTGCGGTGGAGGACGTGGGCGCTCACAAAAGTAAAGGGACGTTTCTGCTGAACTCAATGAAACAATGGAAATGCATTTGCACTGCAGCGACATCACTCTACATCCCCCTAATGGTTTGATACACTTTTTGGCCCAAAGAGAGTCCACAAAGAGGAAGCGACACGTTCTAATTGAGTAAGTTGCCAAAAACGTTCTTTCTCCAAAGTGTTCTCACAAAGTGGAGGGAATGTGGGATTTAACAACATGTTGGCGCAGCAGCCTAAAAGCAAAACATTATCAGTCACAAAAGTCTGGTCGATTACTTAAAAAGTTGCTAATATTGAACGAAAAACAGGTATTTTTGACCCCCATTCTCTTCAACTCCCAAAATGAAACGAGTAAAACAGAGTCTACATCCTGACAAGTCTATAAAAACATCATAATCTTGTTAGCGAGGAGCCCTCAGTTATCTTT